>JARHVA010000219.1:5030000-5630000 GCA_037957365.1 Torreya grandis | reverse complement strand
CTATCTCCTCCAAGTTGATTTTTTATTTAAACTCAGGAATAGTTTTCAAATTTTTATGAATAAAAATTTGTACTAGTATAAGTAGATGAATGCAATACCATTTGCTACTGATTATTACTTACCACTATCCCTTGAGAAGGAACTTCTTGTACATTTGGAGTATTTTGAAAAACATCAAAAACTATTTACTCATATTTTTATTTTCATTTCTCTTTCTTAGGTTCTTTCTCTTTTTCCTTCTCTATTTCCTTCTATGTCTCTATTTCTTTGTTAGGCTCTATCTATGGTTCTATTGTTGCTTGTTGCTAAGATACCTCTTGGGATGCATTCACTTCTCCAATAGTTACTTGTTTTGGCTCTTTTTGGGTTTTAACAAAAGGAATGGTGGGGTGATCCTTAGAAAGAGGTGGAAGAGGAGTAGTAGGTGGAGTGGATAAAGATGGAGGAGGAATAACATTAATCTCCTTTTGAGTAGTTTCTTAAGAGACTTAAAAATTAGAGATTTTGGGGGTGGCATGAGTGTGGAAGTATTAACTTCTTTTACTACTAGCTGAATATGTTCCTTTTCTTTCACTGGTAATGAAGATGAAGGTGTGATGAGTGTGGTAGGAATGGGAGTTGAAGAAAGAGGAGTGGTTATGGAAGAGACCATAGGGGATGTAGGAGTAACTGATTGGATTGGCTCCTTTTCTTTCACCATGAAGTATGTGTCATCAGCGTTCTTTTTCAATTTTAATTTCTTCTTTGGTTCTTAGCTACTTTCTCCTTGTATTGCTTTCCTCTTGTGACTAACTTGACCCATTTCTATCACTACTTGTTCTTTCTCATAGAAGCCCTTACTAAGAAGCCATTTCTATCACTAGAAATGGATCATTGTTTCCTCCCATATCATGATATGAATCATGAATTACTTGCCCATCATCTTGCATATCTTCAAGAATGATAGATAAATCAAAAGAAGAAATTTGTTCCATAGTTATTCTATTGTTGTCTCTTCTCCTCACTTCAAATTCATCTCTACAATTGATACAAAAGTCTTCAAGTGTAGGAATGTGCATATAATAAAGAGAAACTATGTTTTGAGCTATGCTTCTATAATCAAAATTTGATCTAGCTTCAACATGTGATTGATTTTAGTTATCATACATTTCTGTTTACACATTATTTACCTTGTGAATGCTTACACAATGATAATGACTAATAACAATAGGAAAACCAATAGAAGAATGGTGAACATTTGACTGTAAATCATGTAACTCTACCAATTGTCTATATAGCTCCATAAGAATCCATTTATCAGTGGGATATCTTGGCAATTTGACCAATGTTTCTATGAAACCACAAACTCTGATATATGTGAAATTCAAGAATTGGATGAAAATGCATCCAAAATGGGAAACTACTTCCCAAGCTACATCTAATACCCTTTTAGCCTTTAAGGAAACATTCAATTTGTAGATTATTTCATAAAAGAATCCATCATTTACCCTCTTATAGTGCTTTAATTATTCAAACAAAGTTAATTGAGGGTAGTACTCCTATATAGTCTATATTGCCAACATTCCTTTTGTAGTTAATCTAGAAAATGCTCCACTTGATGATGTTGCATATACCAGTTATGAAGTCATCTTGAAATCAAAAGTTTGAAATACATTACTCAGCTAGTGATCAATGTTATCACTTATCAATCTTGATCATTCAATTATTGCAGAACTCCTATTAACATCAATGGACCTAATGTATGCATACATTGAGGTTGAAAATCACTTAGAATTCTTCTCTCCATTTATCCTACATAACAACTGAGTTATGTCATCCACTTCTTGAACCAAATCAGATCTTACTATCTACTTTAAAAATCTTGAAACCCATTTTGATTTCTTGAGATAATTAATATTCATTATCTTGATGCAATCTGATGTCTTACTCTCCCATTGGCTTTTAGCTTTCTCCATTGTTACATCAAGCACTTTGTACCTTGTTGGGATCTTCAAATAGTAGTTAAAGTATTAAACATCTAACCTTATCACCACATTTCCATTAGTATCCTTTACTATCTTAGTATGATAGTCATAGTATTTAACACACTCTCAAACAAACTTAGGAAGTTGTGCAGAACTTGGAAATGTTGCAGCTTGAAATAGTATACTATTGGTTATTTCTTGCATGAGTGGTGTCTTGATTATAGTTTTTGACCTTTTTAATAGCTCAGTTATGGAAACATGTCCCATATCAGTATCACTTATCTCAAACAACTTGGAATCAATACAAGACTCAAAGGGATATCCTTTATACTCATACTTCATCTTTGGTTCCTTTAGTTTCTCAACTCTCTTTGCCTTAGTCTTCCCTCCTCTGTTAGGTCTTGAAACTTCTTCAAGTGCTAATTCAAGAAATTTTTCAATCAAAGTTACTGCTTCTTCTACTCTAGTTGTTTCTTCTTTTGATCTTGACATTTGTTGTGATTGATATCCGAAAGACTTAGTGAATGCTCTTGAGAACTCAGTAATTACTCCTATTGATTTGGAAATGTTTGTACATATGAGTTAGGTTATTATCCTGAGTAACAATCTTAAGCAATATTTTAGGTTATAAGGAACTCTTAGCAGTAGAAAGCTTTAAAATTTTCAAGATACTCATCCTAAGTAATAGGGTGTTGAAACCCCAAGAAGGTCTAGGAATCTCTAAAGTCTTCATTATTAGAAACTCTAAGCAAGTAATAAGCATTTATAATTATGGGTTTTCATGGAAAATTTACTCAAATTTGTGCAGTCAAGTTACTTGGGTTTGAAAACCTAATGAAGTAAAAGTAGTGAGTAATCAGAACCCTGAACAAGCAAGAAGTTGTGAAAAGCCCAAGCAATTCATTCTAGGTTAAAAGCTATGGCATCTTAAAGGAAAAATTCATGTTTTTCAGATTTTATTTAGGTTTTTCTCATCCCAAGTGTTTTTGAGGATTTTACAAGGGTTTACAACATCAACGCATGCAAAGAAAGATAAACAATTATAGGAAAAATAAGAAAACAATAAAGAAACCCTTGAGGTGGAAAATGGAAACCTATCAAAATAAAAACAAGATGAACATCTAAAATGGAAACATGAAATCAAAAGGCAAACAATCTACATAACTTTAATGCAAATGGGTCGAGAAGAAATTGCACAAAAAATGTTTTAAAGGCTCAAACAGTGTTACTTAGGGTTCACAACGGTAGCAGTTAGGTCAAACAACTTGAAAGTCAGGTGTGTAATGAGGTGGATTTTTTAATATTTATATTATCCCATGCATTTATGATAACTAAGTGATACATGGAAGAAATCCATGCAAACATTTTGAAGTTTACCATGTTTCATGAACTACTTTGCTTAATTTGGCCTTTGAAGTCAAGTAACTTCATAATCCCAATTTGGTCTTGATTTGTGAATACTTCAAAATTATGAATCCTTATTGTTTTTACTTGTGACTTTGAGTAAGTAAAGTAACTTTAAAACCTTGGTTTTCTCTAGTTAGTGCTCTGCAAGTTTACAAAACTACTTTTCTTAACTTTTGATGAGAAGTAAAGTTGTTTCATAATTTTGGTTTGATCGTGGTGGTGTTGATCAAGCTTAAAATGAATGCTTACTTCTCATTTGATGAGTAAAGTTACTTGGAGAACCTGAGTTGGTCTAGAAGTGAGTGTAAACACTTAGTTTTTTGATATTCTTGGGAAAATGGGAAAATAGGTTTTTTAGTGATCGCCTTAGGCAAACATTTTAAAACTTATAAAATAATTTAAATCAATTGGAAATGAAAGTAATCATAATGAAAAAAACTAAAGACTACGTCTTATTCAGAGGACTGAGTTTTAACAAGAACAACTGACTCACAAAAGACAAAAGGCAACAAATTTAATAAGGGTATCCCAAAATTCTATGTGTAAAATTTTGGTGACACTAACTAGCTCTGATTGGGAACATCTTTGTTTCTATCAGAAACAAAGAAATAAGGATCAGATTCTAATATCTCTAGTTTTGAGTCTTGTCTATTGGGTACGGAGTCATGGAAAAACTCAATCATGAAAAATTACAAAACAAACAAACAAACAAAAAATGAATAAAAGAAAGACTGAGTACATACAAGTGTTACCTTATTACTCAATTCTTGTAGAGCTTCAAGTGCTACCCATTTTAAGGTAGTGGCCATTCACTCCCATCCTGATGAGCTATGATAAAGCTATCTTTTCTAGAAACTTTATTTATTTTGAAAGGACCTTTCCATAGTAAATCAATTTTTTTGTGCATCCCTTTCAATTCATATTGCTTATCACACATCAAGACCAGGTCACCAACTTCAAAATTCCTTTCTTTATCCTTTTTGTCAAAAATCCTTTTCACTTTCATCTGATGATTAGCTAAATGGTCAGCAACTTGAGCACGTACTTCTTGTAATTCATACAAAAACATAATTCTCTTATACAGAGAATCTTGATAAGTCACATCTTTAATGGCCTTGGACAATTGTAAAGCAAGTATCTCTATTGTGATGTGTATTTCAACATCCATTCCATACAACAATTGAAATAGTGACATGTTAATAGATTACTTTGGAGTGATTCTGTTAGCCTACAATACATCAAATAACTTCTTGTGTGAGGTATATTGATTATCATCCACCAGCTTGTGAATGATTGTCATCAAGTTCTTGTTACTTGACTCAACATGGAAATTCCCTTAAGGATAGTAATTTGAAGGGTGAACTAATTCTATTTTGTGTTAGTAACATAAATGAGTTAGTTCATCTGAAGAAAAAATAGATACATTATCTTTTACTATCTTTTAAGGAACACCAAACCTCACTACAATGTTTTCCTTGATAAAATCACATACAACTTTAGAAGTGGCATGCTTGACAAGAATGGCTTCTACCCACTTTATGAAATAATCAGTGGCTATTAATACATAACAATGGCCAACACTTGAAGATGGATTCAAAATACTAATAAAATCTACACCCCACTGGTGGAATGGTTCATTAAGAATGACTGGTTTTAGAGGTAATGCTAGAAACTTTGGATATCCCACCAAATGCTAACATGCTTGACATTTAAAAACTCAATCTAAAGTATAATAGAAAAGAGTGGGCCAATAGTACCTTGCGCAGAGGATCTTATGTGTTGTAACTTATGCTAAGAAGTGACCTCCACAGGCTTTGTCATGAAACTATTTTAGAAGTCTTTTTTGTTGTTCTTTGTCCACACAACAAAGGAAGACACCATCAATTCCTCTTTTTTACAAACTATTATCCTAAAGGACATAATCCTTCAACTTCAACTTAATGGTCTATCTTTCCTTACATGTAAGATGATCTAAACATTGTACATAAGTTAGGAGAAAGCAATCTTACTATACCATTCATCAACTAGATCAATAAAAAGAACCATGGGCAAATCTTTATCTGATTCATCTTGAATCAAAGACACCATCGCATCTATGTTGTCTAGTTCAATTTATATCATTAATTGGCACAAGCCTCTTCCTCTTACTAGCTTTGTTGGTTTGATATTAAGATCAAACTCTTGAACTTTAGCTACCTAGGTGCCTCTCAGCAATCTCAGCTTTTACTATGTTATAATAGATTTCACTATAGTATCAAGTACATAGACTTTAGTATGTGAAGATAAATTGTATCACCTGAAGGCTTTGCATGCTTTGACTACATCAAAGGTATGTTTCTCCATCTGTGTATACTTTAACTCATAAGTTTCCAATGGATGGCTCATGAAAGCTATAGGAGATTCAATACCTTCATCATTATTTTGTAGAAGTATGGCTGACATGGTATGCTTAGAAGAATAACAATAAAGAATGAATTCTTTACTAATTTTTAGGGAAACCAACATTGGAGCTTGAGCTATAGTTTCTTTAATTGTTTCAAATGTCAACTTACCTTTAGCATTCCACTTTAAGTCTTGCTTCTTTTTCATCATGTCAAAAATATGGTGAGACAACTTGACAAAGTCAAGAATGAATCTTCTGAGGAAGTTGACCTTACCAAAGAATGAATGTACTCCTTTCTTGGATGTAGGCATAGGTAAGCTTTGAATGACTTTCACCCTTTCTAGAACAATCTTTGTTCCTTATTTTGAGATGATGTGATGAAGAAGCTTCCCTTTAGTTGTGACAAATATTAATTTTTTGGGATTCAAAGAGATCCCATGCTTTCTACAGTGGATGAGTACTTCTTCTAAATCAGTCATGTGATTACCTTTCTTCTTGGATAAGACTATCAAGTCATCAAGGTATATAATAATACTCTTATTCTTTAGATGTACAAATTTTAGGTCCATTACTCATTGAAAATTTGCTCGACACTAACCAATCCAAAGGGCATTTTCTGATAGGAAAATATCCCCCAATGAAAGTCATATTATATTGAACTTCTTCAACCACTTTTATTTGATTATATCTTGAAAATCCATCTAATATGGACAACATCTCTGATCTTGTGATTACTTTTAATTTATGATCCATGATTGGCAACAGATAGTTATCTTTCAAAGAAGCTTTGTTCAAATTATGAAAATCAATACATAGATGTATTTCTCCAAAAAAAATTCTTACTAAGATAATATTAGCTAACCACTATGAATGATGAATGGGATAAATGATTTTAACATCTAGTAGCTTTTGAATTTTATCAAAGATAGTACTTGAGATGGTGGGATTATGATGACAAACCTTTTGCCTGAAAGGCTTCACTTCTAGATGAAGTGGAATGTAGTTTTGTACTTCTTTTGGATGAAAGGTCTTTAAGTCTTTATATGACCAAGTAAACACATCCATGTATTTCCTATGAATCTTGATGAATGCTTCTTTTTTCTCTTGGGAACAACATTTTCTAGTGTTGACCATTTTGGGCTCTTCTTTAGTACCCAATTTAACCTATTATATCTCTAGAGAAGATCTCTCACCATATTCTTTCTTTTTATTTAGAAACTGGTCATGCTTATAAAAAATTTCCTCTCAATAAATTAACCCTTTAGGGATCTTATTTCCCTTCAATTAAACTACTTATTAACTATCATCATGTTCAAGATTAGTATTACCTTTTATTGTCTAGCGTGGAAGTGAATTACTTCCTTCAAAATATAATTCTTCAAAACTATCTTGTTGCTCAAGGAAATCAACTATATTTTATCATCATTGAAGACTTGCCATTGATTAACATTATCTAAAACTTTTAGATGGAAAACCATTTTTACTCTATAGTCACATTCTCAAAAAAGTATGGGTTGTTGATCTGGCTTGAGTAGAGTTGTGGTAACTGTAAGAGAATCAGCTCTAGAGTTTTGATCACAAGGAATGTAATTGATTGAGAAGGTTATAAAATCAAGTATTACACTCATAACTCAATCATGGTAGTGCCTCAGCTTATATTTTTTCACTTGATATTGTCCTTGAATTTGTCTTACTATTAACTCATCATCTCCTTGTGCTTTAAAAAGTTTCACTCCTGTTTCCTTTACTTGTTCTAGTCCTAACAGCAGTGCTTCATACTCTATTGTATTGTTAGTATTTTCAAACATAAGCTTATAATATTAAGGATATACCTTACCTTCTAGTGATATTTTTACAACTCCAGTACCTAAACCAAGAAAATAGTAACTGCCATCAAATTTCAGCATCCATATTTTCTCTTCTTCCTCTTGTATCTTTGGTTCTTGTATTTCCTTGCCTAATTCAAGGTAATAAACTCCATGATCTAACTCTTTAAAAAATATAGATGATCTTGGATCATCAGACTTGAAAATCATATACTTGGACTTCTTCTCAGGCTCAAATTTTTTATTTACTCCTTTGATTAGAATGTGATCACATGAACAATCCATCTTTACTTTTCCACCTAGATCTTTGAAAAAGTTTCTACTTAACAACATTCCATAAGAAACATGAATATCTGCAACCAGAATTATCATTTTAAGCCTTTTATCTAGAAAAGTGGTTAGAACAACTTGAGCATCTTTGATTTGTCCAATCAAGGGGACTTGTCTCTCCATTTAGTAACATATCTTTATGGATTTAATTAAAGTGAGGCTAAGGGAATTAGCTACTTTAGTTGGAATAACATTATCAGAGGCTCCAAAATTTAGGCTACAGTTTCTCAACTTGAACCCATTGATCAAGAGAGACACATAGAATGGCTCTATTAGTTTAGATGTGGAAGCAGATGTGGGAGAAGTAGTTGCAACATTGGTTTGGGAAGGAACCTATCTGGGAGTAGGCAAGGTACCTTTGGAATTATTAGTTGTATTGTTTGATCATTTACTTTATACGTACTTGACTAATCTATTCAGATGATCTAGATAAGACCTCAAGTATTTAGCTTCTGATATTTGAATATTAGTTTTCTTGATATGGTAAATAATGTCAAACAAAAGGATGAAAGTAAACAAAATAGGACTAACTTTGAAAGTGTGAGTGACTAACTTATGACGTTGTGAAGAAGAGGATGTTACATTTTTAGCTTTTGGAGTAAGAGAAGCAGATAAAGGACTACCTCTTTTTAGAATGTTAACATCTGACCTAGAGTCTTCCTTAAATTTCCCTTATTCTTTGGGAGGTCTTTCACCAAATTGATGAGTCTGTGACCTTGTAAATACTACAAAAGAGTGACTATGATCTTATTCAAATGCTTCTTCATAATCACTTTCTAATTGATATTCAAATTAACCTACGTTGGAGTTGCAAAAAACTATTCGCTAGATATTTTTTAGGCTAGCAAAGTACCTAGGCAGTCATGGGATTAAATCTCCTTCATTTAATGGTAAAGCTCTCATACATTTTATGTCTATCTACTTCTAACTATCCATAACTTGAAATTATTTATAAGATATGCACAAGTTATCTTATTTTGGGGTATTACTTTAATCACAAAGCTCATGAACCATAACAGAGTGATTTTGCAGCAAGTAAGCAGTTGTTTCAGAGAATGTGTAAAGAAATTTTGGAAAATAGAGAATAAAAAGACTTGAATTTGTAAAAAAGAAGAGATTGCACTTCACAATAAGTAGTTTTAAAGAGCTTATTGAATTCGTACAAATAGATAAATATTCAAGATATGATAATCCTTTCAACAAAAGATTAAAAAGGATTGGAATCCATATTTAGATTTAAACATAACACAAAATTTACCATTTTAATCTTCACAAATACATGAAATGATCTCCTTAAAAATGCAAATTTCCAAATAAATCAACTTCCTTCTTATTCACTTTGAACCAATTTCATATAAATGAAAAATTTAGAAATCTAAATTCAAAGTTTTAGATTGCTTAAACTCTCTTGCTTCAGTTATAATTGCTTTCCAAAAATTACAATATTTTGGCATGTAGGCCTTCACTATTACTTATATTAATTCAGATATCAAGATCAATTAGGAGATAACTCGAATTTCCATGTGTTGTGATAAAAATTGAAAACCATTAAGAGACATATTTCTAGGATTTCTCCTATGTGGCATGCAATGACTAATGACATGTAGCACTTATCAGTTTCTTTGTTTAGATCAAAAACAATCTCTTTGCATGTTGTGAAAAGCTTACTAAAATAACTTCAAGTAATGGTGTTAACCAAGTTACTTGAGTCTTACATCCTATAAAGTAACTTACTTTTACAAGTGACTTCACAAAATGATACTACTTAATAAGCAATCACTTTAAATAAAATTACTTCAAATACGTTGTGAGAAAAATAGATGAAAATAGAATAAGATATAAGAAGTTATTAAGAAGAAAAGCAATATAAATCATTCTAACTCATGAACCTCTGATCTACATTTTTGTTTATACTTGATATGTTTGGACATCTTGAACTAGATTGCTGAGTCATCTGATTTGGCAACTGATTGCCTTTTATCTCATATCTCAGTAGTTCTATTTCCATATTTTTGCAATAAGCTTTCACTTTATCAAGTTTGGGTTCTATCAGCGTGTCTTCTTGTTGAATTTTGATTAACTCTTTTATAGATTTTGTTGTGAAAGGAGTTGTAGCCTTTCCAATTAACTACGTGAACTGAAGATGCAACTATTCTAGTATTCTTAGAGTTTTCTCAGACCAAACATTTGTAAGATAGAAGATGTAGACCTCCAGATCCACTTTTACATTGCAAACATCTTCTTTTAAAGTTTTCATTTCTTCAAGCATTGTCCCAAAAATGAGTATACAAAAAGATATAATATGTTCCTCTTGTTTTGCCTTCTTTATTGATCCTTCTAGAATAATATGTTATTTAATCAAAACCTTTTCACTTAAAAAATTTATTATCTAAAGGTTTTCTTGTTATAATTCATAGATTCCATCCTCATTTTCTATTTCTTTCATCATTGCCTTTATCTATGCCAATTTATTTTCAATATCAGCTTGAGTGCCTGGGACTTCAAGAAACCACTTCTATGTAGTTTGCAACATTTTCTCTAGCCACTCATCAACTACCTTGACCTTGTCCCTAGTTTATTCGGCCTTTGTTATTGTTTAGTGATCAAATGTACCTCTTCAAAGTAATGATTGTTGTGGAGCAAATCTTGCCACCTTGGCAATTATTTCACACAATTTAGCAATTTATTCTTTCAACTTAGATTTATCAGCTTTCTCTTCATCAATTTTCTGGAAGAGAGTATTGGTCAAGGTCTAAGTGTCTTGTTTCAAACCTTCTATAGTGACTTCTCCAAAGGGGTACCTTTATAACTATTAAATATTCTTGAGTGACTTCATATTTATTTTTTCCCTATGGAGGAACTTATATCTCTACAAATATCTATCTTGAAAGTTCAATTATCAACTTAGAAGTCACTTTAGCACTTTTGGGCTTCTTGCCTTTTTGATCATGACTTATCAGAAGCTATAATTCTATCTCCTCCAAGTTGATTTGTTCTTTAGACTCAGGAGTAGTTTTCAAAGCTAACTATGAAGAAAAATTTGTACTAGTAGAAGTAGATGAATGCAATACCATTTGTTGTTGATTGTTTCTTACCACTATCTTTTGAGAAGGAATTTCTTGTACATCTAGAGTATTTTGAACAATATCAAAAACTATTTTCTCATCTTTTTATATTTCTTTCTCTTTCTCAAGTTCTTTCTCTTTCTCTTTCTCCTTCTCCTTCTCTTTCTCTATCTCCTTCTCTATCTCTACTTCTTTTTTAGGTTCTATCTCTAGTTCTATTACTACTTGTTACTAAGATACCTCCTGGGATGCATTCACCTCTCCAACAATTACATGCTCCAGATATTTTTGGGTTTAAATGGAAGTAATGGTGGGGTGATCCTCAAAAGGAGGTGGAGGACTAGTAGGTGGAGTGTATGAAGGTGGAGGAGGAGAAAAATTAATCTCCTTCTGAGTAGGTTTCTCAAGAGACTTGAAAATTAGAGATTTTAGGAGTGGCATGAGTGTGGAAGGATTAACTTATTTCACTATTATCTGAATAAGTTATTTTCCCTTCATTGGTAATGAAGATGAAGGCATGATGGGTATGGTAAGAATGGGAGTGGTAGGAGTGGTTGTGGAAGAGACTAGATGGGATGCAGGAGTAACTAGTTAGACTGGCTCTTTTTCTTTCACCAGAGAGTATGTGTCATCAACATTCTTTTTCAATTTTAACTTATTTAGTTCTTGGTTGATTTCTACTTGGACTACTTTCCTCTTGTGACTAACTTGACCCATTTCTATCATTATTGGTTCTTTCATATAGAACCCCTTACTGAGAAGCCATGTTGAAGTCATAACAAGAACTACTAAAATTATCTCAATAATAGTTTTAACTTGATTCTTCCTAAAGTCAATCTCTATAAATGGAGTATTGTCTCCTCTAATGGCATGATATGAATCATGAATGACTTGCCCATCATCTTGCATATCTTTAATAATGATAGCTAAATCAGAAGAACAAATTTGTTCCACAATCATTCTATTGTTGTCTCTTCTCATCACTTCAAATTCATCTCTACAATCAATCCAAATGTCTTCAAGTGTAGGAATGTGCATATACTCAAGATAAACTATGTTATGCCCCTGTAATCAAAATTTGATCTAAATTTAACATGTGATTGATTATAGTTGTGATACATTTGCATTTACACATTTTTTGCCTTGTAAATGTTTGCATAGTTATAAAGACTAATAGCAATGAGAAAACCAATAGAAAAATGGTGAACTTTTGACTGTAAATCATGTAACTCTACCAACTGCTTGCATAGCTCCATAAGAATCCATTTGTTGGTAGAATATCTTGGAAGTTTTATTGATGTTCCTATGAAACCACCAACTCTGAGATATGTGAAATTCAAGAATTAGATGAAAATGCATTCAAATTTGGAAATTGCTTCCCAAGCTACATCTGATACCCTTTTAGCCTTTAAGAAAACATTCAATTTGTAGATGATTTCATAAAATAATCCATTATTTACCTTCTTATCATGCTTTAAGTATTCAGACAAAGTTAACTAAGAGTAATACTCATATATAGGCTTTGTTGCCAACATTCCTTTTGTAGTTAATATAGAAAGTGCTCCACTTGATGTTGCTACATATACTAGATATGAAGTCATCTTGAAATCAAAATTTTGTAATACATTACTCAACTAGTGATCAATGTTATCACTTATCAATCGTGACCATTCAATCATTGCATAACTCCTATTAACATCAATGGCCCTAATGTATGCATACATCCAGGTTGAAAATCACTTAGCATTCTTCTCTCTATTTATCTTGCATAAAAACTAAGTTATGTCATCCACTTTTTAAACCAAATCAAATCTTACTATTTACTTTGGAAATATTGAATCTCGCTTTGATTTCTTGAGATAATTATTATTCATTATCTTGATGCAATCTGATGTCTTACTCTCCCATTGGCTTTTAACTTCTCCATTGTTACATTAAGCACTTTAGACCTTGCTAGGATCTTCAAACAGTAGTCAAAGTATTGAACATCTAACCTTGTCACCATATTTTTAGTAGTATCCTTTACTATCCTAGTAAGAGAGTCTAGTAGTTAGCACACTCTATGACAAACTTAGGAAGTTGTGCAAAACTTGGGAATGCTACAGCTTGCAGGATTCTACTATTGGTCATTGCTTGCATGAGTGGTGTTTTGATTATGACTTTTGACCTTTCTAACAACTTAGTTATGTAAATGTGCCCCATATTAGTATCACTTATCTCAAACAATTTGGAATTAATACATGATTCAATGGGATATCCTTTATACTCATGCTTCATATTTGCTTCCTTTAGCTTCTCAACTCTCTTTGCCTTAGTCTTCCCTCCTGTGCTAGGTCTTGGAAATTCTTCAAGTGTTAACTTGAGAACTTTTTCAATTAGAGTTACTGTTTATTCTACTTTAGTTATTTCTTCTTCTAATCCTAACATTTTTTGTAATTGATACCTGAAAAACTTGGTGAATGCTCTTGAGAACTCAATAATTTCTCCTACTAATTTGGAAATGTTTGAACAACTGAGTTAGGTTATTTTCTTGAGTAATAATCTTAATTAAGCTTTCAGGTTATAAGGAACTCTCAGCAGTAGAAAGCTTTGAAAATTTTAGGATACTCATGCTAAGTAACAGGGTGTTGAAACCTCAAGAAGGTCTAGGAATCTCTAAAGTCTTCTATGTTAGAAAATTCGAGCAAGTAATAAGCATTTACAACTATGGGTTTTCATGAATAAGTTACTCAGGTTTGTGTGGTCAAGTTACTTGGGTTCAAAAACTTGATGAAGCAAAAGTAGTGAGTAATTGAAACCTTGAGCAAGTAGGTAGTTATTCAAAGTTTGAGTAGGCAAAGCCTTTTGTGAGCTTTGGGTTTTCTTAGGATAAGCTATTGGGGTTCAGAACTCTAAAAAGTAAGCGGTTATGAAAAGCTTGAGAAATACATTCTAGGTCAAAGGCTAAGGCATCTTATAGGAAAAATTCATGTTTTTGAGATCTGTGTAAAGTTCTCTCATGCTAAGTGTTTTTAAGGATTTTACAAGGTTTTAAAACATCAATGCATGTAAATAAATAAAAACAAGAAAATGATAAAGAAACCATTGAGGTGACAAAAGGAAACATGCAATCAAAAGGGAAAAAATCTACATACCTTGAATGCAAATGGGTTGAGAAGAAATTGCCCAAAAAGTGCTCTAGAGGCTCAAACGGTGTCACTCAGGGTTTGTAAGGGTAGTAACTAGGTCAAACAACTTGAAATCCAAGTGTGTAATGAGGCAAATTTTTCAATATTTATACTAGCCCATGCATTTATGATAACTAAGTGACACATGGGAAGAAATCCATGCTAGTATTTTGAATTTTATCAAGTTTCATGAACTGTATTGCTTAATTTAGCCTTTGAAGTCAAGTAACTTTGTAATCCCAATTTGGTCTTGACTTGTGAGTACTTTAGAATGGTGAACCCTTACTTCTTTTACTTGTG
This sequence comes from Torreya grandis, assembly GCA_037957365.1. Classification (NCBI taxonomy): domain Eukaryota; kingdom Viridiplantae; phylum Streptophyta; class Pinopsida; order Cupressales; family Taxaceae; genus Torreya; species Torreya grandis. Next base: position 5,615,558 of record JARHVA010000219.1, on the reverse strand, counting down.
ACTTTGAGAAATTAAAGTAACTTTGAAACCCTGGTTTGCTCTGGTTAGTGCTCTATGGTTTTATGGAACTACTTTGCTTAACTTTTGATGAAAAGTAAAGTTATTTCATAATTCTGATTTGAACTGGGCAATGTTTCTCGAGCTTGCAATGACTGTTTACTTCTCATTTGATAAGTAAAGTTACTTGGAGAACCCAAGTTGGCCTAAAAGTGACCCCAAACGCTTAGTTTTTTATCTTCTTGAGAAAATGGATTTTTTTGTGATGGATTTAGGTAAATATTTTTAACCTCCTAGAACAATTTGAAGCAATTGGGAATGAAAGCAATCATAATTAAAATAATTAAAGACTAAGTCTTATTCAGGATACTAAGTTTTAACAAGAACAACTTACTAACAAAAGACAAAAGGCAAAAAATTTAATAGGGGTATCCCAAAATTTTGTGTAAAATTTTGGGTGACACCAAGTGCCAAGTGATGAGGTTTAGGACTGCATGGTTGATTCTTCAAATAAAAATGTATGTCAATATTTCATAATTGTTCCATGCATTGTCAATTCTATCTTTGAAGAAAAGGAGAGTGATATATAAGAAGAACTAGTTGTCATAGTTCAGACTAAGAAAAAGAACAAAATTAAGAAGTCTTATAGTTATAAGAGGATTTCATTGGTTACTAAGGAGATGTGGGCCACTCTTGGGTTCACTTTGTTTTATAGCATTGAGGTATAAAGGATGTCTCTGACTAAGATTCTAAAGATACCCCTTTCAGTGGAGAAGCAAGTAATGTTGTGGTGTTCTTAAGATGTTCCTAGATGACTAGAGTTGAGTGTTCTCAGTTGGAACAGGTATGTCTAGGTGGAAAATATGCTAAGATGATGTCATGATGTTGATAATTGTAGATGGAGTAGTCTGCAGGGTCAGATTGAAGGTTCCCAAATGACAAAGGAGGTTTTGTGTTTTATCAAGATGATATTTTTGCATATAAAGGTCTGTTGACCTTATTTTATTATGCTCTAGGTGGTCTTATGATCTGAAGGTATGTTGAGGTCAATTTGGAGATTTTTGTTAGCTCTCGGGTTTCCAAATTTGTGCTTAAGAACTTGAAGGTCCTAAAATGGGTTATATGAAGTCAAGGTTCCCAATGGTGTTGAATCTCAAATCTTGGTCTAGAAGTGTGTGATGGGTGTCTCCAAGTGTGCAAAAAGTTTTAGAGCTGTGTGTTGGCCAGAAGGAGGTTTATTGACCCTCTTTGTTTTATGATTCTACGGTTTTTGGCTCTACTAGAAAAGTGGTCTACCTTATAATTCAAGGTATGAGGCTTCGTAATATTTTGAATGGGACAAATGGGTGATCAAATCAAGATTCACATAGAATTGAATATTTATGGTTCTCAAGTTATGCAAGTTTTTGTCAAATTAGAGGCGTAATTGGGTTATAGGTTTGTGAAAGAAGTATATTGTATAGGATGAGCTATTTGATTAAAATTGGTGTGATCAAATGGGTCATATGAGAGAGCTCTAGAAATGAATTTTTAAGTCCTGAAGATGTATCTACTAAGAGGTATGGGCTCTTCAAGTTCCAAGGAGGCTAGGCAAGCCTAGATTGAAGAAGAGTGTTTTTTGATCAATTTTTTCAAAAGAGTAAGGTATGTTTGTTTCAAGAATATTTCTAAAGTTGGTTGAGATCATGTTTCCTATTTGGTTAGTGGCATGATGTTCTGTAATTATTCATGGAAGTGGTTTGAGAGAAAAGGCTAGTAAGCATGTATGGTGGTTCTTCATGGTGTATGGAGATATGAAGATGATTAAGTGTTGAAATTACTTAGAAATATTAGGGGGAGTCCCTCTCAAATGATTATTTTTTGTTTCCATTAGATGTTAGAATTTTTTATATTCTTTCTTCATTGGTTGTTGTGCTTGGTTGAAGAGAGTATTGACATGGAGCAAGAAGGATGTTGTCAAGGCAAGAAGAAGTAGGCTCAAGGTAAGTGGGGGTTTGTATCATATTTATAAAATGTCATTTTCCTATTTATGGTATTTTTAGGTCCTTAAGATCAGCTGGTTTCCACTTTATTATTGTGTGAAAGGGGAAGAAATTTCTTGTTGAGGGAGTATTTGAAGAGAGAAGGAGAGCTAAATATTGCTATATATGATAGTTGTTGACATCAATAACAAAGGGGGAGATTTTTGGAGAGTTGTTAGTGATTTCATGGTGATGTCATGGAGGTGTCCTGGTGAGTGGATGATGTGCTTTGATAGCATAAACAATAATGGCAAAGTGTGCAATATACTTGATAAAGTGTGCTTAAAGTAGGCTTGGTTGATCTTCAGAGTTTGACTATTCAGAGATGATTAGGAATGAGTCTAAAGTATTGAGTTATGTAATGGGTCTTATCAGAGGTCCATGGTGGTTAGAGTGATTGTATTCATGAGTGGTATTAATCTGATTCTTCATTATGGCCATCTTGGCAAGATTGGTCTAGTGGCAGAAAATTTGAGTAGGTAGTTTGATGACATAATCATTACCACATGAAAGTGGGTCAAAGGGAGTTGGTCATAGGGTTGTGATCATATTAGTCCATAGTTGTTATGCACCAGATCTCAAGTCATGTGTCAAAGTTTAATCAAATATATGAGGGTGTAAAGTTGGCTTCTTAGTCAGAATTCATTGTTTTCCCATACTTAGCCAAATTTGTAATGTGGCCAGAAAGAGTAAAGAAAGCAGTTTGATTATGGAATATATCACACGCATGGATGTTCTAGAATAAGGTGATCATATGGGTTTGTTTATTTTTGGACCTAGTTTATTTGTAATAAAATTTAGATCATGACCTGAAGCACATCAAAATATATACATATGTAAAGTTGGGCTCTCGGGTAGTTTGATTATGTTTTTCCATAGCCAATTTTACAATGTGGCAAGAAGATCCGAGTGATAATTTTGATGGTTTTATATCTTGAATGTGTGAATGTGTCAAGATAAACTGATCATATGGGTTTGTTTATTTTTTAGCATAGATGATTTTTGCTAAATTTGAGATCATGTGCTAAGCATGATAAAATTTATGCATGCTCAAAGTTGGCCTTTCAGGTAAGTTTTGACATAGTTGGCTCTATGATAGAATTTTTTGAGAAGTCACCTTAATGACATTATATCTCACATGTAATAAGGTTTAAAAGCATTATGTCACATGGTTGTATTCTCCTATGTGAGGAGATCATCTGGTCCAAATTTGAGAGCATGCACCAAAGTGTAGAAGAAGTTATTAAAGTTCAAAAATGGCTACTCCTACATATTGAAAGGGTTCCCATACTAAGTCAATTTTGAAAGTCGATCAAGATCAATGGTGCATATTGCTGATAAGTGCATGATGTTTAATGACTGAGCAAAGGTAAGGATAAGAGATCAATGGTGAATAGGTGTTTATACGATTGAGCTCAACAGAGTGTAGTATGTCAAAATGGTTAAAGTGACTGAGGTTTAATAGAGTTAAATTTCAATGTACTTTTGAGAAAGATTAATGAAGCATGATTGGCCAAGCTGAGCAAGGACACAACATGATAACATAGTGGTCAAGGTTTAACATTTAACCATTGGCACCTATGTGTTAAAGATCAAAAGAGATCAATGGTGTGTATTCGATCTAAGTAGCGAGGACACAAGATGATTGCAAAGTGTCCAAAGTTTAACTGTGACCATTGCAATTTGAATATTTGAATTTGCTAAGGGAAAAAATTAAAACTCTATATTTTATCCATATTTTTGATAGAAGACTAATTTGTTAGTGATGTAAAAATTAAAGATGAAGAGGATTCCATGGTGCATTTAATAAACCTAATTTTATGATATGGAAGTATGTACAAAAAAAAATATTAATATTCAAAGTTGACTGTGTGTTTGTGATTTTTTGCAAGTGACCAAGAAGGACATTTGAGCTTATTTTGATGTTGTTTTGATGTTTCATGTTGACTTTGCTATTTTGGAGAGTTGTAGTATCCATTAGGATGCCTTGTGAGTATTTTGGAGGTGTGATCAATCTATCTTAAGTATGAACAATGCTTAATAAGTTGACTATATATTCATTAGTGGTGTTCTTGTGTATAAGGTCTCTATTTGAGTTGATTGAGCATACACAGAGGTGAGCAAAGGTGACTATGATATTTTGAGGATGTCTTAAGGGACATAAGGAGTGTACATATGTATTTTTAAATGGTCATGTGTTCTTATTATGCTTGAATAAGTGTCAAAGAGCTGAATGGGTCTCCATAGGACCTAATAGTGACTTAGGCCTATTTTTAAAGGGGATTGTGCTTAAGTACAACCCATATAAGATGCCTTAAGGGTGAAGTCATGTATTATTGTTAACAAGGAAATATTATGATCTTTTTAATTCATGGATGCTCTATATATAGTGAAACCAAATGGGTTGGTTTCTAGACTTGTATGTAAGAGACTTTGTATGGAATATTTGTGAGAGAGAATTGTGCAAGGTGGATGTGAGACTTGTGAAGTAAAATATAGGTGGATAAGAATAGTTTGTTTACTATGTGTATGACCTATAGGTCATGTTTCTAATGTCAGGATAGTGCTCTTGAAGTTTGAGGATATGCAAAGAGGATTGAGTGTGCATATGAGGATAGTTTGAGTGAAGAAGGAAAGAGTTTGTTTCATGCCTATGTGAGAGGCCAGTTTGAGATAGAGAGAGTTTGTGTAGGCATTAGGAAATAGATATCCATCATCAAGTGTTGAAGACATCATTACTTTTAAGTGTTCAAAAGAGGGTCTAGAGGACTTAGTCTTCCTTAGGCGTATTTGTTCCTTTTAAAATAGGTGTTTCTTGGTTAGGAGGATATAGTCAAGGTTTGCTAGTCTAAAGGAGTTGATCAGTATCTTATTTGTAATTTATTATAGGACAATAGTCCATTTGTGTTTCAAGCTTGAGAGTGGGTTTTATTCCCCATAAAGTTTTCCCACAAGAACTATGTGTTATGTGTTTGATCTTGTGTATGTATTGAATGTATGAGCTCTCTTATTAATGCTTCTTGATCAAGTTGATATATGTTGATTGGTTAATAGTTTAAAGGACTGAAATTAAAATTAAAATACTTGGGCTCACTGATTCACCCACCCCTCTTAGTGATTATACCTTTAAGAAAAGTATGTTCTCAAGCTCAAAAAAATATTTTGTTGATTTATGTAAAGAGTTTGTTGATATGTTTTCATGGGAGTACAATGATTTAAAAGGCTTTGATCCCAAATTAGCTTAGCACACCATTGAAATATAAGTAGATACAAAATCGATGAGGCAAAAATAAATACCAATCAACCCAAGGCTAGAACCTTTGATGAGAATAGAGCTTCACAAACTGATTGAATCAGCTATCATTTTTCCCATCAAGTATTCCACTTGGATGGCTAACCTTATTCTTGTGAGGAAGAATGGATAAATTAGATTATGTGTGTACTTTCCTAACTTTAACAAGGCCTCACTCAAGGACCATTATCCCTTGCCATCAATAGAATAAATATTGTAATTAGTGGCAAGTTGAAAAAGGTTTTCATAGCTACATGGTTATAGTCGATATAACCAAATACTTATGAAGGAATAAGATCAATTTAAAATAGTATTTACCACCAATTGGGCCACTTTTGCATACTAAAAAATACCATTTGGGTTGTCCAATGCAAAATTGACATTCCAAAGAGCCATGGATATGACCTTTCAAGGTTTGATTAATAGGATTGTTCTTGTGTATTTGGATTATATTATAATTTTTTTCAAAGAAGGCAAGTGATCACATGCTTCATTTTAGAGAGGTACTTGAGATATTTAGGTAATATGGGGTGTTACTTAACCCCAATAAGTATGTGTTTTAGGTGCATGAAATTAAACTATTTGGTCATGTTTTTTTTAATCATGGTTTGAGTATCAATCCATAAAGAATATATTGTATTCTTTTATTATCCTTGCCTAAGCATAAGAAAGCATTGCAAATTTTCCTTGGAAATATTAAATTTATAAGAAGGTATATATATGATTTTGTAAGTTTCCCAAGGCCTCTTATAACTATTCTCAAGAAAAATCATAATTTTACTTGGACCAAGAAAGGGATGAAAAGTTTTGAAGAAATCAAACAAGTCATAGCTAGTTCTCCCACTCTTATAAATCTTGATTTTTCAAAAGATTTTTTGTTGTATGCATATGCTAATGTTGATACGATTGTAGGAATATTGACACACAAAAAATCAGCAAGGTTTGGAGAAACCCATAGCATTTTTCATTCAAGGCTTTCAAGAGTATGAAATAAAGTACACATTTGTTGAGAAACATGTGTTTTCCATAATCAAATGTTTTGAAAAGTTTAAGCACCTACTATCTAACAACAAGATCCATGTGATGGTTTTCCATCCTAGCATCAAAGAGTTCTTGTTGAATAAGGATATAAGTGAAAAAATAGCAACGTGGATAACAAGTGTCATGGAATATGACATGGAAATAAAGGTAACCAAGCTGATTAGAGGCAAAGGGTTGTGTGAACATTTGGCTCAAGACTTACAGTAAAGTAAAGAGGTAATTTTGGTCTTGAATGATGAAGATATTGCAGCTAATCATACACCTTCAGCAAGTTGGTTTCAATAGATGATAAGGTACCTTCAAAGTGGTATGTATCCTCCAAACTTAAGTGGTTCAAAGAGAAGGTATTTTTAGGCTACAATCTATTCATTTTCTGCTTATTGATGTGTGTTATTCAAAAAAGATTTTAATGAAATGTTGTTGAGATGTAAGAGTGAGGTCAAGTTGAAAGATTACTTGAATAATTTCATGATAGACAAGGTAGAGGCCACTTTTTAGCAAGGAAAATAGCCCTCAAATTCATGAGGAATTGATATTATTGGGAAAACATTTTCAGAGATTGTCATGTTTGGGTAAGGAAGTGCAAGAAGTGTGCATTTTTTGTGGGAAAGCAAAAGCTTTTTGCCTTACCTACTCAACCTATTTTAGTAGATCAAAACTTTTTCCATTGGGTTTTTGACTTCATTGGTCTCATAAATCCACCTTCTATCTTGGGCCACAAGTGGATTCTCATAGCCACAAATTACTTTATTAGATGGAAAAAGTAGTGGATTTGAAGGAAGAAAATGAATCTAGTGTCTTGAACTTTTATGAAGGTTTGCTCACAAGGTTTGGTGTTCCTTCCACTATAATTTTAGACAATGCTATAGCATTTATAAGGGTTAAAATTAGTCAACAGGTTGTTCAAAATGATGTGTATCTTAGCACTTCTTCCAATTATTATACACAAAGCAATGGCCTTGTTGAGTCTACTAACAAAAACTTGTTGAAGATCATTAGGATAACCATTGAATACAATTAAATGACTTGGCATTTTAATTTAAAGTTAAATTTATGGGATGATAGGATCACCTTCAAGAGTTCCATTGCCAATTCATCCTACAAACTAGTGTATGGGAGAAAAGTTAGATTGTCAATCTCACTTGAGCTCCCTAATTTTGAGTTAGGGAGCTCAAGTAAGCCTATAAAAGTGAGATATGTTGAAATTATGGAAATATAATAAATTAGAAATTAGTCCATGTTAGCCATAAAGATGCATCAAGTAAAAGTGAAGAAAACATTTGATAGAAGAGCATATTCAAGAATCTTCAAGGAAGGTGACTTGGTTCACAAATGGGATGACGATAAAGCCAAACCAAGAAGATAGAAAATTTTTGACTCACTTTGGAGTGGTCCTTAAATGATTTTTAACTGCAAGCCTCAAAACATCTTTTAACTAGCCAAGATGGATGGTGAAGAGATCCCAATCCCATTCAATGGGATTCATATTAAACATTATTGTTGAAGATAGGTTCTTCCTTTTACATAGTAATTTTAAATTTTCACTTTCCTCCAAGTGTTATCTTTCATATTTTTAGTTGGTAGTTATATTAGTTTCCAATCCCCTAAATGTTTATGTACAAGTGTTAGTGTTGATTGGAGAAGGCATTTTCAGTTTCAAATTTGAATGAAAAGGTACAATGGTGTTTATCTAGTTTATATTATATTTTGGTGATGATTTTCATGACTCCATATCCCAATAGATAAGGCTACTAGTCTTGAGTGTTTAGCAGGAAAACATCCCAAGAGGGTCACCAAGAATGTTTGCAAATTTTGACACCATTGGTCAAGGCTATGTGCAAAACCAATTTGAGGTCATTTAGTTTTGGTTAGTGATATATATCATGTTTTATAAAAATTAAGATAACTTTGTAAAAGTTAGGGTAAAGTGAATCTAACTTGTTTTTTGTAAAGTCTATTAAAACCTTTGGAAATGTCTTATCAAGTGAGTCAAATTCATTATCTTAAAAGTCATTTAAATTCATTTAACATGATAGGGATCAAGTTATAAGTTATCATAAGTAATTTAAATTTTATTTTAAGATGTATATGTTGTTTTATGATTGATCTCAAACATATTCAAAGAAGGAACAAGTTTAAAGTGTGAAAAAAGTGCAAAAAGGCATATTGGTATGTTTAGTTATTTATGTGTAGGTATTTTATAAGACTTCATTCATGGAATAAGGATTAAAAATATATCCAAAACATTATAAAACTTTAATCAATCCAAAACCATGATCAAGAATAGCTCACAGGTCCAACAATGACAAAAGTTTCTTCTATTCTTCTAGCAAGCTAGTAAGGAATATTTTTAAATGTTTGGTTCATGAAGGAGAAGAATATTTGGTTAAAATTATCTTATGAAAATATATTTTTCCCTATGAATTCAATATTAAATTAAATTTTTAAGTTATAGGGGCTTAACTTTATGAACCATCGTTAAGAAGAAAAAGTGCTCTAAAACCCTAATAGTTCTATTTCAGGCAATATGATAGCATTTTTGAGATCTTTGTTGCAAATATAAATTTTTATGAGATATTATTGGGAATAAATAACCCTAATAAAACTTAATTAATAAAAATTTAAATGTAAATAATGTTGAAAATTGCAGGTACAAGTTGCAAGGTTGTAAGAATGTAAGGGAGATAGTCAGAAAAGGTGTTTTTTAAGAGGTTTAAGTGATTTATTGAGTGTATAAAATGATCTTAATGGTTATAGGGGTTCATAAATATTATAATTAAAAAATAATTAAGTCTTTATGCTTCATAAAACTCAAGAAAACATCAAAACTCAAACTTACAATCATGCAGAAATGAAAAAATGCAACTTAAAAAACACTAAAAAGTGCAACCTCATGAAAATTGACATGAGAATATATTTTGGTGTTATTTAATATTTAAAAGTGGTTTAATATCCTTAAACCGTTTTATTAGAGATAAAATTTCAAAACACAAGTCTGCATCATGAAAGAAATCAGGGTTCTTGATTAGTTTGCTCATGGATGGAGTGTGAAATGAGTGTTTTAGAACTTTTTAATGGAATAAAATGATATTATAGGGTGTATAATTATTTTAAATTTATAAATCCATTTTTATACAATTAAAACTAATGCAAAATAGGCTCAAATCATTGAAAAATGTCTGTAGGCAACCCTACGGGCAGCAAGCAAGCACTTTTTATGAATTTTTGTTTGACTTTGGTGAAGTATTTTCAAGATTTTAAAATTCATCTAGGTCTAAATAATTAATGCATATCCAATTATAATATTGGGAGTGTCTATATATAATTATATCTTATTTTATACCCCCAAATCTTAATCAGGGTTTTTTGATGCCTAGAAAGTATAAAAAGGCATTTTTGGAAGTTGTCTATAGAATTTGGAGCCATAAATTTGTTTGAAGGTTTGTACCACCATGTTTATTATTTTAAAATACTAATTATACCCCTTATATTTTCAAATAATTTAATTTAATCAAGTTCTAGGTTCTCTTTATGCATTTGACAAGCTTGTCAAAATGGAGAAGATGAACATATCCAAGAAAGATCAGTATAGAGGTGATTCTTCATCATCAAATGCACTCTCATCAAGGATATTTCATCAAAACCTCAACAAAAAAAACATGCATCAACTCACTCATATGCCAAATTGGAGGAAGAAGAGTCCTACTAGCTAACAACAAACTCCATCAATGCATAAAGATCTTCAACAACCTTGCCAAGTCAATCACATGTGTTATTTTCCATTTGGAGGATAAGAAGAGGTAAAAATTTTGTGTTCAAAAAAGATTCAAGGGTGGAAGGAGTCTTTAAAAACTTAAATAAGACATATTCTCTCTCTTCTACACCACCTTGGAGCCATTTGAAGAAAAAATCAAATCAACATAAAGAAGCCTTCAAACAACCCTATGAAGGTGGAGAAGCATCATTCAAGTTTGGAGAGATTAGTTGAATAATTGATCAAACATTGAAGTCATATTTTAATGGAGGATACTTATTAATCAAGTAAAACATGCAAACCTCTCCCTTCAATGCCACCTTGGACCTATTTGAGTAAGTTAAGAGAGAGAAACATGCAAGCAAGAATATAGATAGATAGGTGGGCCAAACTCTGAGATACAAGGAGGATAGTTAAATCCAATCACTACAAAGATGGAAAATCTCAAGGAAGTTGAATTATCTATTCAAAATAAGTAAATTAATATGATCAAGACCTCTTCAATCATTGATGACCATTAAGGCATGCAAAGAGACCAATTCCATTCAAGATAGGTCATGAATGAGGATCTATGACTTGTTCAATGCATTCAAATAAGTCTACCTCTCCCTCTTATTCCATTTACCAAGAGAAAGAGTGTGAAATATAGCATGTAATCATAGGAGTTTGGTGGTTAAGAAATAGAGAGATAAGGATGACTAGGCATGATGACTCATTTTAACTTAGGGCTACTTTGTCTCCTCTCTCTTAACTTGTTTTCTATATGTATGTTCATTTTTTAAAAGAAGAGAGGGATTATGATTTTGGATATGTAGGAACTCTACCCAAATTTTTTACTATATCACATTTGAAGCAATAAAATTTTGATTTTTCCTTCATTTTAAGGTTGTTCATGAAGTGTATGCCTCATGTTCATTGATGTAACTTAGTAAATGATTGATTTTCATATATTTATGTCTGATTTTTTGACCTTTATACAATATATAAGTATTATTGTAGGTCATATCAAGGGTTTAAGTCTGATTTCTACCTAATTTAGAAGTGAATTCAATCAATGTTCATTCCTTCATACTATTATGAATATTTATCAAGACCTTTGTTTGAAATACTAATGTAAGAGTCATATAACTGAAGATGACGTGAATGTGTATAAGTTTTTTTAGCTTCCCAAGTGTGTCAAATATATGCATAATTAACTATAACATTAGTGCATCACCCCCAATTTTTAACTTTCATGTTCAATTTCAGTTTTAGTATTCCTCCCTTTACCATTTTCCTGGTGAAGATATCATTAAATTAGAGAGTTAAGAGTGAATTAAGTGAATGTACCAAGAGAATTAGCCTTTCATCTGAAGATTATCTTCAATATAAGGCCACCCACACTTTGGATAGTTTCTATTGTGTCAATAAGAGTGAGATTAAGCACACATTCTCATAAGGGTGCACTCTTGAGTGATAATAGTTTATAGCATGTCTGGTTGGACCAAATATTAGAGTTGGAAAAAGACATTTACAGTAGCAGAGAACATTTATCATTTTTATACCAAGTGATTTTTTGACTTGTAGACTTCTTGGTAGCAGATAAGTACCAATTTCATGTCAAAATCACTACAAGATCTTCAAATAGAGGTATACCTTTTGATTTTATTGAATTGCCTTTAAATTCTCACAAATTAGGAAGGTTTTTAAGATCAATTCCATGTCCTAAGAGGTTATTTCAATCACCAAATCAACCTATTATGCAAACCACTACAACTTCAAATCCCACTATCAACATGGTTGTCCCTAGGAACCAAGTATTTATCCCTTTCAATGATGGAAGCCCTCTCAATTTCACTCAATATGATGACATTTTAGCCTTATCCCTCAAATTCCTATCATATTTCACAGGTGAAGATCAAACTACACCCATATAACATATCAAAGATGTGGCCAACTTGTGTTCATTCCACCATGTTATCCAAGAGAATGTTGCCATTCATTTACTTGTTACATCCTTGAAGAGAAATGTATTGCAATGGTGGAGGAACCTTCCCTTCAATGCCATTACCACTTGGGATGATTAGGTGTAGTATTCAGTAGACAATTTGAAGATAAATCAAATAATTTATCCTTTGTTGAGTAGCTCACTACCATCAAGAGAGCATCACATGGATTTATGAGTGATTTCAACCTTAGATTTAAGAAAACATGGAATAAAATACCTCCTATGATAAGGCCATCACATGATTATGCTTTTTTATACTTCTTGAGAACCTTTAATTATGATATTTTAGTTATGATTCAATAAATAAGTGGTGGGACACTTACAAATGCTTATGAGGTTGCCATTGGAGAGAAAAATATTCTAATTCAAGATGGTAAACTTGCACCTAGGCCTTCAATGACATTTTTTCTAGACACATAGCCTATTTCACCTCCTCAAGCTTCATTAGTAAACCCAATTTCATCCCCTCAAAGTTAAATTCAAGCTCTTCTTAGTCAATATAGTGAGCTTGGTGAACTAAAAGGTATGTTTTAATCTTTTGGTAATGAGATAGTTTGGATGAAGAGGCAATAATATCAAGCCAATAGACCATCTCAAATACTTTATCAGCCTACATATCATCCATATATAGACTAAAGACCTCCCTAACAAGGCTTTAGAGATAACAGGATTCCATACCAATCTCAAAGAGTCATTACACAATCCAAACCATATACTATAATTAACCCCAATGCTCCTTCCACATCCAAGGCCATTGTACCAATACAAAATAGCTTGATGCAAGAATCAATTTGACAGCATTATAACATTAATGATGTGCAAAATCAAGTTTTAGTGGTATAAAATATGTCAATTCCTCAAATGACAAAAAAATAAGCCTTTCTTCAAGGAAGATAACACAATGAAGCTATGATATAATAAGGGGAATTAAATCATGGACAAGTATAACCTAATGCAACCTTGGTAAATTGGCAATTTGATGATCATGTGGTAGTAAATCAAATTGGTGAGCCTAGTAAATTAAACAACTTGGTTACAACCATCACAAGAGTCAAGAGAAGGGTTATAGATGAGATTTAAGAGGTTAGTCATGTTCTAAATGTTCCTAATATATTTTATAAAGGTAATAATGATTAGATTTCTGCTTTAACTCAAAAAAATTAGAATGTGGAAACAAGCAAGGTTCACCAAGTGCCTCAAGTATAAGAGCATCCTATTGCTCCAAAGGTGCAACCAAACATTGGAGGTTCTTCCTTCAACATAGTAGACCATATGAAGAACATAATGAACATGTGGGATTCATTATCAATCTCAAGACAAAAGGATATCTTTATTTTTGATATTTCAAGCCTTAGCTTATCTATAAAACTAGTAGAGAAGGAAAGTGTGATTCTACCAAATTTAGACCATCAAGTGAAGAAATAAGTACAATAGGTATATAAAGGGATAAATGTCACTAAATATGATGTAAAATAAATTAAGACACGTCCTTTCTATCTTTTCTTGATTTTTGGCAACACATTAGTTCATAATTGCATGGTTGGCAGTAGGGCAAGTAGCATAGTGATTCCAAAACAAACTGCAGATAAGTTAAGTCTAGTATATGAGCCAAACACTAAGGGTGTCTTAAAACTTGATGGCTCTCCAAAAAAGATAGTGGGTATAATCAAATATATAAAATTAACACTTTTTGCATGCCTAAATGTAACCATTTAACAAGATGTGGTGGTGGTGGATCTTCCTTCATAATTTCTTATGTGCTTATCACGTGACTTCACTTCAAATATAGGTGGTATATTTCAGTTGATTGGGCATACCTCATGTTTATAGCAAGGCATAGAACTAAATTTACAATTCATTCATAGCCTATTACTCATTTTCATCTAGAACCATACATGTTTAGTGTTGTTAATGTTAATTATGTCATCTCAGATGAAATAGAGCAAACTAGTGAGGTTGAAGAAAACTCATCTCTTGATGTCATTCCTGATTTGTTTCTTGATGAATGGAATACTAATATTGATGAGCATGATTCCTACAAGATGATTAAGCAGTAAGGACTTGGAATTTATTTTTTACATGAAGATGGTGCACAAATTTTAGCTCTAGACAAAGAAGGTAAGCTAAAGGATGGTTTATGGAAACTCTATTTTGATTTCTCATAGAATAAACATGGCATAGGGGCTGGTATGATGCTCATTTCACCTTCCAAGAAAATGTATTATGCTATTGTAAAATTTTAGTTTGGATGCTCTAAAAATGTATTAGAATATAAGGCCTTAGTTCATGGTTTGCAATAGGCTAGAAAGATGGGAGCTAACCTTTTGTAGGCATTTGGAGATAGTGAGTTTGTGGTACATCAAATAGTAAGACTAAATATGTTTGACAAATCATTATTAAAATCATACAAGCACATGGTATGGGATCTTTTAGAGGACTTTGATGCATTTGACATACAAGAAGTGCTTAGAGAGAGCAATAAGCATGTGAATAGGTTGGCTATAATAGGAGCCAATTTTGACATTCCAAATGATGTAATGAATGATAAAACTTAGACACACATCAAGATTTTGGTAAGACCCTCCATTCATAATAATAATGTGAATTGAAAAGTCTTTAAGGATGATGGTCAAGTTGTCTATTTCCTATAATATGAGACTGAATTCTCTTCTACAAAACAGTCAAAACTTTTGTATAAGTATAGTGATCAAATAGTTTATATCAAGTCTAACAAGTTACCCAAGGTTCTTGTCACACTTGAGAATATTTTCAGTAGGGATGATGAGGTAAGAATGGAGAAATATTTTATGTCTACCAAAGAAGAATATTATGCAAGCATTGATATAGTCAATGGGAAAGCTCTCCAACTTGATAAAGTATGCACTCAAGCTCAAAAAGAATCCTTTGTTGATTTATATAAATTTTTTGTTGATGTATTTTCATGGGAGTACAGTGATTTAAAAGGCTTTGATGTTAGATTGGCTCAACACACCATTGAACTAAATGCAGATACAAAACCAGTGAGGTAAAGACAAAGACAAATCAATCCAAAGCTTGGACCTTTGATGAGAACAGAGCTTCACAATCTGATTGAATCAGCTATCATCTTTCTCATCAAGCATTCCACTTAGATGGCTAACCTTGTTCACATGAGGAAGAAGAATAGAGAAATTAGAGTGTGTGTGGACTTTCATGACTTAAACAAGGCCTCACTCAAGGACTATTATCCCTTACCATCAATGGAATAAATAATGTAGTTAGTGGTTGGTTCATAAATCTTTTCATTACTAAATGGTTATAGTGGGTATAACCAAATACTTGTAAAAGAAGAGGATCAATTTTAAACAACATTTACCACTAATTGGGCATCTTTGCATACTGAAAAATGGCATTTGAGTTGTCTAATGCATGAGCAACATTTGAAAGAGCCATGGATATGGCCTTTTAAAGTTTGATCAATATGTTTGTTCTTATGTATTTGGATAATGTTACATTTTTTTCAAAGAAGAAAATAAGAAAGAATAAACTATATTCTTGCATTATCTTTGCTTAAGTATAAGAAAGCATTGAAAATTTTACTTAATAAGATTAATTTTATAACAAGGTGTATATTTGATTTTGCACATTTGTCAAGGCCTTTTACAGCTATGCTAAAAAAACCAAAATTTTACTTGGACTAAGGAAGGGATGAAAAGTTTTGAAGAAATTAAACAAGCCATAGCTAGTGATCCCACTCTTATCAATCCTAATTTTTCAAAGGATTTTGTGTTGTATACATATGCTAATGTTGATACAATTTCAAAAAACTTGACACAACAAAATCAGCAAGGTTTGGATCAGTCTACAGTGTTTTTTATTCAAGACTTGCAAGAGTATGAAATAAGGTACACAATTATTGAGAAACATGTGCTTTCCATAATCAAATGTCTCAAAAAATTAGGCACCTACTATCTAACATCAAAATCCACGTGATGGTTACCTATCCTAGCATCAAAGAGTTCTTGTTGAACAAGGACATAAGTGAAAAAAGAGCAGGGTGAATAACAAAGGTCATAGAATATGATGTGTAAATAAAGGTAACCAAACTAATTAGAGGCAAAGGATTGTGTGAGCATTTGGCTCAAAACTTGTAGGAAAGTAAAGAGATAGTTTTGGTATTGAATGATGAAGATATTACAACTAATTGTACACATTCAGCAAGCTAGTTTCAAGATATGATAAGGTACCTTCAAAGTGGTATGTATCTTCCAAACTTAAGTTGTTTAAAGAAAAAGTATTTTAGCCAACAATCTATTCTTTTTTTTCTTGTTGATGGTGTTTTATTCAAAAAAGATGATAATGAAATGTTTTTGAGATGCATGTAACCAAGCCAAGTTGAAAGATTACTTGAATAATTTCATGATGGACAAGGTGGAGGCCACTGTTCAACAATGACAATAGCCCTCAAAATTATTAGCATTGGATATTATTAACCAAATATTTTTAGATATTGTCATGCTTGGGTAAGAAAGTGTAAGAAGTGTGCATTATTTGTAGGAAAGAAAGATCTTGTTGTCCTACATGTTCAACCTATTTTAGTAGATTAATGCTTTATCTAATGGAATTTGGACTGGATTGGTCTCATCAATTCACCTTCTAGCTTAGACCACAAGTGGATTCTCATAGCCACATATTTCAGTGGCTTCAAAGTAAGCAAATGAATCTAGTGTCTTAGAATTTTATGAAGGTTTGCTCACAATGTTTGGTGATCCTTTCACTATAATTTTAGACAATGTTATGGCATTTTTAGGGCTAAAATCAATCAATGGTCTCTTCAAAATGGTGTGTATCTCAGCACTTCTTTTCATTATTATCCATAAGGCAATGGCCTTACTGAGTCTACTAACAAAAACTTGTTGAAGATCATTAGGAGAATGATTGAAGACAATCAAAAGACTTGGCATTTGAAGTTAAAGTCATCTTTATGGGCTGATAGGATCACCTTCAAGAGGTCAATTGCCAATTCACCCTATAAACTAGTGTATGGGAGAGAAGCTAGATTACCAATTTCATTTGAGCTCCCTGCTTTCAAACTAATGCATCAGCTAAAATTGTTGGAGAGTGAGCTTATGGAAGTGAGATATTTTAAACTTATAGAGTTATAAAAAATTATAAATCAGTCCATGTTAACCATGGAGATGCATCAAGCACAAGTGAAAAAAACATTTGATAGAAGAGCATATTCAAGGATATTCAAGGAAGGTGACTTGGTTTTCAAATGGGATGAGGATAGGGTCAAACTAAGAAAACACACAAATTTTGACTCACTTTGGAGTGATCCTTACATGGCTTTTAGCTGAAAACCTCACAATGCCTTCTAACTAGCCAAGATAGATGGTGAAGAGCTCCCATCCCAGTCAATGGGATTCATTTTAAGCATTGTTGTTGAAAATGGGTTCTTCCTTGTACATATTAATTTTATATTTTCACTTTATTCTAAGTGTTGACTTGCACATTTTTATTTGGTAGTTGTATTAGTTTTCAATCCCCTGAGTGCTTATGCACAAGTATTGTTGTTTCTTGGAGAAGGCATATTCAGTTTCATATTTTCATGAAAATGTACATCCATGTTTATTCAAATAAGATCAGATTTTGGTGATGATTTTCATGACTCTATATCTCAATAGATAAGGCTACTAGTCTTGAATGTTTAATAGGCAGACATCCTAGCAGGGTCACCAAGAATGTTGGCAAAATTTTCCACCATTTGTCAAGGGTATTTGAAAAAATAATTTGAGTTCATTTAGTTTTGGTTAGTGGTATATATCATGTTTTGTATAAATTAATATAACTTTACAAAATTTAATTTAAAGTGAATCTAACTTGTTTCTTGCAAAGTCTATCAAAACCTTTAGAAATGTCTTGTCAAGTGAGTCAAATTCATTATCTTCAAAATAATTTTAAGTAATTTAACATGATAGAGGATCAAGTTCTATATTATCATCATAAATTCCAATTTATTTTAATATTCCCACATTATTTTGTGATTACTCAAACATCTTCAAAGAAGGAACAAGTTCAAAGCATGGAAAAAGTGCAAAAAGGCATCTTGGTACATTTAGTTACTTATGTGTAGGTATTTTGGAAGACTCCATTCATGGAATAAAGATTAAATAAGATATAAAAAACATTTTACATCCTTAATCAATATAAAACCATGCTCAATAATAACTCACAGGTCCAAAAATGGCAGAAGTTTCTTTTATTCCTCCAACAAGCTAGTTGCAAGCTAGTAAAGGTTATTTTACAATGTTTGGTTCATGAAAGAGAAGAAGAGTTGGTTAAAATTATAATATGGGAAGAAAATGGACCATATAACCTAAATATTCCATGCATTAGTTACAAGTTATAGGTCTTAACTTTATGAACCATCATTAAGAAAAAAAAGTGCTCTTAAACCCTTCTAAAACTCCAATAACTCGATTTCAGGCAATATGATTACATTTTTGAGATATTTAATGCAAATGGAAAGTTTTTTAAGCTCTTATGAGACATAAATATCCCTCCTAAACCTTTCACAATCAAAATTTAAATGCAAATAATATTTAAATATGTAGATACAGGTTGTAGGGTTTCAAGAATGCAAGGGATATAATCATCAAAGACATTTTTAAAGAGGTTTAAGAGATTTTTTAAGTGTATCCAATGGTTGAAATGTTTATATGGGATCATAAATATTCTAATAATGATGTATTTAGGCCTCATAATACTCAATATAATTCCAAAACTTATATCTATAGTCATGCAGAATGAGAAAATGCAAGTTAGAAAGCACTAAAAAGTGCATATTTTGAGTTTTACTAAGTGAAATCTCATGAAAATTGACATGGGGGCATGTTTTAATATATTTTAATGTTTATAAGTATTTTAATATCCATAAACCTCCCAATGAGAGATAAAATAACAAAATATAGGTCTACACCATGAAGAAAACCAGGGTTCTTGACTAGTTTGCTCATGGATGGAGTGTGAAATGAGTGTTTCAGACATTTTTAAGGGCATAGAATGATATGAGTAGGTTTATAATTTTTTTATAGGTCTGAATCCATATTTATACAATAAAAACTAATGCATAATAGGCTTATATCATTGAAAAACATCTCCAAGCAACCCTGCGGGCAGCAAGCAGGCAATTTTTTTATGAATTTTTGTTTGAGAGTTTGTTGAAGTATTTTTAAGATTTTAAAACTTCTCCAGGTATTACCCATTTATACCTATCCAATGGGAATATGTTTAGTATCTATATACACCTATAAATCATTTTAGACCCCCAAATCTAAATCAGGGTTTTCTAAGGCCTAGAAAGCACAAAAGGGCTTTTTCGGAAGTTGTATGTGGATTTTAGAACTAAAAATTTGTTTGAATATCCATGACACCATGTGATGATGTAAGAATCATATTTTTACCCTTCCTTTTTTCAAATAATGCATGTTCATCGAGTTTCAGGTTCTCATTATGCATTTGACAAACTTGTCAAGATGGAGAAGATAGACATATCCAAGAAAGATAAATATAAAAAGTTGTGATTATTCATCATCAAATGAACTTTCATAAAGGTTATTTCATGAATACTTCAACAACCAAACATTCACCCACTCACTCCTATTCCAATTTGGAGGAAGAAGAATCCTACTATCTAACAACAAGCTCCCTCAATGCATAAAGATCTTCAACAACCTTACCAAGTCAATCACATGTGTTCTTTACCATTTGGAGGATAAGAAGAGGTCAAGAATTTGTGTTAAAAAAGGATTCAAGGGTGTAATGAGTCTTTAAAAACTTAAATAATACATTTTATCTCTCTTCTACACCACCTTGGATCCATTTGAGAAAAAAGTCAAATCAACATAAAGAAGCCTTAAAACAACCCTATTAAGTTGGAGAAGCATCATGCAAGAATGGAGGGGTTAGTTGAACACTTGATCTAGCCTTGAAGGCATATTTTCATATAGAATACTTCATCAAGTAAAACATGAAAACCTCGCCCTTCTATGCCACCTTGGATCTATTTGAGGAAGTCAAGAGAGAAACATGTAATCAAGAATATAGATGTTTAGGTGGGTCAAAATCCAAGATAAAAAGAGGATAGTTAAATCCACTCACTAAAAATATGGAGATTCTCAAGGAAGTTGATATATTTTTTCAAAAGGAGTAAATACAGATGATCAAGACCTCTTCAAGCATTGAAGACCATCAAGGCGTGCAAGAAGAGCAATTGCCTTCAAGATAGGTCATGAATGAGGATCTATGACTTATTAAATGAATTAAAACAAATCTACCTATTCCTCCTACTATATTTTCCAAGAGAAAGAGATTTAAATATAACATGTACCATGTATGAATTTGGTGGTTGAGAAAGGACGAGAGAAGGATGACTAGGCATGATGAATCATCCCTAGTTTGGGGTTGTTTTGTGTCCTCTCTCCTAACTTCTTTTTCTATATGTATGTTCATTTTTTGAAAGAAGAGAGGGATTATAATTTTGGCTATGTAGAAACTCTATCAAAATTTTATATTACATCACCTTTGAATCAATAAGAAGCTGATTTTTCTTCTATTTTTAGGTTATTCAAGTGTATGCCTCGTGTTCATTAATGTAACTTAGTGAATGATTGATTTTCCTATGTTTATGTCTAAATTTTTGACCTTTATGTAGCATTAAGAATTATTGCATGTCAAATCAAGTGTCTAATTCTGATTTCTACCTAATTTGGAAGTGAATTCAACTAGTGTTCATTCCTTTCATATTAGTATGAATATTTATCAAGACCTTTGTATGAAATATTGATGTAAGAGTCATATAGCTGAAGATGAAGTGAATGTGTGCAAGTTTTTTAGCTTCCAAAGTGTGTCAAGTGTAGGCATAATTGACTATAAAATTGGTTCATCATCCCCAATTTTCAATTTTCATGTTCAATTTGAGTTTGAATATTTCTCCCTTTACCCTTTTCCTAGTCAAGAAATCACTAAATTAGAGTGTTTAGAGTGAAGTAGGTGAATGTACCAAGGGAACCAACCCTTCATCTAGATATTTTATTCAATATAAGGCCACCCACACTTTGAGAGTTTTCATTATGTCAATAGGAGTGAGAACAAGCACATATTCTCACAAGAGTGCACTGTTGAGTGATAACAGTAATCCCTCAGCCCCCCTCCACTCCAAAGGTAAGCATTCTTATTACACTTGTTGAACAATGTTGTAAATGGTATGAATTTTTTTTTATTGCTTACAAATTGGTTGTATCCCCTCAGAGGACTACCTCCATAACTTTCTCCTTAACCACTAGGTGTCCATGTTTTTGGAATCTAAAACCTTACTAGAGGTTTTTTCTTGTTTACCTTTAAGTAGCCTTTTGAGACATAACTTATCCTTGAAAAATCCAATGTCTGGTTCCTTTACAACCAACTTATGATTTTGTTTGCTTAGTCTTGTGATTCGAAAGTCTCTAACAATATCACCTTTCATGTCCATATTTGGGTTGAGCTTCCTGATTTGTCAGTTTACCTTTGGGATTTCATGCCCTAAATCATCTCCCATATAGAGTGTGTTGTTACGATTGAGCTAAATAGGTGGTTTTTCTCTTGACCTAACATATGTGTCTATGTGAAGGTTGACCTCTTCAAGGAATTAAAGGAGTTTATAGAGATTCAAGTCGGGGAGACCCAGTGGTCACAAAAGATTATTTATTTCAACCTACCAAACACTTATTCTATTGTTAGGCTTTGGACCACTGCATCAAGGATTGTCCTTGCATGGGTCATCCCAAGCCCCTCATCCACCTCCTCAGCTTGAGAATCCCAAATTGATAGACCAAGACGATGGTTGGACCATAGTGCCCCCTTAAAATTCATCAAGGCCTAAGCCATAAGTACCACCTTAGCCTCCACTTTGGGATGATTTTTCTCCAACTGTTAAATGCTCTCAGGGGACTTTTCTACCCTCCCTTGCTATCCCAATTTCTTCTAACTAGAAAAGCATTTCATCAATTTCCTAGAATGTTATGATGCCCTCACTGAGTTTCTCTCAACTAGTAGCTCTTTCTCCCAGGGGTCTCATAGCCTACCTCATGGGGGTGTAGACTCTCCTTGAAAGGAACACAAAGCCAAATGTTGATTCATTATGGTAGGCTAAAACTCACATCCTCACCAACACAATAACTTTATAATGTTGGTAGATTTTGAGGATGGATAGGGAGGGCTTCAAATGGATGACCCTTCCTCATGAATGTGTTATCATGGAATGTTAGGGGTTATATAGATTCTACCCACAAATACTCTATGTGTGTTGCTTGTTAGTATATTGGTTTTGCAAATATAATCTATCTTGAATAAGTTAAAGTGTCTGAATTTCTCTTTCAAACATCCTTATA
Organism: Torreya grandis; assembly: GCA_037957365.1. Lineage (NCBI taxonomy): Eukaryota > Viridiplantae > Streptophyta > Pinopsida > Cupressales > Taxaceae > Torreya > Torreya grandis. The sequence goes on along the minus strand of JARHVA010000219.1, from coordinate 5,593,057 downwards.
AAGTATTTGGCATGACAACACCTAAATCACCACCTTGCATGAGGAAGGACGTGGTAGCACTTATATTTCAATTTCCCCTAAGGTTTCCCATGACATTATTGCCATAGGAGAAGACCCTTCACATTGGACAGTCTAGATTATCCTTGACATTGATGGCCATCTTTTTTGCATTCTCAAAATCTATGCTCCTAATGATGGCCCTAGCCATTCCCTACTTTGGCAATATTTGGTTGATGACTTGCCTACTACCACATGGCTATTGTGTGGAGATTTTAATATGATTAAACACCCCCAAGACAAGTTTGGGTCCCTCCCCATGCGTTGATTCATTATTGAATGTGAGACTTGGTATTATTTCAAAAATAAATGGGTTTTGGCTGACCCACTCCTCAGGTGGCAGACATTTAACCCTATGACTTAGTTTACGTGGTCCAACTACTGATCTAGGGATCACCACATGATCAAAAAAATCAAACACTTTATGTTATCAGAGTAAAATCTTTTTTGCTTTTTTAGCATTGATGGTCAGCTTGTTAATGTCCATTTTGATATTACATTTTTAGACCATTCCCCTGTGTCCTGCAAAGTGGAATGGACTTTAGGATAGTATAATGTGCCACATAATCAATCAATCTTTAATACTTATATGCTCAATCATGTTGGAACAATCTGACTCATCGTGCAGATCTAGAACCTTGCCTTTGTAGCCCCCATACACCACCAATTGGATTGAATGGTGGAATGAGGCCATTATGTACACCATCTCCTTCCTTTGCCACCATGGCAAACATGTTATTCATATAATAAAGTGATCAGAAGAGGCCATGCTTAATGATTTATAATGTGTCTCCATCTCTCTTGAGCTTGATACTTTCAACATTCAATTGTAATGTCTTGCAACCTCTCTCAAACACCAACTTAAGGTGTTGAACAACCATATGACCAAAGGCACTCAATGTTACGCTCAGCTGCATTGGCTCAAAATTTGTGACAAGGCCTCCAAATGTTTTTTAAATCATTGAAAGCCATTCAAGTGGATCAATCCCAACTGACCTCTCAGTCTAACATCTCTTTAACTTTCCTTGAGTACTACAAGATGGTTTTTCAAGCTCGATGTTACATAGTTGAGTGAACCCAGGCACTTAAAAAATTCCTCAATGTGGTGCCTCAAAATCTCACTCCTATCGATCAATGACTTTGTGATGCCATGCTCACTTTGTAGGAGCTCACAGAGGCTCTACATTGCATGATCAATGATAAATCCCCTAACCTCGATAGATTCCCATGTGAATTTTATAAAGCCATCTAGGAGTTTATTGACCAAATTTAATACAAGTCTACAAAGAATCCTTACATAATTAGTCTCTTAGAACCATGATCAACCAAGGTAATATCAAATTCATTCCTAAAGTTGGAGATCCTGAGTTGCTTACCAGTTGGAGGCTAATAACCTTGCTTAATGTTTATTATAATATTCTTGTTAAAGCCTTCACCATTTGTGTCTGGCTCATTTTACTTTCCATTGTTAGACCAAAGCAAACATGTTTTATTAAAGGGAATTATATTTTGGATAATCTTATTGTGATCTAGGAAGGTATGTCTTGGGCCCATTCCTCTCACCAAAGAACTATTTTTATTAAACTAGACTTTGAAAAATCTTATGATTGAATTGAGTAGCAATTTATTATTACCATGCTCAAGGCTCTTGGCTTTGGCCCCTAATTTATTTATGTTGTGCAAATAGTGATTCAAGATGCTTTAGTCTACTCACTATTAATGGGCATAAAACTGAGGGGACTATGCTTCAGCTCTCTATTCACCAAGGTTGTCCCCTTGTTCTAGCACTTTACATGTTATCTACTAAAGCCTCAGGTTATCTCATGGCTTTAAAAGTTTCTCAAGGGCTTGTTTGTTCATTATCTTTCCCAACCGCACCTCCTAGCTCATCAATGGGCACTTTGCAGATGACACCTTCCTCACGTTCAAAGAAAAAGAGGCCACCTTTAATGAAACTATCAAATGCCTTGACAATTTATGTCTAGATTCTGGATCTAACCTCCAATGGAGGAAAACATAAGGTTTTCAACAAAGTATGATGTTTATGCCTGAGTGGCTTCATAAGTATAATTGGCAATATATTGCTCAGGGGAATAATTCAAGTTCTTGGGCATCCTTTTTACTTTTTAAACCAGAGAAAATAGGTTTTATTAGAGGGCAGTATAGTTTGGATAATCTTATTGTGGTCTGGGAAGGCATGGATTGGGCCTATTCCTCTCACCAGAGAACTAATTTTCTTAAACTAGACTTTGAAAAATCTTGGGATCAAATTGAGTGGTAATTTATTATTGTCATGCTCAAGGCTATTGGCTTTAGCCCCTACTTAGTTTATGTTGTGCAGACATTACTTCATGATGCTTCAGCCTGCCTCACTATTAATGGGCATAAAATTGAGGGGATTGAGTTTCACCTCTCTATTCACCAAGGTTTTCCCCTTGATCCAATTCTTTACATGTTATTTATTGGATCCCTATTCTATCTCTTGGCTTTCAGAGCTTCTCAAGGGCTTGTTCAGGCATATTGTCTTGCTCAACCGCACCTCCCAACTCATCAATGGGCACTTTACAGATGACACCTTCCTCACGCTCAAAGAACAAGATGCCACCTTTAATAAATATATCCAATTCCTTGACATTGTCTGTCTGACTTCTAGCTCTAGCCTCCAATGGAGTAAAACATAGTGTTTTCAACAAAGCATGATGCCTATGCTTGAGTGGATTTGAAAGTATAATTGGCAATGGATTGTTTGGGAGGAAAAATTTAAGTTATTTGGCATCCCCTTTGCTTTTGATAGTTCTCTTTCTGAGCTTTAACAATATGTCCACAATGAGATTGAAAAGAAGATTGAATATTAGATTTATAAGCCCTTATCTCTAGCAAGCAAGTTTCAAATTTGCACCAAAATATTGGTCACTACTCATGTCTACTATTCTTCATGTTGGGTTCCCTCCAAATCTTCCTATGATGCTCTATCCAAAATCCTTAGAGACTTCCTCTAGACCAATTTTAATCATGCTTGAAGATTTCATCGGGTGGCCTGGGATATTTATTTCTTCCCTCATGATAAAGGTGGCATGGGCATCATTGACACCTATCAACAAAGTATGGCCTTGTGTGCTAAGTGGGTTGATCGATGTATTGAGGGTAATGAATCTTGGTGAATTCTATTAAGCATTGTATCTTTGCAAGATCTCCCTATGGTAAAACTAGTTGGTAAAATATTTGCTTCTAATCCATTCTCATCACTATAGTTTCTATCAAGATTTCTAGCTCTTTTGTGGTCAAAAGCATTTGGAAGATTTTTGAAGCCAACAAACCCCAATTGAAGTGGGTAGGGGATGGTCTTCACACAACATTGTCTTTTCATGGCCATAGCTTATGGTGGTCCCCTATTCTTATTACTTCCTTTGTTCCCCTAATTGAATTACTTGGTATTAAAGCTTTATGATTATTTTATAAAGAGATTTGCACTATTCAATATTTGGTTACCTCCAGGGATTGAATTTCCTATCATAAACTAAAAATCAAGTTCTAGTTAAACAATGTGGACTTATCTTCTATTCTTCACATTTAAAAGTTATAACATGATGTTATGTTGCATAAACTTGCCTTGCAGCCTCCTATGGCCTGGTGGAAGGATTGGATGTGGAAATGCGATATGCATTTCAAGAGCTACTCTCTCAGGATAATTTATCAAGTGATGAGTCCCTTCTCTTTGGCTTTAGATAAATTCAACAAGCATTGGGGTCTCCAGTCCTCTCCTCGGACTTAGCTCACTTGTCTGGATCGTGTGTGGCAACCTAGCTTGAAGCCCAAGTTGGTTCATTTTTTATGGTGTTTGATTTATCAAGGACTTCCCCTTGATGAGAGACTGCTCGATCTCCACTTTCTTGGCCCTTATGTTTGTCTTTCAAGCATCCATAATATTTTAAACATCTATTATGGTTTTATCTGAAATCCCAATCTATGTGGTGGTGGATTCATTCATTATTTTAGCCTTATCACCCTAAGCCTTTTCCTTGGCAATAGGCACTCTTTGGGAATTATTCCAATTGGTCAGCATCTATTTCATCTCTAACAATTCTTCTATGCTATTATTCTCTTTCAGCTATGGAAAGCTATAAATAATTCTATTTTTAATCATGAGACTTGTTCAATTTCATTTTCTGTTAATGAAAAGGTTGTTATTTCTTTGATCTATTTGTAGATTCAAGATTAAGTGGAAAAGATGGCCCTAAACCTCTTCCACCTTTAGGATCTCCTTAACCACTAGGGGAATTTCCTTTACACTATGAGTAAGGTTCTTCCTGATAGCCCATCCTATGGTCCACCACCTCCTCCTCTCAAGAGGCATCAAAGCAAAATTCAGTCCAAAAATAGGAGCCACTTTTCTCCTTGTGCTCTCCCAGGGGATGGTTGGAGTTATCATGGCAAGTTTGATGTTGGTACTTCACAATTTTCTCTAACTAACATTGGTTTCCCTACATATTTGATTGATGGTTGGCTTGTCATTATTCATAATGACCCCATGGATAGTTGGAATGTTTCAGATATTACTGACGAGGAGTCATTTGCTTGGGTAATGCTTCCCAAGGATAATCCTTCACTTCCACCTCCTGGGGTGGCAGCTTGTGCATAGGAATTTTATCTCTAGTTATATGTAGTTTTTTGGGTCATGCCTTAACTGGTTGAATTTTTGTTTCGGAGCCAGGATGTTCTTTTGGTAGGGAGTTTGAGCCATGATGTGTTCGACTACTTTCCTTTGCAAACTTTTATAATTATATTTTTTGTTAATATAATGTGAAGCATTCCAATAGTAAAATGTTGTCAAACAACTATTCACGTGTTAACCATAACTGGAAAACAATAAACTATTCTGAATATTCTACAAACATTAGGAAATTGTTTCATTTTCCTGCCACCTGTGAGTTATAATTGATAGTCAACAACAATCCACAAGAATTAATCATGGCAAGCCAAAACAAAGTACTAGCAAGTACTAATAAAGAGACCACAAACAATCTTAGTAGAGCAAGAAAATAACTCAAGTGTGTTTCTTAGAATTATTTATTTTTAAAAACTAAAGATTAAAACTGTGGTTAAACTTTCAAAATATAAGTGTGTGTGTGTGTTTGTGTGTGTGTGTGTGTGTGTGTGTGTGTGTGTGTGTGTGTGTGTGTGTGTGTGTGTGTGTGTGTGTGTGTGTGTGTGTGTGTGTGTGTGTGTGTGTGTGTGTGTGTGTGTGTGTGTGTGTGTGTGTGTGTAACTTATATATAATCAAAATAAATGTAGAAATGAAGTACCTAAATCTAACTACTTCCTTCTGCTCAAGAGTCACATAAAAACATCTAGTAACAAGGAGCTCACTCAAGGACACTCTTCATCCCATAATAGTAAATTATTAAAATCAAAAAAAAAATTATTGCTATTTTTCAAATTAACAATATCATCAAGTGGGCTCTAGTCTAATGGTGAGGATGTTGGTGTAAAAGGTGCTGCCTAGCCATTCACCAATGTACAAATTCTAGGAGATACCAAAATGAATACCCTTCGGTCCTTGACACTAAACCAAAAAAATTATCAATACTAATATCAAAAGTAGCTATGAATATGTGATCACCATTATGGTGAGATCTATCCATACAATGTTGAGTGGAATTTTCCCTCACTACCTATTCATGATTTCCCATTAAAATTAAAAATGCCTACTACATTCTACAGCCCAACTTCCACTAACAGATACCCATGCCCAATTGTAATCCTGCTAGCCACATCTAAGTATGTTGGTTGATTATGTTAACCTCTACCATATCTCTTACTCAATATTTTCCATATAGAATAGGTCTCAGTGCTGAGAAATAGAAGGATACCCACACTTGACACCCAAGACCAAATTATTCTTTTGAGAAGTTGTAATGGCCACCATCCCACTACCTCAATAACTTCCATGACTACCACATCTTTTGTTATGTCCTCCCCAGCCTGTTCCAACATGATTCATGTCTTAAATTTCATTATGGCATCCCTAACCTTCATTCCTCCTGCCATCTCTATTACTTCTCCTTACTTCCCTACCATTTGATGTCACGAAACCAACTCTGAGACTGAAACAAAAGCATTTTAGGATTAAAATAAATGCATCCATATGAAAAACAAGCTCATCTTCAATTCATGCACTGTTGAAAGTTAACTGTTGATGGTGGTAATGGCAGTAAATGCCACCTACACAACTTCCTATTACTTTATATTTTTTATTATTTCCTTTATTTCTTATCCAACCCAACATCAAGGTATGTTTAAAAATGTGGATCTACCATAATTCATGTTGGATGATACTCCATTTCCATGAAGAAAAAACTTTAAATGTTTCTCTCTACGAATAGTAGAAAGTTAATCACTACTAAAAAATCAATTCTCCATAGAGGAGGGACTACTTCAAATCACTTACTGCAATAGTTTGTATAGGTCATTTTGTATTGCTAGCCAAAAACATATGGTAAACTAAAATAGAAGTTACTTTCCTCATTTAAAAGGCCCAGCGTTATTATCAGCTCTACCCTTTTAGGATGAAAGTCCTCTTGCTAGTTGGAAGAGGCAAAGGAAAAGAGAGGAGGCCAGCTAGTCCTTTTGGTCATGGAAAGGGGTGGGGATCATTCCTGTGTGACCCATTGGACTGGGTGGTAGAGCTTGTGGCAAGAGTATTTTGTATGAACACTGCTTAGATTCTTGTGGTGTAATCTATTTATAGTATATGTGTTCAATTAAAAAAATCACATATTTTTATTTAGCACCCAATAGAGTTGTTACATGTAGTATCAAAGCTATGGCTTGAACTCTAGGACCTAATGAGTCCATTATCATTTTTATATCCTTACGTTCACCAGTGTGAACCTAATGACATGACGTATTACAATGGTATTTTGGAGTTGTAGTGCCTCAATGCAGAACCATGTTACATTGTGATTAGAGTTTTGAGGCCTGGTAGATCCTTCTGTATGGCTTGGTGACTATTGTAAGTATGAGACATTCCTAAAATGTGTATGGTGTATTGAGTGTGTACCCTTAGGAGTACTTGTACCCTCTTAAATTTTTTAAAGGGTTGGTTTATCGAGTGTCTCGATGGCATTGGTTGTAATCGAAGTGGGGTAGGAGAGTGCATAGTATAGTTCTTGAGTCATGAACAAGAGTTCTCTACCATATTTTTTATCACTTAGATCAGACACCTCAATAGTGATTACATTATTACTTGTTAATCGTGTCACCTATGTTATTGGTGTTTTATGTTATGAGTGTTTAATAAGCATGGGATGCTTTCACTTAAGTATTTGTTTATTATTTTTGTGTCTTATATACATTAATCCTAGGAGTGGGAAATATTATAAGACCATTTTAGATTGACACCACCTAGTGTGGTGGGAATTTTCTTCTAATAGAGTGTCTGGGTTGAGAATTCCTATGTGTTATGAGTTGTTTTAGATTGGCACCCTTATGTTTATGTGGATTAGGAAGAAGTGTCATCTCTCATAGTGGGCATACCCCACTTTCCTTTAACATCATTATAAGCCCTAAGAGGATTCTTATTTTCTTGATGATTGAAATTTGTTTCTGAAATATTGTTTTGACCTTATTCCCTTGAGTTTATGGGATCGTGTCATCTAATCCTTGTTGAGATAAGTTATAGAAATGGAATGGATTGATGCATTTATGTGGATCAGTATTTTTTTTTCCTTCTGATTGTGGAAGCAAATTATAATACCACTCATACAAGATTGGTAAGTGGGTAGTCATTTGGCAACTTGAGTTGCATTATTTTCTTTTTACCCTATGAGGGTATTTAAGAGTTTTGTTGCGGAGATGTTAGTTCTCTATTTTTCCACTTGTGACCTCTTAGAGTCACTACTTTATCTAACATGTGAACCTAGACCACGTGATGTGTAAAACCTTGAATTTATATTAATTCTAGATTAATAATTATAAGTTGATTATAATTGTCATGTTACTATATACCCTTGATTTATTGATATTAATCTCTTTTTGGCTTAATGCATGTTTTGAAGAGTTATTATGTACTCTTCGTCAAGAGCGAGTACGGTATAGGATGTGCGAGACATCTTGATAGTCTATAAGGGTGAGATAAACTTTTAATTTGTTGAGTACTAGTGAGCAAGCAAGGAGATATTATCTCGCTTGTTCCTTTATAGGGTTGTAAGGATAGTGTGATCCTTGGCCTTTGTATGTTATGTTAATTTTAATAGTATTTTCTCTTAACTATGAATATAACACTATAGTTTAAGCTATGAAATATGATACTAGTTATATTTGGATAGTGACAACTTAAAATAATTACGGAATGAGTGTATGATTTTTTTTTATATGTATGTTGGTACATCTTGAATTATTCAACATATAATATTGTTTTATATGATCTGTTAGTGTAGAATTATGATTCATTGAACCTTGTGCATATTTTGGAGATCATTAGGTTGTAGAGACCTAAGGGAAGAGTGGTGAATTAAGAACGTGAGTACTAAGCGATAGGAGTGGATCCTACTGAGCCTCACATTGACTCGATAGTTATTGCGTTTGGGTCTGAGAGACAGGGTTGTCAAATCTAAGATTTGACGGATGGGCTTGTCAAATTTTGAGGTATGGTCATATGCATGTATACAATAGAATGTTTATTTCTTAAATTTATATACATTGAAAAGGTAGTATTTCAAGTTCCTATTCATCATCATACTTGTCAGGAGCTTTATGGAGTAGCGATAATATTGACATGTTATACTTATTAGGAACTACGCAGAGTAGCAATAGTATTAACTTATACACATCATTCTTGACAAGTTCCCTAAATATTTTTTTTTGAAATGAGAAATACACTCTCTAGGTTAGAGAGACATGCAGACACGCTGGAAGGTCTTGTAGAACTCTCCTTGGCCATTTGTTTTTAGATTTTATGATAATCTCATGTGTTTTTGGGGAAGTCAATGAAATTTATACTAAGGTATGTGGGACCCTTCGAATTATTATAAGTGGTCAATCCTTTATCATATAGGCTTATTTTGTTGGTTTTGGACCTTAGAGTGGTCATGATAGAACCAATTAGAGTGACACTCGCAAACTTTATTTGTATAATAGGTAGATGTCACAGAGCAAAGTCTTGTGGGACCAATACTCTGTGAATAATGCTTTTAGGAGAGCTATAATGAGTTCTTCAGGTAAATTTTGTATTTATTGCTTGATTAGATATTATTATACTATGTTATTTTCTATTGAACAATGATTTTAATTCAAAACATATGTTTGAATAAGAGTCATTCGGGATGATGACTAACTTTAAAAGGGAAGGATGTTACATCATGATTCCTCATTAAACAAACTATTTGATTATCCATGGATATTTATAGGTGATAAATTTGGATTTGACTATTTTAACTAAGCTTTGAGATATATATTGTTATGGGATAGTACGATATTGTTTAGAATATATGTTTGTATTATTGTGAGTTAGTTGTAGTGTATATGTTTACATTACCAACATGTTGATTTGTTATTTTAACTATATTTTATGATATAAGTTTAACATGTTGTTATGATCTAACTACCTTGTTATTGTGAGGTTGATGTAGGAGAACTCATCTCTCGAAACATGACAGAGAGCATCATCGGAGAGGGTGACATAAATCAAGATGTCGGAGGACGACAAAGAAATAAATACAACCATGCACACACCACGTTAGCTAGCACATGTTAGATGCATGATGAAATGATTTGCACATAGTTTGCTAGCATAATTTAAAAGGTTTTTATTAGATTTCATCTTGCACAATTTGCATGTGTGACTGCATGGTAGATATTATACATAACGTAAAAAAGATAATTTTATAATTTGAGTATGTTTATGTTTGCTTTATTTGATGTCTGATTTATCATTTCAAATTAAAAGAATATAATAGGTTTTTCATGTATTATCTGGGGTACTAATAAAAACCTATTAGATTTAGTAATAAATAAAGTAATCATATTTTAATTAGTAGTTGGATTATGATAAAAAATAGAGAATAAAATAGTAATTACAAAAAAAAATGAAATGTAAACAAAAAGAAAATAAATAAAATAAATAAAATAAAAAGATATTCATTTTTTAAGAAAAGGAAAAGAAAAAGATTTTTAATACTAAGGGAAAAAACTTCCATCAATTCAACAGAGTGGAGCTCTACAACAAGCATGCTAGGGAAAAGATTTGGAAGAGGTTTGCAGAGCTTTCAAGAATTTATTGCAACGATGTAAAATTTCACTGCATGATCAAGGACTTCATGGTGTAAGGTGGGAACCCATCTGGCACAAGAAGGGCGGTGAATCAATACTTGGGTATGGATTCATCTTTTAGCCTCTGTACTCAGCATTTGAAAACCCAACTTTATTATTTAATCGTTATAGTTTAATAATGTTGGGGCTGGTCCAAATCAATGAATGATTAAGCTGAACACATAGAGAATTATTTCAACACACAATAATTATGCTTTACATACTCTCATAATTCTACACACTATAATATTATTCTATTACACTTTTTGTGATTAAATTTATTTAAACATAATACAAATATATAGGGCACTAATCTCTATTAGTGGGGATTCTAATATCCACCAATATCTCACCTATAAAACATCCAAACCTATTTACGTGATTTTGGTTTAACAACCAAATCTCACACAAATAATACAATAATACAACTGTAAGTATTAATTACTTTACAATAACTCAAAACGTGTTATTTATCTCTCGATAAATAGTAAACTGTAAATACCCATAATTTAAAATCTAAATTCCTAATATTTCCCCCCATAGTTTTTACATGGTGCAAAAACATTCACACTCTCACCTACAATATGCTCACCTCTTGTAGCATGCCCTATTTGGCTCATGACCTTGATAAAGAGAGCCCCACTCCTCCCATGGTTTTACAAGTTTATCACAAATCTTGACATGAACAGGGACACCATCTATCTCCAAGAATTGACATGAACATAATTGTATGTCACTGCATAATGTTAGGTCTACATACTACTGACACAATCTTACCACACATGACCACTATTATGCAAAAGAATGCATCCCGCATTTACTTTACATGATCACAATAGACATGTCACTGAAGGTTATCTCCATAAAGAAGTAAAGCAATTACAAGGTCTCTGTAATAGTTGCTCTCCTAACTGTTGTCAAAACACTATTCACATCATATGGTTTTATGGATCTCTACCACAAACTCTTTCAAGATCCATGAACTGACTTACATTGGTGATTTTTGTCCTTTCACAATGTCTTCACATCAGGGAATTATGTTTGAAATTACATACACATTATAAATATTGAATATGTATATTATTTTGTTCTTAGTTTACAAACATATAATGGAAATAAAAAACACACCACATAAAATGTCACCAAAACATTGGTGTGGCCCCGTCGTTGGTGACTGACGAGAGGTCATTGAAAGACCTCCATCCTCTATATATCCTCCAACATCTAGTAAATGAAGCTACTTACTCATTGAATATCTTGATGAAGTTCAGCTACATGTCATTTTGATAGAAATGGGGTCCCCCCCCCCCACAATATTGACACATACAACATTTAACTCGGGACACCGGGGTTGCCCAAAAATGCATTTATTTTACAAGTTTTGTGACTCTTTTAATATAAAGACAATTTTTATGCTTTGGACTTACACATAAATACTATGAGACTAAAGATAATGACTCTATTAAATTTTAACAATAATTATCTTTGATGAGACTATGAAAAAATCCAATTAAAGATTGGATTTTAAGACTCAAATGACACTTTTATTTTCCCTAAGAATATAAAATAAAAACTTTTGACAAGACATATCACCAACAAAATATAAAACTTAATGACCATAAAAAAGACTCAAAAAATCTTCTATCGTGTACCTCAACTAGCTTATACAAAAATAAACTCTAAATCTAAAAATATTTAAGAGACTTTACAAAACGTAGACTAAACAATTAACATTTGACATAACTTAAATTTAAAAAACAATTGACACACCTATATAAAATACCTTATAAATTAAAGTATCAACTTTTGTTGTGATGAGTTCGAGGTGGGACAGAAATCTAGGGAGCTTGTTGATAACAAACATTGGTGGATATTGTGGACTCATTGAAAGCTTAAGTCATATGGTGTTACTTTGTGTTGTCACTGAACTATATCAGAACAAAGACAGTGCAAAACAAACCTTGATCATAATTGATTGACGAGGATCGATCTGATAGTTCTAAAGCCATGGAAAGATCATACTATAATTTGTATGGACATTGAGTAGAATGAAGTTTTCAATAGATGTGCACTAATGGTGTCAATTCTGAGCATTGGTGATACAGTAATTGATTTTGTATGCTCCTTCTCGAGAATCCAATAGATCTGTAGAGAGTTAAGAATGCTCACAAGAGTCTACAAAAACATTTCAACATGGTAGGCACAATAAGCTAATCCTACAAATTGACAATGCAATGCAGCAGAAAACCAAAAAATAACCCTTTTAATCATTAGCGCAAACTGCAATATCAACTCTATAATTCTCAATTTATTGGAGAAGCAATTCAAATGTATGGGCGATGAGCAAAGACAAGCTGTGATAGGAGATTTTCCCCATAATATTTGCAAATGCAAGTTGAAAGTAAATGGCTCAATTGATAGACTATGTCATAAGCACATGAAAATACGTTGAGACTTCTTTATGCACATTCAAAATTGTCAAAGTTGAGTGGCTCGTCAACGTTACACAAAAATTGATACTTTTATGCAAATCAATGGCTATTCCTTGTGTTTTGTAACGTAAAAACAATTCTATCTTCATTCACAGGGGCAATGCGAAGCTTAGTAGTAGAATCTGCCCCTTGATAGATTTAACAGGGCATTGACCCACTCTGATACCAAATGTTGGGGTTGGTCCAGATCAATGAATGATTACGTTGAACATACAAAGAATTATTTCAACACACAATAATTATGTTTTCCATACTCTCATAATTATGCACACCGTAATATCATTCTATTGCACTCTCTGATTAAATTCATTTGAACATAATACAAATATATAAGGCACTAATCCCTATTATTGGGGATTCTAATATCCACCAATATCTCACCTATAAAACCTCTAAAACTATTTACGTGATTTTGGTTTAACAACTAAATCTCACATAAATAATACAACAATATAATCATAAGTATTAATTACTTTACGGTAACTCAACCAACATGTTATTTACCTCTCAGTAAATAGTAAATTGTAAATCCTCAAACTTACTATTTACCTTTTGATAAATACCCACAATGTAAAAGCTAAATTCCTAACAAATAAATTTACTATTGGACTCTTTCGAAGGGCTATCAAAATATGCTAGATGTTTTAGTATTCTTTTGATAATTAAACAAGGGTTTTAAGCAAGATGAGAGTTCATTATTATACCGAGCGATGGAATTAAATAGGCATCATATATAGAGACTCTTTGTGTAAATGCAACGATCCCTAAATGATGCATATTCGATAATTTATTATGTTAGACTTGAGTTACACCAACTATATCAGCCATACCAGATGGTACATTAATCTATTCTGGATGTTACATAGGAAAAAGGAAAAAGTAGTGATTCTACATAATAAGAAATCCTACAGAATTTGCCTATGTAATATGATCCTTTTTGGTATGATAGTATGTTGGACATTACTATCTTATGGTTCAGTCTATTGCATGTCCCTGATAGTAGTCAATATTAAGACCAACGATTTTATACCAGCTGAGATATGTAGATATAATTATGTAGCCAGTTATAACTATTGCAGTGACTAAGCATAACTATTTCAGCGACTTATAAGTCAAAAACAATGATTTATTAGTCATGTAGCCAACTAGGGTGAATAAAAAAAATAGTGATTTATGTAGATGCAAGGATGTCAAGTAATTTATAATATATCACATTAATATCTAACTTTGTTATTAATTCAAACTTTGACTACCATATATAAATCTGTAATATTTAAAACTTGCAGTATATGCCTTGTAATTATATGTATTTCCATATATATGATAGCCCTTTGGGTCACTATTAGTACATGGACTAAATAAATAAATATTGCAAACTACTAAACTTTCCATGAGGTTTGTAAAGGTGAGTTTTTTCAAAACATTGGCAACTAGGAGGGTAATAGTTATAAATTAACTATATAGCAATATAATATAGAAAGAGAGCATAACATAAAAAGAAATATACCACTAACCTCTTTACTAATATCATACTATAAAGGTATGTGCCTTAAAGTCTTTTATTAGACTAGGATTAAGAGGTTTAAGACTCATACAAATTAATGGAGTCGGTTATTAAGATTTTACAGACTTGGTAAATCATAATATAATCCCATAGGTTTTACCATTTTTTTATTAGCAGGGTTGTTGCAGATATTATTAGTTGGTATTAATCGGTATGCATCTAAATTATTACATGGTAGTTTCGTCTCAGAGAATGAATCATCTAATATTATTACACTTTTATTGAGCCAAATATAAACCTATATAATTAACAGTGAAAACAAGAGCTTACGAACATAATTGAGTTAGAGTTACTCCTTTAGTTACATAATTTTAGATATTGTGCGTGACTATACTCCAAATCGACTATATATGGGTAAGAGTTCATTTGGAACAAGCGCTATACTATATACTTTTAGCTTGATATGTTGAATATAAGACTTTTCATTCATAAATATCTTCAGATAACTAAAAGTTGACTTAGTGGTTAGCAGGATTAGTATACGTTGTGATTGTTCCATTGATAGTTACCATGTTTTCGGGCTATATGCATTATTGATGATGAGTATACTGTAACATGGTTCACTTTTACTTATTGAAAGCTATTGGTTAGTGTATTGTATATTAGTAACGTGGGTAATGCTTATATGTGTTAAAGTGTATACATATATAATTTATGTATATAAATATATGAGATGCATACCTATATGCATAGGTTCTGACTAGTATGTTGTCATGACTTTGGGTGAATCATATATCAGTGTGTTTGATGATAACTTTGGTGTATCATATAAAGATAAAATATATTTTAACAGATAATCATATACAAACCAAAATACGAAAGAATTTATTGCCTTGAGAACTAACAATAAATGATGAGAGCAGAATATTAAGCAATAAAGGTCTATTGATCTATAGTACTCAAATTGTGTTTTGATGATTCATGGATGTAATCATTGTGGAAAATATTATAAAGACCTCGATTAGGGTTATAAGAGATTGTTTGTGTGTGTGTGTGTGTGTACAGACTGTATTGAAAATTTGTGTGCAATATGTATTGTGAATACATTAATATATACAAGTGTTTAAACACATATAGCATATATTAAGGCATTGTGATGTCTATCTATAAATTATGTTCTTATGATTGTCTAGAAGTAGCAGGTGCATAAAATGTTAGACTGTATTATTACTGTTTGTGTTATATACATGGATCTATCTACGAATGTGAGATTTAGTAGTTTAAACCTAGGTATACCCAGTTGGTATAATCTGTACTTATTGCCTATTATTTAAGATTAAGAGACATTTGATTCTTGAAATTGTGAGACTAATTGTTCGTGATTGAGTAGTATGCTCATGTTCAATGAACTATGATATTATGGGATGTCATAGAGAACTACAATATAAATGTATGTCATACCCGAATGGTAGCAAACTAAAATTGATATACCTAGAACTCATTCATATGTTTGACAAACTAAATGTATGCAAGTTAGTTATTTCCTTGAATAACATGTTTTATGACAATTAGTAGGACTTTATGTATGCGTGCATACAACTTTTGAGAGTGTAACGATAGGATAAAATATTATGTAAAAAATGTGACTTGCTTTGTTATATGTAATTGCTTGAACAAAAACCTATGTTTCCATATATTTAAGACTACTTTATATGATTGGTTGTGAAAACTAGTAGTTATATCTTAGAATACTAGACTATGGTAATATGGGTTATCATAGGGTGCAATATGTTTAAAAATTAATTATGATAGTTAAAATCTATAACTATATGTGTATTTTACCTGTGGTATAAATTGTAGTCATTATTTTTAGTATGAGATAGATAATAATGTAAGATTCATTCATATATTTGACAGAATAAATGTATGTTTTGATTACTCATATGTTTAGGATGTTATATGATATGATTGTGAGTAGGATGTAAATTGTATGAATTGTTTGGTTAAATTATGTTTGATCAATCTCGCATCACTGATACTGAGTAAGGAGTGAGATAGAATTCACTGATTTATTAGCATCACAATGTCAAATGAAGGCAATCCGATCACGTGGTATGTATGAATTTGATTGATCTATAGATCGCTATTATTTATTATTCTTACAACTTTGATCAAAGTATGTTTAGTGAGACATTGTCATTTCATGGGTATGATTTACATGTTTTGTGTGATATCTTGCAATAAAACATAGTTTCTATGATATACTACATGTTTAGTTTTAGAAATCATATAACACATGGGTACTTGCTTGTCTCTCTAAATTTTCGTGTCATCACTATTTACTTATTTGTGAAGGGAGAACCATTCCTTGATGTGATTAATGTGAGGGATCATTGGTCTGTGGTTGGTGTGGAAAAGTGTTCAGATGATGTTTTTCCTCTCCACAGCAGTACTACTATTGAAACGACACTTGAGATTGTCACAGATACTGGAGAGTTCGAGGAACTCGTGCTCCGAGGAGCCATGTATCTTATTTATGTATATTGTATTATATTGTACTTATTATTGGTAACATTATCATGAGAAATTGTAATTATCTATTTGTTGTGGATTGATAGTAGTGGCTATGTATTACACCAGTCACAGTTGGTTATTTGTAATTACTTTTTATGATTGTACATTGATAGTGTTCAATGACTATTGGATGACAGGTGCTTATTTACAGTTAACATACTTAGAGTATTTTGTATGAATATTGCTTAGATTTTCCCAG
The DNA here is from genome assembly GCA_037957365.1 of Torreya grandis. Taxonomy (NCBI): domain Eukaryota; kingdom Viridiplantae; phylum Streptophyta; class Pinopsida; order Cupressales; family Taxaceae; genus Torreya; species Torreya grandis. The sequence continues at coordinate 5,575,923 of JARHVA010000219.1, read as the reverse complement.
TGTAACTATTTATAGTATATATGTTTAATTTAAAAAAATTACGTATTTTTAGTTAACACCCAACGGGGTTGTTACATGCACCATTTGACGATAAGATGGCCAGCACTTCCTCCAAAGAGAGATTATGAATCCAATTTATTTTCCCACAAAAAAACAAATAGGGCTACATTTGGTAGTAAACACTCCCAACTTTGAAATAAAAAGGGCCACAGTTTTTATTTTTTATTCATTATTATTTTTTGAAGTCCACATTTGACTTTTGTCAAGTGATTTTTTTTTTTTTTTTTAAATGGCCTTGGATCCTCCTTGGATATGTCCAAGTTATGTTGAGAGCCTTGCAAATACTCCTGAATACATCATGGGATGTATCTGAGAGTATCTGCAAAGCTCCCGATGTATCTTGGACGTATCCAAGAAAGATTGTATCGAGATATGTATCCAAACAGTATTGTATCAGTATTTGAGACCCTATACAATAGTCTCCGATAACATAGGTTCACAATTATAAATATCTTGGAATTGATCTTAATCATAAATTAAACTAAAACCTTAGCATTGAAAAACTAATCTCCATGGGTTAGAAAGACTTTTATTGCATAGATGTTGTGCTTTGATGTTGTTAAAAAAAAAAAAAAAAGCATTATTCTCTTGCCTTGTAGCTCATGTAATACTCTACCGCTATGAAGTTTGGGGTCAAAGTTTGTGGAAACTTGGAAAAAATTTGAGCGAATCCAAAAACAATTCATTCTTTATAACTTTGAAATTAAAAACAATAAACCTTACCCTATCATTCTTGTGGAAGGTGGTATATTACCCATTGAAAGTGAAGTCTTAAAATTGTATATGCTAAGTAGTCGATCATGGTATTGGTATGGGTACTATGTTTGGGTATGTGGTTTGCATACGTCGGAATGGTGATTTTTTTGGCTTAGGCACAAGGTAAGTACAGAAAGTTGGGAGACAAAAAATGGGTTACCCATGGATATGTTTTCCCTGAAAAATTGAAAATTTTTAACTTCTATAGATAATTTGAAATGGATACACTCAAAATTTGAAGATTGTATAAGAACTTGAATTGTACAATTTGTAGTTTTCAAAACACTAAATTGTTTTTAAAATAGTTAAGTATAACTATGTCAAACATCAAAAATTTGAAGAGGGACTCATTTTTTTTTTTAAACAGAGTAGATAGTTGGTCGAACAGCGTCTTATTTTCTTGGCATCGATTAATATTGTTTAAATTCATTTGGTGAAAATTTAGATAAGATCATGTACTTTGCGACCTATCATTTTTTATAAATTTTCAAAAAATATTTTTTTTATTAATTTTGAAAACTAACAAAAAATAGATTGCCAACCCCACTACCTCAATAATAATAATAATAATGCGTATATAATTAGGACTTGTTTGTGACTATATAATTTTATGTTTGTGACTAATTTTATTTACATTTATATCAACGAAAAAAAATACATAAACATATATAAGCATGTATATTTGTGGCATGTGGTGGCCTAAAAAAGCGATAGTTAAAAATCAACATAAATGAAAACCTTAAAATAGTCCAAAAATTTTACAAATCACATATTTGGAAAGAGAGGAGGATGTTCGTTGTTGTAGTAATAATTTTATCAATTGTTTCATTGAAATTCATAATGTTTTTGGCGATGGAAGTTTTTTTTTTTTGGTCAAAGATGTCAGATTCAATTTGTTGACAGGTCCAAGAATCCAAACTATTTCCGAGCCAAAAGGCTTGGTTTTTTAATTCAAACATAGCATATATAACACGTATGCAATGAAGTCGTTATGACCTCACTATAACATAGCGTGTACGCATTATGTTCTAATGAAGTCAAGTAGGGCTAAAATGCAAAACGGGGATGATAATGCCTCCTTTCTTTTATCCCTTGATATGAGAATGCCCCCTCTCCTTATTTTCAAGCATGATAATGCCTCCTCTCCTTTCAAGCTATGGCTCGGGTATTCAATTAGATATCGAATATTAAATATATGGTCAGGTAAGATACAATCAGGATTAGATACGATTACTCAAGATCAAGATATGGCTAGAGTATTTAATCGAGTAGGTCATACTCAAGCAAGTATGGCATACTCAAGTGGGTAGGGCAAGAATGATAGGTAGGTAGGACATACTCAGGTAGGAAGTGGCAAAGAAGGCTATAGCCAAATATTATGGGCAAAATCAAAAAAAATATGAACCCATATGACACATAACTAATCGAAAATGAAACAAGACACTCCAACATATTTATGCAGTGTTCTACTAATCGAATCCAAAGTTTTTCTATTCCAATTCATTTAAAACCAATGAAGAGGTTAAAGATGACCTCAATACATCAAGAGAATGATATCTAATGATGACACTAAAGATGTAATTATTAAGATGCTGTCAATTTAAAAGAATGCAATGGGAGGACTCTTTTCTTCAGCGATATGCATTAAAAGATGAACCACCTTTCAACCAAGTAAAAACAAATTGATTCATTTATTTATTTATTTTAATTTCGTTACTCATAGTCTACATATATTAATAGTAAACTTATTTCATTTATTCAAACCTAGTTGACTTACAAAATTATAAATCTCATATTTGTAGATGTGTGGTAAGAAGATTATGGTGCAAAAATACAAAATCGTCAAAAGCTAGCCATTTACATTTTGTGTCAACCGTGTAACTCTTCTAAGGTCGACATAATTGGATTATGTTTGAAGTTGTTCACATAAAGAAGCATAATAAATTGATGACATAACACCATAATGATCTTATCTCTGTGCAATACAATCTTCGTCTTTGCATGAAACAAATAAAGATGCAAAATAAATATGATGTTATTGACGTGGATAAGATCGATCCATATGCCAACTGGATCGTTAATGATGCAAAACCAAAGCCCATCTTTACAGTGAATTAAATCACAAATTTGAAAAGGGAGGTAAAAAAAGCAATAGCATTGGAAACAAAAGAGACATTATGAGGAGTTGATGGCAATCCACATGATACATTTGCTAATGATGTTGGAATTGGAGAGGAGGAATTTTTATCTTCCACTTCCATGAAGTAGCCACAACAAACTTATTCTAGACGCTAGAGATGACATGTAACATGTATATTTGATATTTCATGACTCTATGAACATTGCAATTTATAACTTTGTACTTTGTAGTATTGTAATTTTTTTTGGTCAAAAATTGATAGAAAATATACTAATGACATTTGGTATATTCATTTCTCATGTCATTCAACAATGTTATGCATTTAATTTAAGTTTATTTTATTAATTTATATCTTTTTTGAAGTAGTGATAAAGTTGTTGAGAAATCGCCAAGAAATTATCGAAAACGAAATTTTAAACTGAGTAATTTTTTTCATTGTATTTGTCAATTTTACATATTCATAAAATTAATTTCACATATATATATATTCTGATAGATATTTTCATAGCTTTTTCAAGAATCCAGAATTTTGAATTTTTTTACCATGCCAAATGGATCCGATTTAGATTGTCAAAGTTTTGGGGAAACCGGGTCTGCCCCAAAAAAAACATGTAAGATGGTCAGTTTCTATAACAAAATGAGATATCAATTATATTAGTAATGATCGAAACCAGAATCAATGCCACTAGGGTAAAACAAATTACTGGGTCTACACAAAGCAGCTTCAAAAACAAAACAATAAAAAATAAGGCAAAAAAAGGATCATCATACAAAATGAAGAGCTAAAAAATAAATGGGTATAAAATCTATAAAAAAATCAGTGCAAAGAACAATCAATACTCTATATCACTTAGAGATGAAGGTGAGAAAGAAATTTATGATGCAAATCCCTTGAAGTAATCTGGTGTCTATTTGTGATCCACCATTTGATTGATCCATATCAATGTTGTAATCACCTACCCTTTTACTGCTCATATTTCTTGTAGAACGGAAAGCCTGTTGATGCAGATGTACCCAAGGGGTATAAGCAATATTGCATCAACAAAAACACATTTGTTTCATTTAAATTAAAGGCGGGCTTATTTTGGCATATATTTCTCAATCCAAAAGTTATCAAGCTATGTTGTGGAATCTATGCTGTGTGACAACCATGCTGTGGAATGTCAACAATTGCCATGGAAGGGCATTGCTCCAGAACCTGTGTTGCGAAACAACTTACGTAAGGGTGTTGCAGCAGAACGACTGCTATTGCTACTGAACAGTTAATGGGATGAAAATTTCAAAATACAGCTAAGCAAAAACAAGTTGTAGTTCCTTCTGTGGTTCTTAAAACATTTAAGAGTCCATAATCATTTTCCAGAAAGGGGTTGGCTGCTAATGAGTTATTGAGGTCTGAACCTCTGTAATTTCTCGCCATTTTTTACCATTTGGAAGCGTTGAATGGATGAGGGCACATGTTGAACGATTCCCCAAAGTTGTTGGGTGGCCCTTGGCATGATCAAAACATGGAGAAATGAGTAAGACACAAATACTCGGCCTTAACTCCATGATTCACACTTGCAAACCCGTTTTGAAAAGAATGGGCAAGTTTTTGGAGCTTGTGGGAAGATAAAGAACCATGGAAATTATTGGAAATTACCCCCAGGCCTTGGCAATGATGTCGAGATGCTAAAAATGCAGCCCAAGCTAAAACAACAAAAAAAGAGAACGTTTGTTTTGGGGGAAATGAAGAAAAAACGTTTTTACTTGATTGGGTACCAATTTTTAGCAAAGAGAGGTAAACATAGAAGAGATGAAAGGTTGGAAGATGAAGGGAAAACATCTGTATGGGACCATATAACCTACAACAAACCTGATCTTTGTGGCAGAAGAGGGGCAGAAAGAAGAAAGCAATTAAAAAGGAAGCAAAACAGAGACTTTCCTTTGGGGTTTGGGCACGTCATGAGGTTTCGAGAGTTTAAGAGGTCGCCCAAGGAACCAAAAGAAAGACCTTGGTATAGAGATGTGAATCCATCGCCAAATTTAAAGTTCAGTCATCCTCTTAAGCGTGCAGGCCTGTTTTGGGCAAATAGAAAGAATTTTGCAAAAAGAGGGATACAAAGTTTGGATAGGTTCCAGGAAAAACAGAGCACACATTCCAGCTGGGTTTTTTATTTTATTGAAGAAACCACCTTTGAAAACAAAAGAGAATTTTTTGTGCGAGAGAATATATGGCCTGAAAATAAGGCTAAAATCCCTGAATCATGTTTCTTGACTCTACAACTATTGGAAGGACTGTGAAGGAGTATAATTGCTGTTGCTGTCCATTTCTTGTGCATTAGAAACCTTCTCGATACCTGTAATATTGTTATGCACATGATCTCATGTGATTTAGTGTCTTAAAGAGTTGAAAGAGTTCCATGGTTGGCTATATTTATGCTTAAAGGGTTATGGTTTTGACAAAGGATGTGTGGATTGTTTGTAAATAGTGTTTGGCTTCTTGATGCCTGAAAATCATAAATTCAAGTGAGTTCTGGTGTTGTAAACTATCTACTATGAAGTGTGTCGTCTGTTTGTAGAGGGAGTTGCTTGATAGGCTGCAAGGTTCAGCTGCCATTCATTTGATCCCCTTACCTTGACTGCACCCCCTGCACAGAAGGATAAGCAAGGCACACATTTTCAGTCTTCATTGCACTTCATTATTGGCCATACAAGCTTTGCAGTAGACTTTACTACAGTCTAGGTCTACTCATGGAAAGATCAGTCATCGTTTGTGACAAGACACAAAGACAATACAAAATGTGCTATATAGATTGCTATGCTACCTAAGCTAAGATAACACAGGAAAAGTCGGATAAGTCATGCATGGAGGGCTTAGAAATGCACTATGACATCATTAATTGGAGAACGCTCACACTAATGACTTGTCGTGTGGAGACTATCATAGAAGAATATCAGTTCAGAAAATGCAATAAATTAGATATATTATTGAATAATCAAACAAGTGCCATGATGCGGCTTTAGTACCTGCTGCTATGAGGAATATTTAGAGTTCATCAAGGTTGAGACTTTGATTGTAGTGACGGAGATTTATAGATCTGACGAGCCCGCATGGGCATAGTTGAATTGACCAAGTGTAGTGCTGTCACTTTATTTTAAAGAGAATAAATGTGAAAATTGTTGTTAAGGCATAGGTCATGGTGGGCACATATAAGTACCAATTCTTTATTGGATGGAATAGATTGCCTTGTGTTTTGAATTAACGGGCAGTGGTTTTCATAAAATGGAATTCTTCTCCGCTTTTGAGTCATCGGTGATATTTTAGAGCTGCAGTATTCATGTTAACTATGAAAAATTACAAGGATACATAAAGCACTCTAGGAGATCTATCGTGCATTGGTTGCATGGTATGTTTAAGCCTTTGTTAGGGTTGTGTTGACTCAGATTGTTCTAACCAAATAATATCTGTTATCCTACTTTTCCATTTTAGTTTTTCTTGCATTATTCACATGATTGCAGTTTGCATAACAAAGGGGCCAAAATAAAAAATGGTGAAAATGCAAAAGATTCAAGATTTAAAACCCAATAACATTGCTTGTGTAGCAGCCCTTTTCTTTTCTGTTTTAACCCTGGGTAATGGCAGGAAGCAGGCGATGTGCAGGCTATCATCGAAAATTAAGCTCCTCCAGCAGGTGGCCATATGAGCGATACATAGATTCTATGTCTAATGGATTTCTCTCAACCTATGACAGAAGATTTCTTACGTTTTTTAGTTCAAATTGTTGTCTAATTTAATACAGGAGGGTTTAGTGTATCTACTATGTTTAATTGTTGTCTAAACAGCTGATTGTTGCCAATTCTAAGATAATACTGAAAGAAACAACAGCTGGGAAGAGAAACATGTTGCAGTGACTAATATTCTCAAGACACAATCATATAGCCATCAAATTTAGCCCATCATTTCAACAATTTAAGGATGAAAAATATATTTTTTTTGCTTCCGTAAATACTTAATTTAGCCAGAAAATTAGTCTCCAGTATTCTCAGTCTTCCTTTGTATACATCGATGAGACCCATACAGATAAATAACAAGCATACATTCCAGGCAAGATAGACAAAAAAAACTGGCTAAAGCTACATTTGATGCCAGTGTCCTGAGATGTGGATACCTACACCGGAGCAAGAAATAACGACCATCGTGCAAGCTACATTGAGGTGAATTACAGGAATCAAGCTACATTGAGGTGAATTACAAGAGTCAAGCTACAAGCATCAATGATGCCAATAAATTTCACCGGGGAAGGGTAGGGGACTATAAGCATGGTACAACTTTTGGAAAGGAAAAGATCGGGAGAAGACTTCGCTGAGCCCATAGTCTACCCGCACATTGATACCCCTGTTAAGTTAAGAGGGGAAAGATCAGGGAAGTGAAATACTCTGCATGGTGTGAAGAACACTAGGTAAAGTTCAACAACCACTTGCAGGCATTCTCTACTGGGAAACCTGCAAGTGCACTCCCGACAATATGAGGGAGAAATCAATGGAGAGAATACAACTAAAATTTAAACCTGACAAAAAGGGAAGGGATGAGAGACATGGCAAAAGGGGGCTAGTTCATAAAACTAAGGTAACTTTGGAGAAATCCAGGAACTCTTCACTACAGACACTAACCAAACCCTTCCAAGTTCCTGCCCTCCATACATTCTAGAACAACCGATGGCCAAAACAACTCGTAAAAGAACATGGTACGTAGCAAAGGTGTGAACATGTGCTAGCTCCTAACGCTGGCTACATCTTCTAACAAGCCAGTGGTTTTTAAGTCTCTCTTTAGTGAGCTCTTTGTGTCGTTTGTGTTCTATTAACTAACTTCGACTGTTGTATGGATTCACCGGCCATTGATCTCCAGAGCTGTCTATATTATCTAATCTTTGTCGAGGCAGCATCTTCAGTGGAGCAAGTTTTAGTATAATGTTTGATGTGTGACAAATTGGAGCTTAAAATGCATCCAGACCAAAAGAAAATCATGTTGTGGAAGATTTTCTTGGCCTTATATGGTGTTGTTGGATGAGTTAGTAGTGGGAGCATGAACTAAATTTGATGGTCGACTCTGCATATCATGAATTTTTTTAATGATGGTTGTTTATTCAACGTTACCCTTCAAATGCTTGTATAATTTATAGTAGGAAGAAACATTAGAGAAAATGCATATATTTATTATAATCCTTTACAGTTTTTGACAGTGTACCTAAAATTCCAACTTGCATCTAATATAGTATCCTAAAATAATTGATTGTATTATATGGCTAATAAACATAAGTATGGCCATATGTGGGAGACAACTTTTAGTTTTAAGATTACTAAAACCTGTATCAAGGGCTATTCTTATAATATATATCAATTATATTAACTGAGTTTATCTACAATAAACTTTTAAAAAATACGCTATTTCCAAGAAAGAGCTACCTACACTGCACTTTATTACTAGCAGTTGCCCCAAAGGTGCAAGTTATGCTGGAAGGGATGTAATTTTTTGTTTTGGTAAAGCGGAAGAGTGTAATTCCACAGTTATACCTCACTTAAAACATATGACTCTCTCAATAATAGCCGAATAATTCAATGGAATTCAAGTAACCTGTTAGATTATGTTTGCAGGGGATTTGTCTTTACTTGACTGGTGCCTCTCCATCTTATGGCCTCAGACACTTTCCATTTGTTCCTGCACCTCTGCAAAAAAAATGCCTGACAATGTCCCTGCAATATATTTATATGTGCCACAATGATGCCCTGATCTCCAGTGTCGGATGGACTTGAAATTTTAAAAATTTGAAAAATACACATTCATTTCAATATCATGTAGTACTAACGTCACCACTAGTTGGCAAATAAATGTGTTTAGACTACGTTTAAATATGTTTAAAAGAAAAAAGTATTTAGACAAAAAAGTGGTAGCGCTTCACCATAGAAAACAACTACTGGCATAATTAGGGAACAAATGCATCAACAAAATAAATGTATGAATATATAAAGTCTGTCCATAAATTCATTATCTGAATCAAGGTATGTACTAGTGATGTTTGAAAATTTGAAACTATGAGGATCATATTTTACTATGAAGATAAAGAAAACTCCATCATCCCAGACAAAAAATGAATAAAAAGGAAATTGAAAAAGTAAAATAGCATATATAGAAAAGAAACATAAAAAACTAAAAAGGAAAAATAAAAAATAAAATAAAATGGAGGGTAGAACACACAATCTGTTGTATGCAATCATTTTCCCAAGAAACCAACAGGAAATGGCTCAAAAAGTCCATAGACATTTCTGATTATTTATGTAACTCTGCCGCACATGTTGTAAAGTGGGATACAGTATATAATGGTTACAGTACAGAACTTGGTTTGCATTCTCAAGTTAATTTCAGTATGATGCATAAATCCCTTGCAAGTTTCACTCAAGCAAGTCCCTTTCTGTTAATTAAAGAATGTTACAAAATTTTGCCATTCTATGTCCTTGTTCTACCACTAACAAAATAACAGTTTATGTTGTTAGAAAGGAACGCTTGCCGTTGCGCCAAAAGATCGCCCTGTTAACATCCGATACAAACACCGTATAAGTACTCATGGGAGGCTGTTAGTCCATGTCACGAATTCCTAAGGGGGAGGCTGGCGATTAGTCCAACAATCCCCCCCTCAGCATTACCCAAGGGGATTAGAACCCATGACCACGACTCTGATACCAATTGTTAGAAAGGAAAGCTTGCCGTTGCGCCAAAAGATCGACTTGTTAACGTCCGATACAAACGCCAGATAAGTACTCATGGGAGGCTGTTAGTCCATGTCATGAATTCCTAAGGGGGAGGCTGGCGATTAGTCCAACATATGTAACTGCAAGCACTACATCTCATTATTATATTACAAAAATCCAACTAAAATATATGTTCAACTACCTTTGAACAAGCATTATACACGAATCTGTCACAAGAGTCCTTAAGAGAATAAACTATGTTGGCGACTTAAAATAATAATTTTTTTAAAAGACAATTAAACAGGGTATCTGTTAAACATATTTGCTTTGCAAAGTTGAGTTTTCAAGATTTTGGGTTTTTGTAAACACTTCCAATGAACCAGATTTGTTGATTGAACATGCAAATTTGGGGAGGAAATACATTCAGAAAAAGTAAAGTACCAAGAATAGAAAATGCATTCAGAAAAAGTAAAGTGCTTTTAAAATGAAATTATTTATGATATAAAAGCCCATAGCAAGATCATTCTCTAATAGATTTGATATTGTACAGCTCATAAAACTGTAGATATCATGCACATATAATGTAACAGAAATTTAAAAGGTCGTTCATAACCTGCCTCACATAAGAAATCCATCGTGAATCTTCTCCATCAAACTACACAAGGATCCACCAATGTTCATTTGTTGAGAAAGTAGCCGATTATTGAAAACTAGAATCTGCAGACTGCTAGCCATAGTGATTTGGGAGTTGCAAATACAAAGACTCTGTCTTACAGGAAGTAGGTAGTGGATCAAATAATCTAAACCCTATGAAATAAGAGTATAACTGGATACAAGCTGACTGTATCCAAGGAAATAACATGCCAACAGACAGCTTAAAAGTATCATCTATGATACATTGTCTTCCATGGTATTAAGGTTTAGCAGTTTCTTCTTACATGAAATATAATAAGCCATGCCTGAGCCGAGCTGATCAAGAAAGCAGAATGTATGTGAAATGCTGGAGAAGATCTTCTGTAGATTGATATGTGGCAGCAAACAATAGATGCCAAGTAATTTTTGTAATGCAAGAGGCAGATCATAATGATTCAAGATAACAACAGACAAACTTTTCCTTCATACATTTATAGTTCCCTATCTGCATGTTTTTAAAAATTATTCAATGAATGACTGCTCTTCCAAAACTCTGTAAATATGAGTCATTACAAGAAATCTCAAGAGTCATTTGCCAAGTTATAATTTTCTGTTGACCATGAATCTCATAGGTAGTCAAATCACTACCCACAGTGTACGTGAAAGAAATGTTATCAATATCATTTGTGATTTGAAGAGGTTCCAATGTTTCAACAACATCCCTCATTAGTGGCCTGGATTTAGGATTTTGGCTAAGACAGTGATAGGCCAAGTCAGCAGCTTTCTGAGGTCCCTTCACAGAATACTCTCCCTCCAGTCTAGGGTCAAGTATCTGTAACAATCTCCTTTTGCCGTTATGAAGTGGACGAGCCCACTCAGCCAAGTTCTATTCTCTGCAAGGCCTAGTCTTATCCATAGACTGCCTACCACTAAACATTTCAAGCGATACTACACCAAAACTGTACACATCACTTATAGCTGTTAAATGACCTGTTTATGAAGAGGTAAATAGATCATTGGGTAGTAGCAAAGGATTCAATCTTTCATTAAAAATGTGTCATGCTAAGCAACTAAAATAGGTAACTTAAAAACCACGATTGTGCTGAAATGAGACAAAAAATAGAACAATAATGTGGATAGGATGAGAAAAAGAGTGCACAATGTGCAGCTCAATCTAAAATATTGTTATTCTACAAGCATACCAATCATGACATACTCCGGAGATGCATAACCATATGTACCCAGGACACAAGTGGAATCATAAGTCTGGTCACCTTCTGGTCCGCCTTTTGCAAGTCCAAAGTCTGAAAACTTTGCCGTATAATACTTCATCAGAAACAGAGAAAAATGAGGAAACTCCAATGGTATATGGTCCAGGTAGGACTAGAGTAATTTCAGTTCCTAAAATTGTTTCATAAATATTTTTCAACTAGGCCTCAAATATCACATTAAGCATCTCATCAGAATGAAAACTAGTTAAAATTTCTACTTGGAAAGTTTTTAGAAACACAACATTAACCAGCAGAACATTTGTTGTCTTAAAATCACAACAGATAACTGGATTTTCTGCACAACAAAGAAAAGCTAACCCTTTGGCAGCCCCATGTTAAATATTCATTCTTGTTGACCAAGAAAGAGAAACGGACATCTCTGTAAGCATCATCAAACAAACTGCAGAGAAAGGAACATGTGATATTAGCAGAGGGTATTCTAAAGCTTGGGAATGGAGACTCGATGCAGGATATTAAAATAAGATTATATCTACAAATGCAAAAAAATTCTTGAGTTCCCCAACTACTTACAGAATCATAAAACAGGAGGGCAGTATAAATCAACCAACAGCTTAACGGATTGAGAACCACAATAAAGTGGGGTTTACACAGGTCATAGTGGCCCCAATTCCCTCTTACTGAGTGAAGTGGCTCATAATGATAAGGTCCATGTAAAGTGACTCCGTGTGAATCAAACTAGTGGCACCTGCTTGTCAAGTGCCACCAGTCAACAATCAGATCAAACCAAGTTCATCTAACATTCTAAAAACACAATGTACAAAAAAAAAAAAAAGCAGATGAAATAAAATGGGTCTGAAAGCAAAAGAAATGCTATCAACAACCATAACACAGTACAAAAAACATTTTTTAAAATGCATCAAAATAGTTCTATCATCTATATCAGCAAAATCCACAAGCACCCAATGGCTTTATATAGTGGTGAAAGTGCGCCTATTCAGGCTTGGCGAGGGTTTCAAGTTTCAATCCCAGGGAACACACTCTAATCCAATTGACACATACCCCAGTCTACAAAAAACGAAGGGACTTTGATTGATAATTAGTTCAGATAAAGGAAATTGCAAAAAAAGAAACAGGAAATAAAAATTTACTTCGAAATAGATGATTTTCCAGACTTCTTTTAGCCATTAACTCATAAACAAGCAACCTGTGTTCATCTTCACAGCAATAGCCAATAAGTTTCACCAAATGGGGATGACTCAACTGCCCAAGAAAGATAACCTCTGCCTGTAACCAGCCAAATATGATCAAACCCTCCAATTGGATGAGAGTTGTGCTCTCAAAACCACATTACTAAATAACGGTTATAAGTTTACCAGCCATTCTTTGTGGCCCTCATGACCTTCTCAATCAAGTACCTTGATAGCAACAGACTGAGCTTTAAGCCCTGGTTTCATGTCCTCATCAACGAAACCTTTGTAAACTTTACCAAGCCCTCCTTCCCCCAACAGATAATCCAATCTTAAGTTTTTTCTAATTGTTTTTAGCTCGTTCAATGTGAAAACATATGCATTGGAAACAGAATCCTATCTGCAGAGTTCAACCTCATGTCTGCCTGATGGAGGATTACTGCCTTCACTGCTATTTATTAAAGCCTCCCTGTGAATTGGAGCTGATAGGACTTATAACCAAGCAAAAAAAAACTTAAAATTTACAAATTCCAAAACTTCATACAGACCAATACCCACATACAAAACCGTGATATAGATCAATACCCACATGCAAAAACATTATATAGATCAGAGTCATGTTGGATCTGAACACAGATCTATGGAGAGCTAATACTGAAAGAAACACCGGCTGAAAAACAGACAGTAGTCACGATAATAATAATAACAAAGATATGGAGTTTTTTGATTCAGAGATTTTTTCCCAAGAGCGCAAAACATCCAGTTACAAAGACTATGCTGTATATAGTGGCACCCTTTAACGCTTTGCACGAGGTAGTAGGCAATGATGATGGAGCTAATTATGCCTAGCCAGAAAGTTGCACTCTCCATCCGGCCTTTCAGGCAGACGATATAGCCTGACACGTTTCCACATGCCATGAGTGCCACAGTTCTGTTGATGGTCTCCACAGGCACAAGGGTCATTTGGTACTTGGCCGGGCAGGCACCCGGGTCTGCCAGATGCAACATATGTATTTGACAGCACCACATGCATCCCATCCTGTTGCTATTTCAACTCATGGCAGAGCTGTAGTCCACAAAGCCAATGAATTTGTTGTTTTGCATGCCAATGAAGGCTAAAAATAGGCCTATTCCTGCTACTGATGAAATTCGAACCCGCTTGGGCACCAACTTAGCCAATCTTGTCCTTAGGCCCAAGGCGGCTATAAGTAAAAAGCGGATTCCTTCTATGAAAACTGCAGCCAAAGTGCTCTTGTAAAGGATTGAACCGGAGCCATGGAAGCCCACAACCGTGCAGGCGAAGTAGGCATTTGTGCCCATGTGGGGTGCCAGGGCTAAAGGGAGGTTTGCAAACACACCCATGATGAAGCAACCGATGAGAGAGGAGGCTACTGTGGCCACTATCAGGTCCTTTCTGGTCAGCTCCAGGCAGTTTGTGTACCTGGAAACAAAATTACACAGATATTTGCAGTTATAATATAGGACTGCCAAAACAAGATGGATTTTTTTTTTTTTTTTTTGAAACCGAACATTCACACATACAGTGTATCAATTTAGGAATTATTTTTTCCGAGATAGGACACCCCATAAAAACAGACTTTTAAGTAAATAATTGTTCTGCAGATTCAAAAATTAAACACATAAAAACAGTCTTTTATTTGTTGCTAAAACCAGCCAAATAATCTAAACACAAAAATAGAGTCTTGCTACCGATAATGGATTCAATGCTATGCTGCTCCGCTGTGTTATTCCCAAGACTTTTAGCTCCTCCAGAGATAGTGCAATTGCCATCACCACAGATAAACATACTCCTCTTATGTAATCTCTCACAGCTTTGCTCCTTGGCTCAACACTTTCCAGATATGGATGAAGCAATCTTAACTTAAAAACATCAGCACCTGTGACTAACACATATAAATCTGCATGTGCTTCATTTTGCAAAACGATATCCTTTTTTGGACGGCAATATTCTCGAGCTGTGCAGCCATAAATGAGGTATGGTCTCCATTGTTTAGGGCCAGATGTGAATAGCTAGCAGAATTAAATGCCCACAGTACCTGCATAATTTTTTTTTAAAAATATTTCCTGTTAGTATTTCAGACATAATAAAATAATGGAAGAACAATGCAAAAAATAATTTTGATGGAGACAGTTTTTGTTATGGACAAGATGTTAATTTTGTCCTAATTTTCTAATCAACAAATGTTTCAATTTCCCCAGGAAATTTGTCTCATCACAGACACCAACCAATCACAGACCAAAAAATAATCTTTTTCCAAATTTTCCTTAATACAATGTGATAATGTATATTTCAATCCTAATGTTGAAACTTTAGAAAGTTGGAAAAAAATTACAATGCGCATATTTCGATAGAACTAATTGCTCAAAGTGATTCCAATAGATACCTGCACAGCAGGTACTAATAACCGCTAGCCTTTGCACGTGACTTTAAGCTAGAGTGTGTGAGCATTGCTCTAAATATTCATGGCCGAGGACAATCCCGAGCCCTTTGTGAGCACGACTTGTTAAATATTCGCTTGTCCATTTTTAACTTTAGTTACTGGTCTATCTAGAAAGCACATTTTGTATCATTTCAACGTCTTATAGTAAAATAATTATTACTCATGCAGCAATTCAGAAGCGCAAAGAGCAAGCCTAGTGTGCAACAAAATCTTGTTCAAGGATTGTACAATCAAGCATCGAAGCACATGCTTACTAAAAATGTGCTTTTTGCTTGTTCATGTGCAGGTTGCCACTAACAAAACTTACAAACATTTCTGGTTCTCATACAAGTGGCTAAAGAATCATGAACATCCATGAGCAGATAATAACCAGCAGCTCATATCACAGCAAAATAATAAAAAACATTGGACTCGGAAGTAATTTGCGGCTCAAGGGAAAGCTACTGTGTATACCTCTTGAAAAAAATGAGGAATTCAAACCCCCAAAGTGACTGAAATCCTGAATCTAAATCAGCAGACCTGGTGTCGGGGCAGAATCCCCACTGTGCATCAACGGTGCAATTTTTAGGGAAGCAAAACTGCAAATCACTAAATGGCCAATCACATCTGGTTCTAACCACAAGCATACCAAATTTGTTTTAACCAAGCAAATAATTTAGTCCATATTTCTATTGTTTGTTTTCCCAAACAACGATGCCGCCAATAAACAATTTAGGCACTGGTAAAACCTTAAGCTGCCACAAAATCTCTTCTACGAACTTCTGCACAAGTTTCTGTGAGTTTTCAAGAATAATCAGTGCAATTTGCCATGTTAAATCCTTCCGCTTACTAATCTGGCATGTCAATCATAAGCTCTGTAGTTGTGGGAGGCATCATGCAAAGCTCACGGCCATTAATGTTTTTGAAATAAGAAACCCCTTAAGAAACTAAATCCAGCTTCAACTGAAAATTGAGATTAGTATGCCAGTCAAACTGAGGCGCATCAGCATCTCCAAGTAGCATAACATTGCTTTTCACTTTCTGAAGGAACAGATACATACTCTTCTGAAGCAGGAAGACAGTTTTGTAACTCTTTCATCTTTCTTACTAGCTCTGAAAGCTCGTGCTCTCTTCTTGCTTCTCTATAGAACCTCAGTAATATGTCAAAAGATTGCTTGTAAGGATGAAGTCCTTTTTCTAGTATCTCCCTAAAACAATGGCGTGCCTCCTGTAATTTCCCACAATAACAAAGCTCAGTTATCAACAGATTTGAAACATGACCATGTGGACAGCAACCCTTTTTGACAACATACTCCCATAACTTAAATGCCATGTCATGGAGACCAGAACTACAAAGAAATTTCATCAAAATGACCACAGTCGAAGCTTTCAGCACATGATCCCTGGCCATCATAATGCCAAACAGCTCACAAACTTCCTCCTTTCTCCCATGGTCCTGAAATGCAGACAGAAGAGTATGATATGTTACATTGTCACAACCAACACCTTCCTTCTCCATCTCCTTCATCAACCCCAACCCCCCGTCCACATCCCCTGCCTTACAAAAGCAACTGATCAAAGCATTATACACTGCAGTGTCAGGTTCAAAGCCATTCCTCTTCAATTCGGCAAACACTTCACACGCCCGAGTCTTCTCCTTTACAATCCCCAACCCATGTATCAAAGTTGTGTAAGTCCAAATATTTGGGGTACACTCCTTCCTTTTCATGACTGCGACAAGCTCAAATGCATCATCAAGCCTTCTTTTCTTGCATAATGCATCAACCACCACATTGTAGGTAACTATATCGGGATCAAACCCTCTCCTACGCATTTCTCTAAAAAACACCTCAACTGCAGTAGCATTACCTGATTCCCTAAACCCTAGCAGCAAAATATTAAATGTCTGACTATTAGCAACAAACCTATTGTGCATTTTGTTGAACACAGCTCGTGCTTGTTTCATGTTTCTATGGCTACAAAATGCTTTGAGCAAAACATTAAATGTATCCGTATTCAATTCACCCACAAATCTCTCCATTCTCTCAAAAGCTTCTAGGGTTTCATCAAATGATTTTCTCCGTGCATATAAACACAAAACAATGCTAAGAGCCTTGTGGGTAATCTTGTTTTTAGCATACATTTCTTCTAGTAATTCCCAGGCTTTGTCAAAATCCCTCATTCTGGCCAATATGTGGAGCATCCTTTCGTATGCCCAGATGGTATGTTCAAAATTAGCGTTCTGTTGGGTCGTCCAGTGGAAAAATTGTAGGGCCTTTAGGCCATTGGCATGGCCCGAAAAAAGCCTTCCTAAAACATTCTCTATGAAGGGTGTGGAGAGGGGAATATTGTGTTGAAGCAGAGTGGATTCGATCGTGGGATGTGGAAATGGATGATCGTTTATTATTTTGCATATTCTGTCGATTTCTGAAGATGGGAAGCATAATTCTGAATAGGATTTTACACAATAGTTAGTGATAACGGAATTGGAAATACCTTTGGTAAAGATCTTCAATTTCATCATCGTCTTGTTCATTTGGTTTCTGCCTGCTTGAACTGTGAAAATGCTTAGAACTGGACAACATAATAACATATTGTGTTTCAGATTTAAGGCTTCCACATTCCGTAATGTGCGAAAACAAACGACGGAAATTTTCTGATTTTTGAAGTTGGCATTTTGAATCGCATCACGCGATCCATCATCGCCATGAATTGTATATTGGGGTTTCGGATTAAAGCAATTGACGATGGATCATATATGGTCTATCGCGAACTAGAGCAATTGATGATGGATCCAGTCGGGAAGGTGGGGGTGAATGATGTTTCTCAGAACAAGTAGTTTATGGTATTAGTAGTGTTAGTTCGATGGAATTGAAAATTGGGGCATCACTTGCTTTCATTTGAGTTTCTTCGTGAGAACGGAACTCTATAAGAACTACAAATTACATTTTCAATGTTTACTTGCACAAGAACACATATAATACGTTTGTATTTTTTTCGTAGTTTAATGGATTAGTAATGAAAGTTAAACATAATACTTGCAAATATCACGAAATGATTTAAATGCATATGAGCATTCACATAATGCAAGAATAATTGGGAGAACATGTATTTTATTTACTCTTACAAGATAAAATGGTCTAAAGTAAAATAAATAGGGAAAACAACCTCATACACAACAACCACCAAGTCGAGCTCAGAGGATAGTATTCGGAAACACTTAAATGATTATAATGAACAATTTCTTCCCAAAGTTTAATTAATCTTTGCCTAGGACAACCTAGCCCCTGCTTCAAGAAATCTAAGCCCAACAGAACTACTCACACACACGCGCGCGCACACACACACACACACACACACACACACACACACACACACACACCCACGCACACGTACGATGTTGCATGGATAGATGTCCATTGTCCACAACAACTCGGGACAAAAAAAACAATGCTTCACTTTAACACTTTACTAGTTCAGACTCGTGTTCACTAAAATCACTGCACAAAGAAGGCTAATGGCTCACTTGATCAACACATACCAACTCGCGAATGTGGGTAATGGATGTCGAAGTTGTACATCCATCATAGACTCCCCCACTTAAAATTAGCAATGACCTCAATGCCGACATGATTCCTCTGCAATAACTTGGAGGAGGTCTCTTATTCAGACTCAATACAAAGCCAAGAGACCAACACATACCTATTCATACTCCATAGAGAGCCAAGAGACCAACACGTCCCCTATTTAGACTCAACATAGAGCCAAGGGACCAAGGCCGACTCCCTGACCTTAGCCTGGTAGATCCTAAGGGTTTCTTACTGCTCCTAACTTGCTGAAAGACCACCAATCCATCGCCACTAGAAACTCCCTCCACTTCGAATTTCCATATAACCCATTGTCTTCACCTCAACAAATTGTTCCAATTATCGATTTGATTTACCCATCATGTATGTAGAAGGGTGCTTAGGCAAGGACCAGATTGGTTTGGCTTTATCAATGACTAAAGATTTCAACTAGTTACAATTAAGAAACAAACTAAAACTTTAACAACCTCAGCACATAGACAAGCTTACCTACATGAGCCACATCCAACAAATACAACTTCACAAAATCAACTCAATTTTGTCAGCCCTCAATGAGGGGTAAAGGAAATTGGTCCCTAATGGTCAACCTATTCAAGACTCTGTAAAACCTGTAAATCCTAAGTGAACCATCAAACTTCCTCTACAATAATACTGATGCTCCAACATAGGAGTGTAACGGATGAAGATAATTCTTCAAACCAACCATCTCAGGTCCAAATTGTTACATCCTAATTTCACCTTATGATTTATAATCTATGGATTAATATATTTATTAGTTGATTATTATTGTTTTCATTTGAGCTTTATGACATATATTATTATGGGACGGTGATATTGTTGATTACTATACATGATGTGATAGTTGTATTTTATTATTTTATACATTGTGGATATGTATTTGTTAGTTTTGCATCATTGGTTGATATTTATGATGAATCAAACTAACTACCTATTTGTTGTGAGGTGTATACAGGATAGATCCTACCCTTAAAGCATGGCGAGTGAGAGCATCATCAAAGATGATGGAATAAATGAGATGATTGGGGGATGACAAAAGAATTGCAAGTGACCCTACACACATGCATTAGATTTGAAATATTATGTGTAACATGTTTTAAATATTACTACGTAGTTAAGAAAATCTTGTTTGTGATTATATTTTGTAAGTAGATTTAATTCTTGATATGCATAAGATTATATTAGATTCCTTTACTTATAATCATCTTGATTTTCAAGTATAAATTAGAAAAAATAGACATTTAATTTTTATTATATGTATAAATTATTATAATGTCTTTAAAACGTCTTTGAACATTTAGCTTATTAGAATATTAATATTTAGTTACACACACACACACTAGTTTTGGAGATGCGGTTATCTTACAATTAAAAAGTAATTATTGACTTAAAATTTTTTAGTTAAATAATTAATTTTCATTATTTTAATTGATTTTCATGAAATTGAATTATCCTAAAATACTAACCTTGAGATTAAGACAAACTAAACTCAATCTTAATAAAACATATATGAAATTACAAAACATACATGAAATTACAGTGAAAGTTAGAAAATAAATATCATTATTTAATTGGCCAACTTAGCCTTATGTTTTAGGTAACTTAGGAATTGAGACATAATGTTTTAATCAAGTAAATTATATGTTTTAATTAAGAAAATTGAAGGTGAGTTACTACGGCCGTAGAGAAAGGGATTACTCTAGTTAGTGAAATTAAAAGGAGAGAAAATGTCACGCGTGGGAGTGGGAAGATTAAGAAAAATTGCATGTAGAGAAGGGCGTAGCAAAAGAGAAGGTGAATAGTTTTATAAATTTAAGTTTGATGAAATTCAAGGAAGACACACAAAGACACGGAGAGAGGAGAAGCGAAGGATTTTGTGAGAGAGTTGGGAGAACAAGAAAAATGACGTATTCCACATTCAAGAAATTAACTTAAGAGGTAGGTTTTGTAAATTATATTCTTGTGTGTAATATTTTTATATTGGTTGAATGTTAATATAAATGTGTCTGTGTTTCATCTTAGAGTTTGAGTTTCAAAATTAGAGGTTGCGTTTCACTTATTTCGGATTGCATTCCACCTAATTTGGATGACGTTTCACTATATAGGGTTGCATCTTACTTATCAAGAGTAGTGTTTTAAATTCTTAAGGCTATGTTATATATATTCAATGTGCAACATTTAAATACATGGACTAGCTCATTGGATTAATTGCCTGCGTATTACCCAAGTGAATAGCATCTTAGACTATTTAGACCTGCGTCTAGGTAACGAAATTATGCCCCTTATATGTAATTCGATCCATATAAATGTAGTAAACTAATAATTTAGGTAGCATCCTAGTGTACATTGCCAACGTTGCATATATTATTATTTTTGGACTGCAAATTAACTTTAGAGATTTGCATAGTAATTTGTCTGTGTATTTATTTTTTTAGACTATGTATTGTTATAAAGATTACATTTTAATTATATTATTGAACTATGTATTTGAAAAGTGTCCTCAACCTTTTTGTTTTGCATTTTGGAAAAACTGGTTGCATTTGGTATGCATGTGTGAGTTGCATAGTATATTATACAAGATGCATATCCCTGTAAAGATTGTGTTATAGTCATTATGGGCAGTGTTTTATATTCATAGACATCATCCTACTTATTGAGTGGACTATAATATATCTTTATTTTCATAATATATAATGAGTAGTGCATTAGATCATAGGGTGTGTTTCACTCATCTTTACTATGTAATAAATATTATATTGAAATCATGTATTACGTTTGATATACATTATTGGTAGTGTCATTTTCTATTTAGTTATTGGAGTAATTTATACGAATTGTGTTTTACCTTGTAAGGCTACGCATCTGTATGAAAGACAAACCAATTTTTGTATATGGCTATGTATAATACTATATAAGGATAACATTTATATTTAAGTTGTGTTTTATTCATAGGGCAATGTTTTATAAATATAGACGACATCTAGATTTATATTACATACATTATACACTCCCTTACTGTTAAAGTTAAGCCTAAATGGGTGCATAAAAGAGTGTTGAGTCATCAGGTTGTATCTTAGATATGGTTGTGTCAATTCAAAGTGTATAATATTGATATATAATAGTAAATCTTTATGTTGTTGAATCAGCCTATGTTGCAACTATTAGACATTAAACTGAAAAGAAATGTCATTGGATATTATATAATGACATGCTTGTTTTAATGAAGTTTTTATTTAAGGTTATTCTTATTTAATTGAATGATTATGGATTCATTACAAACCATTAGAAGAATTAAAGCTATGCAGTTTGTATATTTCTATAAAAAATTGTTAATACTGCTATTAGGAATATTCCAATAGAATCCAATGTTTGATAATTAACCAGTAGGTTACTTTTAGACATGCATGAAATGATAGTCTTTGTTTAAAGCATGCCCAGATGGTATGATTTTTTATGGACTGTGTTTTGTCATAGTGTTATATATGTACTAATAGCACATGTTAGATTCATTATGCATTTGATGGATAAAATGTATGATTAAGATTGTTCCATTCTTGGTACAAGGAAAAATCTAAATGAATCTTTAAATTTTATACTATGTTATATATGTTTATATTAAAATCTACATTGATGATGTTAGGTAAGTAGTGAGATGGACTTCACTAGCTTAGGTAACACCACCAATGTTGGATGTAGATAATCCGATCAAGTGGTATGTTATGAAATTGATTGATCCAAGTGATCATATGTTATTTGAAAATTTTGGCCAAAGTAATGTTAGATTGACATTGTCATTTCATATGTTTGATTTGCATATTATACGATATCATGTTAGAAACGTATTTTTTTATGATACATATCATGTAGTAAAAATCTTACAACACACAGGGTACTAGCATGTCTCTGTAGATTTTTGCATCATTCTATCTACCTATTCATGAAGGGAGGGCGATTCCCTGGTAGGGGACTGTGTAAGGGATTGATGTTTCATGGTTGGTGTGAAAAAAACCTCAGATGATGCTCTCTCTTCCCACTGTAGTACTTTTTTGGAGACTACACTTGAGATTATCAACAATAAACGAGTTAGTTTAACTTGAGCTCCAAAGAGCTTGGTATTTTTTTATTATATTAAGGTTGAATGCCTGTAGGAATATAATTGCAATATTTATGTTATACTTGAACAATAGCTGCTATAGTATTGAACCAACTATGGATGAGTCCTAATGTATTTACTTTTCTTATAGTTATAATAAGTAATATTGCATTTTAGTTTTTGAATATGGAACTATTATTGGTGTAAGTTATTCTATGGATAAGTGTAAAGTATTGTCTATGGAATGAATATTAAGTAATTAGTTTTTTTAAAAAAATATTGCATTATTCTAAGTACAACTTGAGGGGTAATGTAACTTCACAAAATCAACCTGATCTTACCAACCCTCGATGAGGGGTAAAGGAAACCAGTTCTTGATGGTCAACTTGTTCAAGACTTTATAAAAATTACAAAGACTAAGGGAACCATCAAACTTTCTCTGTAATAGTACTGATGCTCCAAAACAAGAGCATAATAGATGAAGGCAACTCTTCAGACCAACCATCTCAAGTCCAAATAACAAGAACAGAGACCTTATCAAAGGACTCTCCTCTGGAACCAACTCAATCTGGTGATCAATTAATCTTCCTGATGACAAATAAGATGATAGCTCCTTAAGAATACTACTTGGTTGTGAAGAAGCCACCTCACATCAATGAAAGAAAGAACTGATTACTCCTCTTTGACATCCTAACTACCAATAGGAAATGCAATATACACTAACTACTCACCAATTCCAACAATCTTTTGCATACTCACAACTAAACACACCTTCATCTTTCCTATCTATCTCCTCTGCACTGTCTTCACTAAGTACATCTGCAACAGATCCAACATAAAGAGAACTTCTTGATGAGAAAAAATGTCAATTTAATCTTTCAGATAAATTCTCATCTCAACGCTAACTGGATGGCTTGTAACTATTTTAAACCTTTTTGCACCTTCAGAGGACTAGAGGCCAAACTCCAAGGCTAACTGGTTGAAAACATAATTATAGGGCATACCCAAGTCTATAACCATAGTGGTTTTCAAACACATGACCACCACCTCCATAATATTTAACCCACGAGTTACTACAACTATCTCTTGACTCAAGCTTTACTAAGGCATTGAGCCCCCTCTAAGCACACACATATTCTCACACTATTTATTTGGTTGCAATGTCTAAATTACAAACACCCCTTACCACTTCAGATAATCTCTATTGTAGTGATCTACACCACAAGTCCAACACCTCAAATAGAAATGCTTTTCACTCAATTCTCTTTCTTGTGACTTCCTCTTGTCACCTTTGGAGGTGCTCCAAGACTTTTGAGATCCCTCTGACAAGTCTAGAGTAGCCTTCCTTCCCTTGTCACCAACTAGCTTTCCTAAAGACTTACTTGAATCCTTATCAACATGTCCACTCTTGGATTGGTAAGGGTTCAAGGTTATTTTTGATGAAAACTCATCTCTAAAATCAAAGAGATGATATGTTATAGTAATTGCTTCACTAATTTCAGACACTTCTTGGTGACAAAGCTCAACCTGGACCCATGATTGAAGACTATGAGTAAACTAGAATAACTTATCTACCTTAAACATGTCAGTGATTTCCAACATAAGACTCTGGAAAGAATTAATGTACTTTCTCATCTCCCCAATCTATTTCAACTGACTCAACTTGGTCCTAGTCAACCATGTTGTATTCCCAAGTTAGAACTGATCTCCAAGGGCTTTCTTTAGATCCTCCCAAGAGTCCAACTTCCTTGTATAACTCCTTGATGTAATGGCATTAGCCAAAGTTCTATACTAGATATTTGTCATACCCATAAGGTACCTTGTTGTAACACACACCTCTTATGTGTCTGACAATCCCCCCAAACCTACCACATGCTCCTCCATGTCCTAGAATAAATTATCCATAAGTCATTCATCTTGTGCACCATTGTAACACTCTAATTCCTTTAACTTGGGGAGCTTTGAAATTAATGAAGAGCCAGACCTAGGAGCCTTTTTAGACTTAGTATCATTGCTTGACACATAATCACTTCATCTTATTATTTAGTATGTGATGCCAAACTCTCCTCTAACCTTGTAGTAAGTTCCAAGATTATCTAACCCATAGTCTCAACCTTCTCTTCAAGCTCACTAAATATCATACCCACACGTTCCTCCATAAACTGGAACTAGGAACTAACTTTTTTAACAAGGCCTTCTTCAATGGCATCAAATTTTGACTTACTCTTATGGTGACTACCACCACCTTCACCTTTATCCTTGACCCATTCCCAACCTCTGACGATTACATTTTTTAGCAACTTTTTAGACAAATCTCCTTTCATACTGACTCAGACTCAACACACTAGACCAACTTGATAGGGGAAGGTGTATAACACAACTTAACTAGGCAAACACAACCTAAACAAGACACAAATTGTGTGCTCTAATACTAATTATCATGAGGCCACCTCGATGGAGTTGAAAACCGTGCAACACCTCTTGCTCTCACCCAAGTCACTTCATTAAAATAAAACTTTGTAGGAACTATGGGCTATGCCTTTAGTGTTTACTTGCACAAGAACACACACAACATAGTGGTATTCTTTTTATATTTTAATGGATTCGCAATGAAAGTCAAACATAACACTTGCAAAGATTGAGAAATGACTCAAACACACATGAGCATTCACATAATACAATAATAATTAGGATGATATGTATTTTATTTACTCTTACAGGATAAAATGGTCCAAAGTATAATAAAATTACTTCAACAATAAAGTAGAATAGCAAAAATAGATCCAAATATGACTGAAATATATCAGAATATAAGATAATAGACAAGCCACTTCGAGGGGGCAACCCCCACAAGCTTCAATAAGAGCAGAATTCACAATATGATGATAAACAATTACCCACTACCTCCTATAAATAGTCTATCTAGGCCATAGTTACTCCATAGGCTGACCTACTGACCAAATGAATGTAAGAGAAATGTGATATAACATCAAAGAGGGATAAGTAAGTCATAAGCCAACTATTCCTATCCTAATGCATGCGATAGGTTAGGGGCATAACATGCCCTTCCCCTTCAAACCAATGTTATCCTCAACGTTGAACAACTCTAGATGTTGTTGCAAAAAATCTTCACCTTCTCAAGTTGCATCTTCACTGCTCAAGTTCTTCCACTTGATCAGATATTCCCTAGTCCCTCTAGTTCTCAACCTCTTAGTACGTGTTTGGAGGATCTTATCTAGTTCCAAAATGACTCGTCCTTCTTCATCTAGTTTTGAGAGCTCTATCTGGGCTAAAACTTTCTGTCCAATGACCTTCTTCAAACAAGAAACATGAAATACTGGGTGTATGTGAGATGAATGAGGTAACTCGAGTTTGTAAGCTACACTTCCCATTTTTTGTAGAACCTGATAAGGGCCATAATACTTAGGAGCAAGTTTGTTGTCCTTTTTCTATTGCTTCAAGGACATCTCCTTGTAAGGCTACAAATGTATAAATACCCAGTCACCCATCTCAAAATTTCACTCACTACGGTGTTGATCTACTTATTGCTTCATCCTATTTTGTGCCAAGGCCAAATTTTCTCTCAAACTAGCCAAAACCTCTTGTTGATGCTGAATGTGCTCCTCCACATCTCAAACCTTGGTTTGCACCTTTAATGAAGAAGTGATGGAAGGTGGATGGTAACCATATAGTGCTAGAAATGGAGACATTTTAGAAGAGGTATGGAAAGATGTGTTATACCACCATTCTGCAAGTGTTAGCCATTTAACCCAACGTTCTTATTTATCTGATACAAAACAATGAAGATACCCCTCTAAAAATTTGTTAACCACTTCTGTTTGTTTGTCAGATTGGGGGTGGTAAGATGAGCTATGAGATAGCTGAGTACCCAAATAGGAAAATAATTTAGTCCAGAAATTACTAGTGAAAATAGGATCATGATCACTTACAATTATTTTTAGGGTTCCATGTAATTTTAGAACTACTTCCATAAAAATAGTTGCTATTGTACTTGCTAAAAATGGGTGTGAGAGAGCACAAAAATGGGCATATTTTGTAAGCCTATCCACAATGACCAAGATAACATTCTTACCTTCAAAACAAGGCAACCCTGTGATGAAATCCATGGAAATCTCCTCCCACCTTTGACTAGGAATTGCTAATGGTTGTAACAGACCCGGGGTCTTAACTGTCTCACCTTTATTCTATTGGTATATCAAGCATTCTACCACAAACTTTTGTACATCTCCCTTGAGTCCTTCCCAAAATAATTCTTTCTTAATTCGGTGATAAGTTTTCAAGAACCCTGAGTGTCCCCCAATTGGAGATGCATGCAACTCTGCAAGAATCTTATGCTTAAGCTCTAAATTTTTGCACAAGTATAACCTACCCTTATACCATAGGACATTACCTTTCCATTCAAATTTTTTAGAGGCTAAGGTACCTTGCTGGAGATTTTGAATCAGAACTTGTGTATCCTTGTCTTGTTCCCATTCTAACTTGGCTTCATCCACCCAATCTACTTGCAACATGGACATTGCATAAAGTAATGCTTATGTGGATGTATCCCATCTAGATAGTGCATTTGCTACTACATTGTATTTACCCTTCTCGTAGATGATTTCAAAATCATAACCCAACATTTTGGTTACCCACTTTTGTTGCTCCTTAGATGATAATCTTTGCTCTAAAAAGTATTTGAGACTATCATGATCTGTTTTCACCTTAAAGTGTCTACCCATCAAATAGGGCCTCCATTGTTTAACTACATGAAGAATAGCCATCATTTCTTTCTCGTAGATAGGTATTTTTAGATTCTTTCATTTGAATTGATGACTCTCAAATGCAATGGGTCTTCCTTCTTGCATTAGTACCACTCCCAACCTAGATCTAGAAGCATCACATTCAACAATGAATGTCTTTGAGAAGTCTGGAGTATCCAAAACTAGAGTGATGCACATAGCTACTTTTAGTTTCTCAAATGCTTTATTGGTGGCATCATTCCAATGGAAGGCATCCTTCTTTAGCAATGTAGTGAGTGGAGCCGCTATGCTGCCATAACCTTTCACAAATCTTTGGTAGTAACATGTTAGTCCTAGGAACCCTCGGAGGTTTTTGAGAGTTTTTGGCATGGGCCATTCCATCATAGCTTTGATATTTTGGGGATCAACTTTGACACCTTCATGGGAAACAATGTGACCTAGGTAATCTACCTCTTGTACTCTAAAATCACATTTGGATGGCTTCACATAAAGCTAATGCTTCTCCAAAACTATCAACACCTATTTCACATCTTGCAGATGTGCTTTCCATGTCTGACTATAAATCAATATGTCATCAAAGAAAACTAGAACAAACTTCCTTAAAAAAGGCCAAAAAATAGTGTTCATCAAGCTCTGAAAAGTAAATGGTGCATTTGTAAGACCAAAGGGCATTACCAAAAACTCATAATGGCCCTCATGTGTTCTAAAAGTAGTTTTATGAACATCTTCATCCTTGATTCTAATTTGATGGTACCCCGAGCGAAGATCTAATTTTGTGAAATAATTAGCACCATGCAACTCATCAAGTAAATCATCAATTAGTAGAATAGGAAACTTATCTTTGATGGTGTACTTATTGAGTTCCCTATAATCTGGGCACATCCTCCATGTGTCATATTTCTTCCACACCATGACCACTGGTGATGAATATGCACTTTGGATGTGCTTGATGATCCCTACCTCTAGCATCTCATGGACCATCTTTTTGATTTCACTCTTCTATGCATATGTATATCTATATGGTCTGATATTTGGTGGTTGACTCCTTGGAAGTAGTTGAATGGCATGATCATGTTCTCTTTTTAGTGGTAGTCCTTTTGGCATGGCCCCAAAAATAAATGGGTGGTCATCAAGAATCATCTGTAGATCATGATGTGTAGATGCCTGTGTGGGTTGAACTTCTATGGAACATAATCATGAAATAATTCCCTCTGCCCCCTTTTTTAGCATCTTGGTCATCTGATGTGAACTAATCAATTATGGAGATTTTGCTTGTAATCCACGTGGTTCAATTTTCCTACCTTCAAAATGAAAGTGCATGAATAGTTCCTAGAAGTTCATCTCAATGGTACCCAAGGTTGTGAGCCATTGGACTCCCAAAATAATGTCTGTGCTACCCATGGGAATAGCAAACATAAGAGAATCAAGATTGTACTCACCCATAGTAAGATTAATACTATGGCATTTACCCAAATAATTAATTATGACACCATCTACAATTATGACCTAAAATTTTAGTGCTGGGTAGATGAAACAATTCAATCGAGTGGCCAAATTATGGTTGATGAAGTTATGTGTGCTACACGAATCAATCAACACTGTCACCTTCTATTTTTTGAGAAAACCCACCACCTTAAGAGTTTGTGGAGTGTTAATACCTGCAAGTGCATGAGAAAAGATTATAGGTTGGGAATCTTCAGGTGCCTCCCTATCTCTTCCTCATCATCATTGGAGGCATCATCTTCTTCTTCATCTTCATTATATCCCTCAATGTAGAATAACTTCTTCTCAGCACATCTATGTCCTTTGCTCCACTTGCTGTCACAACTGAAACATAATCCTTTTGCACGCTTCTCTTCAATTTATTGAGGGGTCAATCTGGTAGGTGGAGGAAATATTGGTGTCAATATGCTACGATATTTGAAGTGAGTGAATGGCTGCTTATTATTGGCTATGAATTTTTCCTCAGCTCTGCGTGCCATGATAATAAAATTAAAAATATTAAGTGGATTAAACATGCGTACCTCATGTTGAAGGTGGTCCTTGAGTCCACCCAAAAAAATGTCATTCAATTTCTCCTAAAAAATTATCTCCACACATAAGGATAGGTTCTAAAAATGATTAATATAATCCTTGACGGAGCCAGTCTGTCACAATTTTCCTAGTTGGTTGAAGTAATTCTCTGTCACACTATTGCCATAGTGTAATTTTAGCTCTTCTGTAAAAACTAACCAGGTGACACTAAGAGTCATCTTTTTCTTTTGAGCATACAACCATTGATACCAAATGAATCGATCATGTTCAAGATACAAGGATGCCATGGTAACCTTTTATCCACCTGGGATCTGATGCAAATTGAAAAAATTCTCCATTTGGTTGATCCAATTGAGTGGATCTTTTCCATCAAATTTGTGCACATCCACCTTTGGTAACAGGTTCCTCTATGGCAATGTAGTTGGATTTGAAGTAGACTGGTTAGGAGAACCACCCTGGTGGGGTTGTGCAATAGTGATATCTAGATGATTTGACTAATTATTTTTCAAATCCATCATGATATATACCAAACTATCTTGTATGCTTTGCACCTCACTTTGAATGCCTTGCACCTCACTTTGAATGCCTTGCACACTATAGTCAAGCTGACTCACTTTGTGATCTATGTCAGAGAACCCTGGTATAAAGGATATAGTACATCCCCCTTCTGACTCCATCCCTTCCTTGTTAGGAGTTTTACTTGGAGTTTCAACACCCTTTCCTCAACTCTGAGTTTGCGGACCTGCCATAAAAGGGCTTTATGATGTTGACCCTGATTGGCACTTTTGACCCAACTTTAACCAAGCGAGTTTGGACTTATGTCAGCCTCAAATCATAACATACAAAGAACATACCCTAGCCAAATTTTTATAAGCTTTCCAAAAATGTAAATAACTCAAAAAAATCTTTGAATTGTGCACTATAGAGCAATTTTATGAAAAAACCTAAAATGGAGATAACTTTTGTAAAACAAATCCAATTGAGCTAAAAATTTTAATGGAAGCTTAATTTAATGATTTATCATCTATAGTAAATTTTTTTAAGATAAATTCACAACCTTTTTTAGATATATCCAAATTTAAAAAAATTAGGGTTTCACCCACAAGATTGCCCAAATCACAGCGCTGATACCACTTGTAATGAAATTACTTCAATAATAAAGTAGAATAGCAGAAATAGATCCAAATATGACTAAAATATATCAGAATATATGATAATAGACAAGCCACTTTGAGGGGGCAACCTCCACAAGCTTTAATAAGAGCAAAATTCACAATATGATGATAAACAACTACCCACTACCTCCTATATATAGTCTATCTAGGCCATGGTCACTCCATAAGCTGAACTACTAACCAAATGAATGCTTAAAAAAATGTGATATAGCATCAAATAGGGATAAGTAAGCCATAAGTCAGCTATTCCTATCCTAATACATGCAGTAGGTTAGGGGTGTAGTAGATCAACTTGATAGGGGAAGGTTTATAACACAACTTAACTAGGCAAACACAACCTAAATAAGACACAAATTGTGTGCTCTAATACTAATTATCATGAGGCCACCTCGATGGAGTTGAAAAATGTGCAACACCTCTTTCTCTCACCCAAGTCCCTCCATTAAAATAGAACTTTGTAGGAACTATGGACTATGCCTTTAGTGTTTACTTGTACAAGAACACACACAACATAGTGGTATTCTTTTTATATTTTAATGGATTAGCAATGGAAGTCAAACATAACACTTGTAAAGATTGATAAATGACTCAAACACACATGAGCATTCACATAATACAATAATAATTAGGATGATATGTATTTTATTTACTCTTGCAGGATAAAATGGTCCAAAGTATAATAAACAAGCAAAATAGACTCATACATAACAACCACCGAGTTGGGCTCAGTTGATAATGCTTGAAACCACTCAAATGATTAAAATGAACAATTCCCTCCCAAGGTTTGAGTACTCTCTACCTAGAATAACCCATCCCCTGCTTCACAAAATCTAAAACCAACAAAATTTCTCACACACATACCTACATGATGTTGCACTAATAGATGCCCACAATAACTCAAGACAAAAAACACATTATTTCACTTTAACACTTTGCTAGTTTAGACTTGTGTTCACTCAAATCACTATACACAGAAGGCTAATGACTCACTTGATCAACATAAAGCAACTCGTGAGCATGGGTAATGGATGTCAAAGTCGTACATCCATCATAATAAGATAGGGATCAAGTTGTGTTGTGTATAAAGAACTTTTAAGATAAATTTGTCAAGTTATGCTTGTGTTATAGCCATTTCCTTTATGATCAAACACTAAAATAATTGATGATGGATTGCATGGTATCATGACAAGGCTAAATTAATTGATGATGGATCATGTGGTGTAATATGGACTAGAGCTATCAATGATGGCAGGGCTAGAGCAATTGATAATGGATTGCAGAGTGTCATGTGGAGTAGAGAAATTCATGATGGATCATAAGGTATGATATGGACTACACCAATAGTTGATGGATCACCAATGTGATGTGGAGTAGAGACATCAATGAAGGATCATGTGGTATGATCCAAGGACTAAAATGATTGATAAAGGATCTTGTGGTGTGATGTGGATTAGAGCAATCAATGTTGGATCATGTGGTGTGATCTAAACATACAATTAATTATGGTGATGAATTAGGCGACATGATTCAAAATGTTAATTTCAAAAGGCATGCATGGACTTTTCCTAAAAATTGTTATCTATAGAAAATCACTCCTTTCGGGATAGATCTTGTTACTAATGGTTGGGGCCAAGTGCAAGCCCTCAATATCTTTGACATAGTACTACCCCATCTTGGGGAAACTTAGTTTGATGTGATCATAGAATGTGGATCCCTTATTTATGGATGTGTTGGCAAAAAAAAATTGTCGTTTATGTTTTGTTTGGTTTTATGACTTGTTCAATGTGAAGCAACACAAATTTGACAACAAATGGATAAACCACCATTGAAATGGTGATTTTATTATGTATTTGTGAGAGGCAACTCCCTCATATGATTATGGAATTTTTGAGAGTTTTTGTGTATTTTTTACTAGAAAGCAAAAAAAGGAAACAAAATTGGGAAATGGTGGATGCTGAAAATGGGAGAAGAGTGGAGGAGGATGGAGGTGAAGGTGAGAAACTCACAAGAAATAAACTTTGAGAACCACTAAAATAACTCATATTTAAATGAAGTGGTTGGAAATTATTCCTCTCATGTGAAAATGCAATTAGGAGTAACAAATATATAAAAACAAAATGACTTTCTTGGAAGCACAAAGTGTCCTCAAAACTCATTTTGGATACTCTTGATACAAAGCCCAACATGGGGTCTTCAAGACAATGCTTGAAAACATCATGAGTTGCTTGTTGAGAAAATTCTTATTAGTTCTCACATGGGTTGTTAGCTTGTTAGTATATTTACTAATATTGTAATTAAGAAATATTATTATGTGTATTTGTTGAGATGTTAATAGATCTCACGTAGAGATATTAGCCTACGAAAGATTATAGGGGAGAAAGAATAACAAGTATGTTTGGATATGGTTGAGTAGTTAGAGAAACATTCTTGTGTATAGGACTGGCTTCTCTATATGTATGCATTTAATCCATTGAATAAAATATGTGATTTTAATTGGCAAAGAATCATTCTTCTGCACATTTGAACTTTGGCTCTCACTCACTAAATATGGATCTTTTTCTATATTGTTCACAACTAAGAAAGTGCAAAATTTAATGGCTTCGCTATCTATGAACAAAGCAAATTGCATAAATAAAGAGCATTAAAACTCACAAAGATAGAGGATGATTTAATCAATTTTCTTCTACTCCATAAATAAATCTATAAAATTACTTTAAACTTTACAACTGACCCTTCCCCGAGTTCTGAAAGAAAGAAGAACCCTTTTACAATTACCATCTTTCCTATTTATAACACATGTGAGGATCAAAATGACCTTTCATATTCTCATTTTTGTCATATTATATGTTACAATTATATTTCATTTTTTAATAAAGTGACTAAAGCACCAATCAGGCCCATCGAGCCTTATCCATTGGGTGGTAGAGTCTAGAAATAGTATGTGCCACACACTAACATATGAAATCGAGTCTTTGAAAGGGACATCTGACTAATAGTTGGGAATTCAACTCATCTAAAAATTATTTAAGGATAAAATATTTCACATCATTGAATTTTCCATTCACATATATTTCCATCGCTTTGAATGGGAGCCAAAACAAAATCTAGATGTGACAAAATGGAGAATTCACGATTATCATGTTTATAAGTTACTATCAAAATAACATTTATCCCCCTTTGTTTTTAAGCTAAAATTTCTCACCAAGTATTAAATATTTCACTTCGTTGGATTTCTCATTTCAAGATCTTTCTAACACTTCTAATAAGATATAAAATGGAGTCCAAATGTGAAAGATATGGCTAAAACAAGAATTTGTATTTTTGCCTTTGTATTCTAACACACCCGTGTACCTACCACACCCAATGCACATGTCTCACCTTGCACATCCACTGAACCTATGAGGTTGGTTTTACCTACCTCTGAAGTGTTAAGTTGTGGAGCTAAAAGCTTCACCAAGATGCTAATCAGGAGGTTGCTGAGTTCAACCAGTAACCGGCATCGGCAGTATTGCCGACGTCGATTAGGTAGGGACCAGGGATCGGCCGACATCGATCAGGAATAGACTGACAACAACCGACGTCGGTCACTTGTGCATGTGCATGCATTTGCATGCGTTTCCAGAACGCATTTCCAGAATTAGACTCGTCTAATTTTAAGAGGTCCGAGAATGTTTGCATGTTGAAGACTAATTTAAGTCTTGAGTCTATGTTTCTAATTATTGTAATTAGAAGTATAATTATTATATGCTTGGGATCCTATTTAAGAGACCCATGAGGCATGTATTGTAATTAAGGCAAGTAAAGCATTGAAGCGAGAAAGCAAGGTCAAAGGAGATCTGCAAGGTGCAAGGTCAAGGAGATCAGCTGAAGCTATCAAGGAGGGGATAACAACTCAAGTTATTGAGTTAGTTGTGGTTGAGAAAGACAGAGAGAGAACTCTTGAGTGAAATACTATACACCCAAGAGGTGTGAAGAGGAGAGGAAGATTTCTTTATTGTATTCAAGAAGAGTGTTAATACAGATAGTATTGTTTCTCATATTCTTTGTTGTTTCAAGTTTCTAGTTATTTAATCATTCTGGTTCAATTCCGTGTTTAATTACTTATAGAAAAGTAATCAATTGTGCTTCCTAGATCCTGACAAGTGGTATTAGAGCAAGGTTGCAGGGAGCAGGTTATTGTTTGATTATAGGTCATTCTTAGGGGTTTTTGATTGAGTGGGAGTACAACAATGGCAGAAGAAAGTAAGCTACAAATGGAGAAGTTTAACGGCAAGAATTATCAACATTGGAGGATGCAGATAGAAGATTATCTATATCAGAAAGATTTGTACTTACCATTGGGTGGGGTTGCATGAAAGCCCATAGATATGAAGGATGAAGAATGGAATGTTTTTGATTGGAAGGCTCTGGGATCCATAAGGTTGAGTCTTGCATCGTCTATGATTTCCAACTTATCATAGTGTAAGACAATGAAAGAGTTGATAGAATCTTTGGAAAATTTATATGAAAAGCCCTCAACTTCAAATAAGGTATTTTTTATGAAGTAGTTATTTACTTTGTAAATGCAGGAAGGTGGATCGATATATAGTCATCTTAGTGATTTCCATGGTTTGGTAAACCAGTTAGCTTCAGTCAATATTGTTTTTTGATGATGAAATAAAGGCTCTCTTAATCTTATGCTCTTTACCTAAAAGTTGGGATAGTTTGGTAATGGTAGTAAGTAATACTACATCTGCTTCTAAAATCTTAAAATTTGATGATGTAGTTAGTGTAATCTTGAATGAAGATATTAGTAGGAAAAGCATAGGTGAATCATCAGGGAATGCTTTAAGTGCTGAAAGCAGGGGAAGGCAAAGAGAGAAGGTCGAGCAAGGGAAATCAAGGTCAAAGATGGGAAAGAGATCCAAATCCAGAAATGGAGGTATCACCTGCTAGTTTTGTGGAAAGAGAGGACACACAAAGAAAGATTATTGGTTGAAGGATAAAGAAAATCAACATGAAGGTAATGAAGAAGCAAAAGATGCAGGTATTGTGGCACATGATGCTCTCATACTTTCTTTGGATAGTCAGGTCGAATCATGGGTTTTAGATTTTGGTGCTTCTTTTCATGCAACCCCAAATAGAGAATTGTTGCATGAATATGTTCAGGGAGACTTTGGAGAGCTTTATTTAGGGGATGGTACGCCTTGTTAAATGGTTGGCAAAGAGAAAGTGCAGCTGGAATTGCAGACAAACAACACATGGGTGTTGAAGGAGGTTATGCATGTCCCAGTCTTGAAGTAGAGTTTGGTTTTGTAAGAAAGTTGGGTGATGAGGGATGCACAGTAACTCTCACAGCAGATTCTTGGAAGGTTTCCAAGGGTGCACTTATTTTAGCAAGAGGTAAGAAAGTAGGTACTCTTTATCTATCTACTTGTATTACTGATTCTACTTCTGGTTTATCTAATTCAGCTGTAGATTCAAAGATGTGGTTTAGTAGGCTTGGTCACATGAATAAGAAGGGAATGGACTTTCTTGAGTCAAAGGGTATGAGTTCAGATTCGGAGGGCATAGATCGTGGTCATTGCAGGAAATAGAAATTTGATATTTTTGACAAAAACAGGGAAGCCTTGGTGTTTATGGAAGAGATGATGGATAGAGATCAGTCACAGGGGCTGAATAATTTTGAGCAGGGCAGTATGGACAAGGTTTTGATCCAAGATGAGCTCGCAGGTGAAAAAGTCATCACTTACAGGAAAACATAGTTACCGACATCGGTCACATGGAACCGACGTCGATCAGGAAGGTACCGACATCGGTCATGTGCAGACCAGTAGAGTCGATAGTGTCGGGCAGGCAGAGATTGATGTCGGTCAGAGGGAACCGACGTCGGCAGGTGGGTCAGTCGCATGGAATCGACGTCGATTGGGTGTAGACTGAGAGATGGTCGAGATCGGTCACTAGAATGGATGTTGGGCAGACAACAAGCTGTCAAGGAGTCTCAAACGCCCATATGGAGGACTAAAAGGGTATGTGGACCTCATATTCATTGTTCACCTTCTTTATATTACTTATTGCTTACTGATGGTCAAGAACCAGGAAGACGTGAAGAGGCAATGCAAGTAGAATCCAAGAAACAGTGGGAGCATGGCATGAATTCTTTGGAAGAGAACCAAGCGGGAGTTTTGGTAGAGTTGCCATCTAGGATAAAAGCACTGACAGACAAATGGATTCTTAGGTTAGAGAAGAGAGTGGATGGACACGTGAGACAGAAGGCTAGGGTATATGGTCTTGATCAGGCTGTAAGACAATGGAGGTTTAACCATTGTGTTTTCTTTTACCAGGTTGGATAATATTAGCTACATTGTCTTGTTACTATAGTGTGTATGTTTGTTGCAGGGTTACACATGCAAAGAGTTGTTGAGCTAAAGGTAAAGTTAGTTTAGATGGGTGTCATGAAGAATCTGGGAGTAGCAAGATTCTATGGCATAAGTATGTCTAGAGACAGGGAAAATCACAGGTTGATGTTGTCTCAGGATGATTGTGTGAATAAGGCAGTGGCGAGGTTCAAGATGCAGGATGTAGAATAGGTTAGCACACCTATGGATGGACAATTCACAGAACAGTGTCCCAATTCACATGATGAGGTTAAGTACATGGTATGTACTAGACCTGAGTTTTCCCAAGCAGTGGGAGTTGTTAGAAAGTTCAGAGCCAATTCGAGAAAGAAAGAGTACTAGAGAGTAGTTTAGTGGATTCTCAGGTATTTGAGAGGGACCAATAGTAGGTATTTATGTAGGGTTAAGCACTTCTCTACATGGTATGTAGGTTCGGATGTGGCAGGTTACTTGGATGACAGGTGTAGCATCACAGGATGTGTGGTGGTTGGTCTTCAAAATTGAGCTTGAAGATGGAGGTGCCTGAGATGGTTAGTGGAGGTTGTTGTACAGGTGCAACTGTTTATCTCCAAGTGGGAGATTGTTAAGTTGTGGAGCTAAAAGCTTCACTAGGATGCTAATCAGGAGGTTGCTGAGTTCAACCAGTAATCGGCATCGGCAGTATTACCGACATCGGCCAGGTAAGAACCAGGGAT
The DNA here is from genome assembly GCA_037957365.1 of Torreya grandis. Taxonomy (NCBI): domain Eukaryota; kingdom Viridiplantae; phylum Streptophyta; class Pinopsida; order Cupressales; family Taxaceae; genus Torreya; species Torreya grandis. The sequence goes on along the minus strand of JARHVA010000219.1, from coordinate 5,538,009 downwards.
CAGCCGACGTCGATCAAGAGCAGACTAATAGCAACCAACGTCAATCACTTGTGTGTGTGCATGCATTTGCATGCGTTTCTAGAATGCGTTTCCAAAATTAGACTCATCTAATTTTAAGAGGTCTGAGAGTGTTTGCATATTGAAGACTAATTTAAGTCTTGAGTCTGTGTTTCTAATTATTGTAATTAGAAGTCTAATTATTGTATGCTTGGGATTCTATTTAAGAGACCCATTAGACATGTATTGTAATTAAGGCAAGTAAAGCATTGAAGCAAGAAAGCAAGGTCAAAGGAGATCTGCAAGGTGCAAGGTCAAGGAGATCAACTGAAGCTATCAAGGAGGGGATAACAACTCAGGTTGTTGAGTTAGTTGTGGTTGAGAAAGAGAGAGAGAACTCTTGAGTGAAATACTGTACACCCAAGAGGTGTGAAGAGGAGAGGAATATTTCTTTATTGTATTCAAGAAGAGTGTTAATACAGATAGTATTGTTTCTCATATTCTTTGCTGTTTCAAGTTTCTAGTTACTTAATCATTCTGGTTTAATTTCATGTTTAATTACTTATAGAAAAGTAATCAATTGTGCTTCCTAGATCCTGACATAAAGTTTTTAATCTTTGATATGAAAAATCTATGAAGTTTGTGTGTGCAATGGAAAATACAGTAGATCTATAAATCAATCCTAGCTCGAAGAAGATAAATCCTACGTACACTTTTGATTGGAGATACATTATATAATTGGGGTCATGACCAATATAGATATTCTGACCTGGCCAAGGGATTTTTACCATAATACTATCACTATGGAGGGTTATAAATCCTCCAATCAAGGAAAAATTTGCAATAACCCTAACTAGATCCTATGTTTTCATATTCACTAAACTAATAACAAGTAAAGCAAAGTCTAATCTAGTGATAACCAAAGCTTATGGCACAAAGTGGGGGTAATAAACACTAAAATTAAACATGAATAGAATATATATACTCACTTAAATGTATAAAAAATCCTAATTCATAGAATATAAGTACAAATGCATATCTATCTACTCTTACAAAGGAGAAATAAAGTTAGGAATACTTACCTTTGAAAGATGAACCCACCGAGTCTCAATCTCTCCCTTGGCCAAAGTGCTTCACAATAAGTTGTTATAGTATGTAAAGATGACAAGGATAAATAATATCTAGGATACACAACCTAACAATTCATCCAAAAGACTTATCCACAAGACAAGATCTATATCTCCAAATACAGTATGAACCCCTAAGCTTGCTCCTCAAGTAGAATGGTGGATAAATAGATGCATAATATATCTTATTTATTATCTTATCTCTTATAATAAATGATGGAAATTGATGTGTATATATAGTGTAATATAACCCTAAACCTTTCTAAAAGTTTAATTGACAGAGTCAGCCCAATTGACTCTGTATTGTAAACTGTCAAAAAGGGTTTTAGGCTTGGCAAGGGCTAGTGAAGGTGGAAAACGACTAGAGGAACGTGCAAAATAGGAGGAAAATCTTAAGTAAATATTTTTATGATATGAATGGGATTGACAACAAGTGTTAGGATAAATGGTATAAATGATATAAAGCGATAATAATCTTATGAAGCACCAATGGTTTGCCCACCCCTTTCCTAGTGTACCCTTTAAGGTGTGCACTCAAAGAGATTATAACTCGACAGGATCCTACAAGATAAAAATTGTTAGTAAGTGGTAAAGTTAATAAAAATATTGTGTGTATGCATATGCCCCACTTGAAGTTTATCATGTGTCATGTGAGTGTAATAGGGGATGGTGCTTCGAGAAAGAGCATATCAACACATGAAACTGAGATAAAAAATGACATACAAAAAGTAATGTTAAAATGAAATAAGAGTAACTAAAAGTACCATATACATACCTTGAACTAACTTTATGATGAATGAATGTATGAAAATATCCCAGTCTTGATCTTGGAGGGTGAAATACTTACATTTGAGAAACCCTAGGGATATGGAACTAACAATAGAAGCAATGTGTGCATATATAGGATGGTTAAAGTAACAACGAATTACTTAAAAAATTGACATATTATTATTGTTGAGGCAGGGTTAGAACTAAAATATCAAGTATGTAAATGAATGACAAATTAATTTAGAACACACGAAATCATGTTGGGAAGCATGTAAAATATAAATGGCTAAAAGGAATGTAGAACATACTAAGTCGCAATGGTAAGCATGTAAAACATAAATGACAAATGGAACATCAACACAAGAAAAATCTAACAAAGATATGTAAGAAAGTGAAAATTAACCTTATATAAGATAAACATATCAAATCAAACATAAATAAAAAACATGAGTGACTAAAAATGAAACGTAAGTCAAGATGTAAAATAAACATGAAAAATTCATACATAAAAAGAAACTTGTAATAATGTCAAATGTAATATGTAAGATAAGTGAAATCCACAGAAATAAAAAAAGGACATGATAGATAAATGAAAATCAAAATATCTAAAGGATGAAAACTCAAACTTAGTCTGTGTTCTAAGATATAATGTAAGAAAACACAACCACCTAATGACATGACTAGTATGACAATGAGATGGTGTGGTAAGAAAATGGTGTAACGGTATTTGTGAGAAAGACTTGGTCCTATCTAAGGTCTTACAATGCAACTATAAAACTATAAAACAAGAGGCGTAATAAGAAAGATGTGATCAAGGCTGTGGTTGGCTAAAAGTAATATCCTATAAGGGGAATATACTAAAAATATGATGTAAATAAGTAATGTGAGGTGCCACATTGGTGATGTAAACATCCTTAGCAAGAATGAGACACAATAGGTAAGTGAGAAAGGCTCAAAGCTATCAACTCTAAGGACTTAGGACACTTTGAATAATGAACACAAAGCTTGAGCTAAAAAGTGAATCACATTTATCAACCCATGAAGTCTATATGCATGAAAATCAAAACAAACCTACCTTCCCATAACATTTTCCCCATTCCTCAAGACCCCTTACAGAGTCTTTAGTTAACTGTGAAGATTGGGTACTTGTGTGAGAAAGTCGGTGGCACTAGATAGTATATGATATAATGAGACCTCCTACCACAATCTACTAGCCTACCACACCCCAATAGACCTCGGCTCTATCATGAAGCCAACAGTGAAGTTTGAGATTTGACTAAGATAGGAGATGTGCCAAATATAGATAATGTCTTTTGGTGTGATATGACTTTTAATATTATTTTTTCATTTTAATCATTGCCTTTTATTTGTATTTTATGATTTGGATTTTAACTTGTTTTGGCCTTTTCTATTCCTCGTCCTCCATATGGATTTGGAGAACCAAACATGAGTGAAATAGGTGACAAACATAAGAGAGCTTACACTTGGTCACTAAAAAAAATTACCTAAAGAACAAGGCGCCTAAAGACTCCTAGAATTGCCCAAAAGTAATTGTGCAATCTCAAAATTGATCAATGTGAGCCTCAGATAAAAGGAAATAAGGCAAATATGGGGATCATGAGAGATCCATCTATGTAATAAGTGATACAATGATGAATATGCTCATAGCTGATCACAAGGAGGTAAAATAGTGTTATGAAAGGTATGGGGCTATGCTATGATAGTCATGTCACTCTAGAGAAGCCATACTAACCTACACCATATCTAACACAAACACTAATGAAAGTAGTAGTCATCAGATAAAGTGATTTAAAGATGTTTTATTGTAGTAATTTTTTAGAAGAGCTTGGTCCTATCCATGGTCTTACATTGTAAATCACAAGGTGAACACTAATTAGGTGAATGATAAATAATAGGAGGAAATAATCATAAAGCTACTAAGGTAAAGGATGACATAAAAAAATAAAAAATAAAGAGATATATAAGAACCAAAATGAAAACAAGTGCCAAATGTAATGTGTAATAAAACTAAAGAACCCAAAGGCAACAATGGTGCAAGCAAAATGAAACTAAAAAAAGTAAAGTGCAAAAAAACAAAGAAACATGAGACAAAAAATAATAAGTAATATTTATGCTAACGTATTTATCAAAGGTAAACATGTGAAATACAAGTCTATAAGTCTCAGAAGGTTTCTTAAAGTTGAATTTGTTTGTTATTATGCATTGTAGAATAAGAGTGGGCATTGTAAGATATCCCAATGGGTAAGTGGATGTAGGGATGGGAATCACAAGATGCCCCAAGGTTTGAAGTGATATGTGGATGGGCATCATAAGATGCCCCAACATGTGAGATTGTTTGAGGTGAAATTGAACCATTAAAATGATTTGCATTGGGTTGGTAAGTGCATTGGGAGATAGGTAAATGTGTTGGTTGGTTAGATTTTAAGGATGTTGAATTTGACATAAGATGTGTAGGAGAGGCATGAAGAGGTAAAGGAGGTAAAGGAGGACCATGTATGATATGCTTTGGCATAGGCATTTGAACTAGGTACTCTTTTGGTTTATGTGATTTAAGAGGTTGAGGTTTAATGGATGCAACAATATGTTTAAAGTAATTCATGTTAGCTATCCTTTCCTTATTGGTGTAGAAAGAAGGATCAATTGTGGTTTGAATAACATTAGTGGATGAGGTGTAGGTATGGGATAATTTTTATTGTTTATTAGGTAGTTGATGTTGATGTGATTGTGATTCTTTAGATTGAATTTGCAAGGCTTGAAGATAGTCTTGATAACATTGTTTTATTAGAGTATTAAGATTTAAATGTGGACCAAGCAAGGAAGTAAGAATAAATAAATGAATATTATGACAAGAATCATGAGAATGACCTATAGTATCATGCCACCCAAAAAACTTATGAAGATTGTACCATTTTGGAGGAGGTTTTGAAGGATAAAAGCTCATGGGTTTACAGGGTGGTAATTTCTTCTTAAGTTGATCTAGACTCAAGGAAATTGGTTGAATTGGATGCCTCATTTTAAGGTTGGGGAGGCTTATATGAATCAATATTATGATAAAATGATTGGAAGGGTGATTTAGTAGTTGTTTGAGGTGTTTCAAATTGAGTCATAAAAAAGTCTTGCCTTTTCACTTGGTCTAAGGCTTCTTCTAAAGTTTTAAGGGAAAAGATTTGAACTTTATATTGAAGGGGATATTTAAGAGTAGTAACAAATTGTTTTAAACAAGTATCATCATTCATGCTATGGTCCACTTTGTGAGCTAGATACTTCCATCATTTGATTAAAGTGTGAGTATATTCATTAGGAAGTTGTTTGGCATTGACGAAATGGCTAAGGTAATTTTCAGGAAGGTCATCATATTGAAATTACTTTACTAGAGCATTGACTAAATCCTCTAGTTATGAAATGGAATGTCTAGGAAGTTGGTTGTACCATTCAAGTGCATCACCAACAAAGGTTTTGGCTAAGAGTTTGGTGGTGGTAAAGGTGTTAGTTTGGACCCATTCCTTATAAAGATTACCAAAAGACTCAAGAAAGATATTAGGGTCCTTAGTCTCATCGCATGTGATAGTTGGATAAATGTTTCCAATATATATGGATGAAATGAATGGATCTAAAGGTTTATTTTAAATATGTTTAAGAGTTTTATTATGCAAAGTAAGTTGAGGGATGATATTCCCATTGGCATCTCTATGAGGAGGGGGGACAACATTTTGATTTGGTTGAGACATGATGACTTGAGGTGGTTAACTAGTCATGTGTAATAAATGTTGTTGCATTTTCATCATTTAAAAATAATTAGTTATTTGCATGATGTTCATTTGTTGAACTATTTGTATAAGAATTTGAGTTGTGTTGATTTGAGCATTAATATTTGAAGGTGGGGTATTAGTGTTGTTAGGAGGGGGATTATTAGTGTTGGTGGGAGGAGGGGTATTGGGTGGAGATTCCCAACATTGGTATTATGAGGAAGATTCCTAACATTAGTGTTGGGATGAGGAATAGGATGAAGGACCTCAACTATATTACATTGTGTAGTGATTGGTTTTGGATTAGGAAAAGATGAAGGAAGAAAGTTGAATAGTTTCATCTGAAATAATAAAATAAGTGAGGTTCTAATCTAAATCCTTAATTATGTAATGTTTTTGACTGAGCGGAGGCTAAAAAACTAGCATCATTATGAAATAAGACTAGATAACCATACATTGAACAATATTGGCCAAGGTGTATAGAGTCGACATGGTCGACTATGTACTGTTTAGATAGTAGGACACAAAATGAATACATAATCGACCAAACACAGAACAAGGTCAACCCACAAGTACTAAGTCAATTAGGTCAAATTAGTATTGATTTGAAGTAAGGCTCGAGATGAAAATAAAGTTAGCCAACAAGAACAAGGTCATCCTAGAGGTACTAAGTTGACTGGGTTGACTTAGTATTGTAGAGAGAAAATTTTGATTAAATTAACAAGAATATAGAGTCTAATAGGTCAATTGTGTATTGTAGGTAGAAAAGGTGAATCAATCAATGAGAAACTATGTCAACACAAATGACATTATTTTAAAAATAAGAAAGATTACTTCTAAGCATATTAAAGTAAACATAAAAGAAATTGGATTAATGTGGTTGGTCTGATTAGAGCACACAACACAAATCTTGTACCAACATTGGCTAGTGCAAGTTTTGTAATACATAATATAATGATCAGAGAGCAAGTAACAAATTGAAATTAAAAGCTAGCTAAGTGGTCATTAATAAGTATTGTTAATTTATAATAAAGCTTGTAATTAATGTGATAGAGAGTTGGTTGTAAGAAGGAACTAAAAATCAATATATGGATGGTTTCAGGATGCTTGGGCTGAAAGGGTTGTATTGACAATGATACTAGCTTGGTATTGGGGCCTACCCCCTCACTTCACAATCCCATAATGATAAGGATGTAGAGTGCTTTGCCAATATATACCATTAATCATGTATTTATACTTGGTCAGAAAACCAAGTCAGCTTCCCCCTTGGTGATGAAATCCAAGTAGGTAGGCCTTGGAAAGATAAGTGTTTAAATGCATTTTGAATGTTATGTGATTTGGTAGTGTGTGAAAGAATAGAAAAATAGTATAACTAAATGGTAATTTGAAAAGCCACTTAGTTAGACTATGTGAGTTACTCTAAGCACGTAAAGAAATAAAAATGAAAGTGTGAATTTATTACTAACAAATAGTTGTTAATTCCAAAATTTAGAATAGTATAGAGTCGATTCAGATGACACTATATGCAAATAGTAAAAAATAGATTTGACTGAGTTGTTATTATTCTATGAAAGTAAAATTATTTAAGAACATAGTCAAATAGGTTGATTCAGTCTTTTAGATAGAAGACATGTTACAGAACTAAGTCAACCAGGTCAACTTAGTTGGCTATAGGGTTGTCGTTTTAATTATTACTAACTTGTAAAAAACAAAAGTAAAATAACTACTAAAGTGATAGAGAGAGGAAAGAGAGGAACCTTGGTGGGCTTGAAGATGGTTAAGATTTAAAATTTTTATGTTGTGATACTCAAATGTTACTTTGAATTTTTACCAATTGGGTCGACTAGCTTGACACAGTTTGTAAAACCTTGTATGCCAAAAAGAAATATTATAAACTAAGTTGATTGGTCAACTTAATTGGTAAAACCTAACTACCAAAAATAACTAAGTTGACTAGTCAACTTAGTTGTATAATCTGACTACTAAAAATAACTATGTCGACTAGGTTGACTTGGTTGGTAGAATCTGACTGCCAAAAAGAACTAAGTTGATTGGGTCGACTTAGTTGGTAAAATTTGACTGCAAAAAAAAAATTAAGTCAATTAGATTGACTTATTTGGTAGAATATTACTGAAGAAGAATATTTTGTCAACCAAATTGATCTAGTTACCTGTGTTTGGTGAAGACCTACACAAATAGAATGAAGTCACTTTGATACAATTGTGTGTTAAACTTGTGCACAAAAAGTTAGAACTATATCGACTAGTTCATATAGTACTACAAATATAAGAAAATATAATAAAATGACAAAAATGATAGCATGAAAGAAAAACTTCAAGGGTTAGATTCATGTTAGGTTCACCAGAATGTATGCAATGGGAAATGCAATAAATCTATAAATCAATCATATCTCGAAGAAGATAAATTTTACTTACAATTTCGATTGGGGATACATTAGATAATTAGGGCCATGACCAAGATGGATCCACTAGACCTAGCCAAGGGATATCTTACCATGATAATATCACTAGGGAGGGTTCTAAATCCTCAAATCAAGTAAAACTACGTAGTAACCCTAACTAGGTCCTATGTTTTTATATTCACAAAACTAATAACAAGTAAAGCAAAGTCCAATCTAGTGCTCACCAAAGCTTGTGGCACAAATTGGGGGTAATAAAAATAAAAGTAAACATGCATAGAATACATATACTCACCTCAATGTATACATAATCTTAATGTATGGAAGATAAGTATAAATGCATATCTATCTACTCTTACAAAGGAGGAATAAAGCATGGAATACATACTTTTAAAGATGAACCCATCAAGCCTCAATGTTTCCCTTGGCCAAGGTGCTTCACAAGAGGTTGTTGTGGTATATAAGGATGACAAGGATAGATAGAATTTAGGCTACACAACCTATCAATGCATTGAAAATACTTCTCCATAATACAAGGTCCATATCTTCAAAGAAAGCATGAAACCCTAATCTTGCTCCTTAAGTAGAATGGTGAATAAGCAGATGTGTAATACGTCTTGCTTCTTCTATTTTATCTTGTAATAAATAATAGAAATTGATGTGTATATATAGTAAAATCTGACCCTAAACCTTTCTAAAAGTTTAACTTATAGAGTCGACCCAATCAACTAGGTATTGTAAACTATCAAAAAGGGTTTTAGGCTTGGGAAGGGCTAATAAAGGTGGAAAATAACTAGAGGAGGGTCCAAAATAGGAGGCAAATCTTAGGAATTTTTTTTTGGGAGATGGTTGGATTATTAACAAGTGTTAGATCAAATTGTAGAAATGATACAAAGCCACAAAAATCTTGTGAAGCATCAATGGTGTGCCCACCCCTTTCCTGGTACACCCTTTAAGGTATGCACTTAGAGAGATTAAAACTCGATAGGTTCTTGCAAGATAAAAAGTGTTAGTAAGTGGTAAAGTTAATAAAAACATTGTGTGTATATGGTTTGAGACTTTGATCCTTTAGAGAAAAATGTTTTTGTTTAACCCTTTTTAGATATGTGGCATTGGGGGTTAAAGGGATAAAATAACATATGCACAAAGATGAATACAACTATTCTAAATCAAGCTAATTAATTTCAAACTTAGATAAATGAGTATTCTAAATTAAAATATTAAGATATGCTAAATATAGAAGTAATAGATTTGAAAGATGTTTTATTGATTACAATGCCAAAGAGAAATGATACTTGGCTGAATTTATAATGCATAGGCAAATCTGAGTTATACACAAGCAAGTGTATGTAGGATTGGGATTTTAAGATAGTCATCAAATTATGAAAATGATGTTTCTAGAGCTATAGACACTACCATCAACCTTGTGACACTGACATCAATGTTACTATCTTTGCTACGATGCTACTATATGGTATGAAATATGTGCTAGAATGTGATGTGACCAAATTCAAAATTCCAGGTTTTCTATCACATTTCTACTTATATATTCAAATCTGGAACATAAGATATATATATCTACTTATGAATCAAAGCCCTGACTCTTCACCCTTCTTCACCCTTGAGATGTGTTTACCGAAAATAGATTAGTGGGCTCACAATGTTGAGTTGACTTCAAAGACCCCTATATTAATGAATGTTGCCTACATATAAAATTCTCTAAGGAGGGCCTCTAACTTATGTAGTTCTCCCCTATGTGTGGGAGTGTGTGTGAACACTGCTGTAATATGTTATATGTAGATACATGCAATGATTTATCTTGTAACTTGATAAATACCACTCATGGGTTACTCTTTGGATGTTTCAGACCTTTTACATGACTAATCCTATGACTGATAAAGAAACAGGGATGTATAGGGCATAATAACTTTGTTGTGTAATTGATTTAATAAGCTTTAGTAGGTGCTTTCTTGGTATTTGTTAGATGAACAATGAGAAGTCTTAGACTTATATTTATACCATACCTTTTGAAAATAACTCATGACAAGGTTTAATAAGACAAATAAACCAACCCATAGGTTTTGAATAATTTGTAATTTGGATGACTTTTAAGTACTAGACGCTAGATAAGGATCCAAACACTAGCATCGATGTTAGTGTCCCTTTGTGGTTGGTAGTGTCTAAAATGCTAGAGAACAAGTATGGATCTATAACTGACAGTGAAGGATGTATATCAAGTTTTAAGCCTTCTGTAGTGTATAGGTTATCTGAGTCATTAGAATTATATGGATTAGACTATATGATAAGCATTTAGGCATAATGAGATGGTGAATGTGAGCCTTTTGGCTAAAAAAAGGTCTAGAATTTAAGGGTAGAGCCCTGATTGGTATTTTTCAAATGTACAAGACTAAAATGTTATAAATATCTAGTTTTAATATCTACATTTTCCCCTTATTTAATTTAATAATGCATAAGGATAAAATTACTGGGTTAAAATAAATAAATACACACACGGGTGTATAAAACACAACTTAACTTTGCTTGAGCCCACTTTAAGTAATTTTCTAGTGTATAACATGTAACCAAGAGCATGTTATAGTATAAATCAATGCATATAATCTAAAATTTGTAATAATTGTAAAACATGAAAAGAAAGAGAACAAGGAAGGAGTACACTTATGTGTTGATATAACCATGTTGCCCCATTGTATTTTATTTGGTAAAGATGATTCATTATGAAGCATTAGAGTTGAGTGAGGTTCAAAACTAAACCTTAGATATTTGAAGAGGGAGATTGGAAGGTATTATGCCCCCAATTTGATGTAAGGTTAAGTTGTGACATGACCATTGAGATCATGATATCTCAATCACACAACTCAAGTGTGAATATATGATTTGGTGAGGGTTAGTTATTTAATCAACTCATTTTATAAATATGGTGAGGTTGGGTGATATAATTGGCCCAACCTATAAATCTGATGAGGTTGAATGATTTAATCATTTTAACCTATAAAGAGAACCAATTATTATTGACAAAAAGTTTGATAGCAATACTTATTGTTGTAAAATGGTGCTTCTTGATCATAGTAATCTGGAGATATAATTGGTAAATTTTATAATTTTTGATGCACTTGCATGGCATATGCACCTCTAACATGTCTCAATATGAAGCATCTATCAGAAAGTAACCTTTGCTCTATGACTATGTATAATATATGTGTCACAAATTTGAAAAACTATGTTCCAAATCTATGAAGAATCAGTGTAATGTATAGGATTCTAACCCAAGTGTATATCTAAATCATGTAATTATACTAGAGATTGTGAAAGTGTGATGGTCATGTCTTTGTGACATGCCCCCGTTGAAATCTGGAGATACTGAGAACTAAGCAGGTGTGGAGGTCATTTTTTTATAACATACCCCCACTAAAATATGGGAACTTTATAAATGTGGAGGTCATGCTTTTATGACATGCCCCCGCTAGTATTCCCCCCTTGAAGTGAGGGAAATATAATTTGATAGGTACATTACCTCAAAAGGATAAGGTGATTATATAAGTTGTGTATGTATCATGTATCTTATATGAGTAACATGTTTAAGTAGATATATGAATGAAGCTCACAATATGTGATCACATCAAACCCTAAGATGCATGATATGATCATGGTAACATCTATAATGTAACAATAAAAGTTCAACAAATAATCAAGTTGACACACAAGAATACTCAATGTAATGAAAAATAATGGTCCAAGGAGACCTCATACAAGGGGCATCTTCAAATGTTGCATAATCAAAAGGAAATGACATATTCAAATGTCCAATCAACATATTTAGACATATTAAGAAATAAGAACAACATATAATGTCATAGGGGCCAACAAGTTCCATAATGAAGACAATAACAAACAATGAAATACACTCAAGGAAGTGACAATATAAATAAATGAAGTATAAGCAACTGATGAAAGCATATCATATTAGTCCCTGCATGTATGTGTTAGTAAAAAATGTCTTGTAACATAGCATATCAAATACACTATGAGATATAGGAGCATGGACATAGACATGTGTAAGCATTAGTATATAAGCTCAAGTGTGATAATGTAGAAGTGGTCATAAAGGATATATAACCTATATCAATCATGATTAATGAATCATATACCCCCAATGCACTATATGACACATGTAGAAGAGAGATCCAACATCTGTATGTGCATATATCATGTGTTTGTGGTATGGCTATATCATGCTCAATGATGCGTGAAATATGTATATACATTAAAATTAAATGATATGCTATCTACTAACATGAATCAAACAACATAGGGGCCAAGGAGTTAGTAAACATGGAAATGATGACTTTTTTGTACTTTTTGGATCATTTGAATGTTTTTGTATTTTATTGAATATTTGATATTTTTGAATTTTTGGGAATATTTAATTTTTTGGTATTTTTATAAATCAAGAGCTAGCTAATTATCCCATACAAGGGATGCTCATTAGGTGCCTTATACTCATGATTTAGTAAATCATACAAGTGATACTACCAAGGACCCTGTATAGGTGTCATATCTGGATTTAGAGAGTCATATATACATTGTGTATGCCTCATAAGAGTATGTGGTCATGTATCAGTAGTAATAGAAGAAATGATTAATGAAACCCATTATTGAGTGTTATTTGGTTTCTTTAGAGTAGCAGTAATTAAAATATGTTTAGTTGCTCTATGTAATTGGGCATGTTGTGTTAGAGTAGATGAGGATTTCATGGAATTGACTATATATCTCTGGTGCAAATGTTTCTCAATTATAGGCCACCTAGGAAAGGGGATTGCTTATTGCTTACCCTTTCACAGATGATTAACCTTAATAGGTTTGATAAGTAGTTGTCTAGGAATAAATTTTTCTTGTTGAAGTGGATGTTCATATGGAATTCTATAAATTGTGACTACCCTATTGGTATGAATGTATTTAATACATCTATGTCATGTAAAAGATATTGCACAGAGTTGATATATCCAAGGTCATCCCAATAACATATCAAATACTCTCGTGTATAGTTTAAATAAAAATATAATAACCACATGTGTCGGTCTAACCTATAAAGGTGAGTCAATCTCACCAACAACATGTTGTGATGTCCCATCAAATGCTCTAACTATTTTGGTCAAAGAGCATAAATCATTATGTGTACATCCAAAATGTGTAAGTAACATCATGCTACATATGTTCTCACTAACATAGGTATCAATCATAATGTTATTTATAGGGTGATGATCAAGGTATGCTCAAATAAATAATAAATGAAGATCTGAGTCATCATCTACAATTTCACTATCATCAAAGGAAATAGAGGGCCTATGAATCATAAAAGGTGTTATGTATGTATAAATTCCAATAATTTCATCTAATGGGTGCCCATAATGTGGTAGAGGATGATGTGCACGGTATTCCTTTTGCACTTCTAGGTCTTTCTTAGAATGATCTTACAATGGATTGTTAAATATGTTTTGGTTTTGATGGTCACCATGTTATCAATTGGAATCCTTTAGAGGATCATCAAAGGTGATTTTTTTATTATAAATAAGGTCTTGGATCTTGTATTTTAATGTATAACATCTATTTTTAAAATGTCCAGGGTGTTGATGATTGTCATAATATGCATTAGCATCATATCCTTTGATTGGAGGTCGAATCATATCAACCTCTATAAGAGGAGGGATAAATATGGGATGAAACTCCATAAGCTTCTTAAGTAGCGAAGTTGAATACTTGGGTAATCATGTAAATTGTCTCTTAAGTGCATTAGATAATATGAAGTGATTAGATTTTTTTGACACTACATTAACCATTGTGGTTATTTCCTTTTTAGGTTTTATAGGTTTTACCTTGTAGTTTGGTTTGATATGAAACTTAGTATAAGATGTAGTTGGTGTGTTTCTTACATTTGAACAAGGTTAATACATAAATATTAACACACAAAACACTCAAATTTTTAATACTTAACAAGACAATAGAATTCAATCAGATATTTTATACAATGGACTGAGAGCTTTTTAAACAAATGTTTTATCCGATAAACTAGGAATCAATTCGTATCTTCCATAATATTCTCTCCTACATATCCTCATAATCTCTACAATATCTCACACAATCCTATTTACATGAGTTGTTACTCACATACAAATCATACATACAAAATTATATTATTACCATACTCACATTATATTATCTTAGATAATATAATTTCACACGTATATTTATTACCATGAAACATTAAATTCCTAACATTCCCTCCTTAGTGTGAATATGGGAGAAAATAAACATATCCTATTGATGTTTATTTTTAAAAACATTACTTAGACCAAGTACTATTCCATCATGTTGTATCTTTACCCTCATGAAGTCATCACTATCAAGCCAAATTTTTTGGGATAATTCCCATCCCCTAGGTTCTTGAATTCCAAATCTCCAAGATTCCTAGAGATTTTTAACTATCTAGACAACCATCCATTTCGAGTTTACCTCAAAATCTTCTCTTACACTCAAAGAGTGCTTGTTTGGAATATGAATATTTCACAGATTTCACAATAGGGTTTTATTAAACACAGTGAAAAATAAAAAATATTGAACTAAAAAAAATACTTAAAAAAATTGAGGACTAAGTCCTCATCTATTTCTTATTTAGTCACTACAAATAATCATTGCCACTCGATTATACATAACATATATGATCTTCATTTCCACTGAGAATTGTCATCAGCTTTAGCTAATTTAGCACATATAATTATCCTTGACTCTAAAAGACTTGAAGAACACAAAGAACACCATTTAATTTTTAATATAACTAAAAGCTATTTATTATAAATTATATCAACCTCTAAAGAATGTCAAATGGTGAACTCACTTCAAATTGGTGAGATGGTGATTGAGTCAAACCAAATTGTAGTCATGTTTGAAGATAAAGTCATTGAGTTGAATGCAATGTGATGAGCTACCTTGAGATGCAAATTGTTAGAAACTAAAAATGTTGAGTTGTCATGTTGAAGGCTGAGAAAATGATATGCATGAGACTGAGTAAGATCTCCTAGAGATCATGCATATGAATCCAAGAAACTCGTAATTTTGGTGAACTCAACTCTTTATATAATCTATTATCTATCATTGTATATCAATAGCATGGGCATCAAATTTGAGTAGGAAGCATGCACAAATCTATAAATATTGGCGTCTTTATTTATTTTTATATGCACAAGTTTGCTAAAAGTGATACGACAGAACCAAGGATGCCCTATATTGATATATAATAGAATCAAAGATGTGTTTACCATCTAAACTTGCATGTATACATTTATATAAATGAAGAAAGAATTATCAAATTCCAAAAAGGTGAACGGAATGAGATTTCACTATTAGGTGGGTTAATAATAAAAATTATGGCTTCCCCTAATCCATCACAAATGATAATATCCTTCCGCTCTAATACCACATCTTGCATTTGGACAAGGTTAACATATAAAGATTAACACACAAAAAAAATCATCTTTTTAATACTCAACAACACAATATAATTCAATCAAATACTTTATTTAATATACTGAGAGCTTTTTATACAAATGCTTGATCTTACAAACTAGGAATCAAGTCTTATCTTCCATAATCTTCTCTCCTACATGTCCTCACAATATCTACAATATCTCACACAATCTTATCTATACGAGTTATTACTCACATACAATACATACACACAAAATTACATTATTCTCATACTCACATTATATTATCCTGTATAATATAATTTCACACATACATTTATTGCCATGAAACACTAAATTCCTAAGGTTTTTTTTGCATAATTAATCTTGTTCAAAGAAATAAGTTTCATTTTTTGATCTTGAATAATATGGCATAAGTCATCAAAAGATTTGAACTTCTTGAAAATAATAGACTCATGTAATGGGGCAATCAAAATTTGATTAAAGGTGTATTGAAGCTTTTTATTTGCCATTGGATTTGTCATTTTAGCTAACATTATTTTATACCTCAATACATATTCATTGATAGGTTCATTGGTTCCTTGTTTGATCTTAGAAATTTGTGCATATGACATATTTTCAATGATTTTGATGGAGAAATGTGCTAAAAATTGATTCATTAAGGGTTTAAAAGCTTTCACTAATTGGATTGGTAAGTCACAGAACTATCTTAAAGCATAGTATTTTAGGTTGATTGGAAATAATTTGGTCAAAAGTTTATCATTTGAAGCATAATCAAGGCATGTTGCATATAAATATTGGGGATGTTGTTTAGGATCACCCTTGCCATCTTGAAATGTGAACTTGGGTGCAACAAAACTAGTTGGTAAAGGGTGAAAAAATATCTTAGGTGCTAAAGGATTATGTAATACCTTTTATGAATCAATAGCATGAGTTAATTTCAAAGCATTTTATTCAAAGTTGGTAACGTTATCTTCCAGAGTCTTTATAGCTTAGAGAAGAGTGTGCATTGTAGATCCATTAAGATTAATATTAAAGACTCAAGAAGCCACCAAATGGGATGAAAACACCACTTATGTTGGTGTCAGCATTTAAATTGGTAATTGGGTTGAAGTATCGATTGTTTCCATGGAGGATGTGGCAAGAGTTGTTCCATCTAAGGCTTCACCATTATTGTATGAAGATGCACTAGCCTTAACATTGTTATTGATTTCTTCTTGGGTAATATATAATGATGAATTAATTAGCTCTTTATCTTCCATTTCAAAATTATCTTTTATTAACATTGTCTATTTTTGATAAATTCAAATACAGTTGCCAAAGGAATTTGAAAAACTCAGATCTATAGATTACTAAAATTAAAAACCCTAGAAAATTGAAAACTCTAGAGCAAGATAGGGGTTTCATGAAAGGACACAGTGGTCAGGTTCACCAAATGTTTAACCCTATTTGGATATGTGATATTAAGGTTTAATATGATATAATAGCCTATACACAAGGATGAATAAAATTATTCTAAAGGAGGACATTTAATTACAAATTCAGATAAATGAATATTCTAAATTAAAATACTAAAATATGCGAAATATAAAAGTACCAAATTTAAAATATGTTTTATTAATTACAATGCTAAGGAGAAATGATAATTAGCTAAATTTATAATGTGAAGGAATATATGATTTGTACATAGGCATGATTATGCAGGATCAAGATTCTAAGATGGTTTTCAGATTATAGAAATGATATTTTTAGAGCTACAAACACTACTATTGACCTTGGGACACTATCATCGATGTTATTATTCATGATATAACACTATTGTTTGGTATATAATATGTGATAGATTATAATGCGACCAAGTTCAATATCATAAATTTTATGTTACCTTTCTAATGATGCATTCAGACATAGAACATATGTTGTATATATCTGATTATGGATCAAAACCCTATCTCTTCATCCTTCTTCACCCTTGGGATGTGTTTGCCAAAAATGGGTTAGTGAGCTCAAAATGTTGAGCTAAACTCAAATATCCCTTTTTTAATGAATGTTTCATACATATCCTACTCAAAAGAGTGCCTCTAAATTATGCAGTTGTCCCTTATGTGTGAGTGTGTGTGTGTGTGAACAATGGTATTATATGTAGATACATGCAATGATATAGCTTGTAACTTGAAAAGTACTACTCATGGGCTGCTCTTTAGATGCTTTAGACCTTTTTTATGACTGATTCTATGATTGATAAAGAATTAGGGATGAATAGGCTAAAATAACTCTATTGTGTGATTGATTGAATGAACTTTGGTAGGTGCTTGCTTGGTATTTACTAGATGATCAATGAGAAGGCTTAGACCTATATTTATACCACACCTTTTGAAAATATCTCATCGTAGGATTAAATAATATAAATAGGTCAACCCATAAGTTTCAAATAATTTGAAAATTGGATGACTTTTGAATATTGGACACTAGATAAGGATTTGGACACTAGTGGTAGTGCTAGTGTCCATCTGTGTTTGGTAATGTCTAGAAGGCTAGAGAACAAGTATGAATCTATAATTGATAGTTAAGGATATATATCAAGTTTTGATATTTATGTAGTGTACATGTTGTTTGGATCATATGAATGATATGGGTTGGACTATAAGATAATAATTTAGGCACAATGAGATGGCAGATATGAGCCTTTCGACTGTGAGAAGGTCCAAAATTGAAGGTTATAGCCTTGATTGATATTTATAAAATGTGTAAGGCTGAGATACCATAAATATTCAATCTTATTATCTATTCTCATGCATCAAATAAGGACCAAAATGGATTCCAAATGTAGAAGATATGATAAAATGGAAGAATTACACCTACTACACACTTGTGCAAATTACTTGATTTCTCTAGTTGGATTTTACACAAAATATATGAAATTTGGGTCTCTGATATCTAAATCAAAGATGATTCTTGAGACAATATATTTAAAAAAAATTAAATGAGAACCAAAATAGAGTTTGTATGTGAAATATATAATAATAATAAAAAAATTCACCTACTACACTCTTTTGTGAATGGTAGTTGATTTCTCCAGTTGGATTTTACACAAAATATGTGAAGTTTGGCCCTATGATATCTAAATAAAATATGATCCTTAAGACAATATATTCCTAATGATTCAAATGAGAACCAAATTAGATTTGGATTTGAAATTTATGATATACTGAAGCATTTGCACTTGATATGTCCATTATTTCAATGTGTTTGGGAGGCCTAGCCAACCTACCTCCAAATTTATGGATCTCTAGTATAAAAAAATTATGAATTTTGGGACTTTGATCCTTTAGATAAAGATGTTTATTGTGGTAATATTTTTCCAACGTATTAAAAATAACCAAAAAAAAGTTTGGTTGTGGTGGATATGACAAAACAGAAGACTTGCACCTACTATGCACTTGAGCTGCAAATGGTACTTGATTTTTCTAGTTTATCATAAATGAAATTTTCTCAAGTATAAGGTGTAGAAGACTTGGTATGCCCATGAGGTGTAGCTGATGTAATTCCAAACTTCAAGTTTCTCTATTTTTGAACCAAAATATTTAAAAAATCACAAATTCAAATTTTGGGTACAACAGTTGGCTCTGATTATAAGACCACATTCCTTGGATGAATGTAGGAGAACTGTAGATTATTTGGTGACCAATGCCTTATGCACCTATTAGATAACATGCAATGCACATGCATATCTCAATCCAACCAATTGGTAGCTAGTTTGCCTATCCCAATCATGTGTGAATGAACACACAATGTCAAACCATATCATTACCTTGAAAACTCCATGTATTTTCCTACTATAACTCCTAGTAAATAATGTGTAACTCACACTCATATATAGATCTAACCAAACATCCAGTTCACCTATTCTAATCATATGGGGCACTAACAAGCCATATCACTACCTTGAAAAGTCCACCTATTTATTAGAGTTAAAAGTATGGGCATTTTTTTGGTGTTTGGAGGGATATACAAGGAAAATTTTCCTTTGTGTTTAAAAACACAAGTTCATTTATCTAAATACTTTTAGAAATAATGTTACCTATAATATATCTTGATCATCCAATAAGGGGTGTGTTCATGCTAGAAGCCTCTAATCGAGATGTTTTCTATCGAGTATTTATGTCTTACAATCAGCTCCAACATGGGGAAGAGGGAAACACCACAATACTATTGCATTTATTTAAAACACACACGCACAACAAAAATTAGAAGACAACAAGGAAGATAACAAGCCAAAATGGATATTGTTAGGTTCAGAAAAAGATGAACATTTTATTAACTACTTGGGAGAAACTGAGTAGGTAAAAGAGACCAAAGCATTATGAAACATGAGATCCAACCTAAATGGAAACACATGAGCCTTTTAGAAGCATTTTTGGATTTGCTTATGCTAAACATCAACCTATATATTACTTTTACTCATATGTATGTTGTGGCACTCATGGTTTAGCTCATACTCTTGTAGAATTACTGAAAGTGGATTCACATTACTTCCCATAATGATTTGTCCATCTTGAGTTTAGTTGTATAAATTACATTTGAATTAATGAGTCAAGGGGACTGATTTTGCCATTGATGGAGTGTTTTCCTCTGAAACATAAATCAATCGATTATTTTCTTACACACCATTGAGGACTTCTTCTTCCTAAACTTGATCGCTTAGATATTGAAGTGGGCAAGTGCCCATTTGATTTGTTTGCATATTGGACTCATGATCATAAGGTTTTATGGATATGGGATAATGTTCATGTTGGCATAGAAATTCATTCATTTTATTTTTAATTACTCTAGAGAGATCTTCCCAAATCAGGGAAGCAAAGGGGGAGTAATTCACCTTTTCATTACTAACTTTGTCCACAATAAGATATTTTTAAAGTGTGTGTGAAGAAGAATGATCCTTTATATCTTCACACAAAAAAACATCATCAAAAGATTCAAAATGTTTGATTGGAATCCAAACTTCATGATGTTGAATAACATCAACTTCCTTGTTTTGATTTCTATTTGTCTCTTGTTCTTTGAAGGAAGTTGAAAATGGATTTTCAAAATATTTTTTCATAGCTTTTATTTATGGTACTAAAATTTTAAGATTTTATTTAGAGAACCAAATGAAAGAAGTCGATTCCTTTATTAGAGTGTTCACCTTTGTGGAATTAAAACCATCACTTTCATCACAAACACCAATAACTTATACTTTTTGTATTTGTTCCACCTTATACAAGTTTTGCAGTGGGAAAATTTATCTTTTGATTTATACCGCTTCATAAAAATATTTTAAAATTTGTACTCTCTTGGGATACTCAAAATTTTTAAGAATTATATTTTATTTGAAAATAGAGATAAAGAGAAAAACATTTTAAACTGTATCATCATTTGTAACGACCCAATCAGCCATTAGTTTGGGCTACTCTTGTGGCTTTTCTACTATGAATGGTTAAATTAAATCATCTCTAGATGTCTCCCATGGTGGGCTTGGGACCAAAGCCTCGTGATGCTCAAAATCATTGGAAACTTTTTGTTGATTGCTACTTGTCTTTTCCTCAAAATTTTCCATATGTTTGTGCTCAACATCATCACATGTTTCCTCTCCACTGGTGTGTAAGTCACTATGCTCATGATTTTTCTGATGTTCTTGGAAGGAGTCTCAAAATGGGTTTTAAATATACTCTTCCATGAATTACTTTTCTTGAGTTGAATTATCAATATCCTCTTTGTTTTGCATTTTCTCCACCTCCTACAAGTTTTGAAATGGGCAAATTTTTCTTTACTTTATTTGTGCCACTCCATAAGATAATCTCAAAAACTAAACTCTCTTGGGATTATCATCAATTTCATAATTTGGATTTTATTTGAAAATAAATCTAAAGAGGAAATTTTTATTTACTATATCATCATATGTAAGAACCTAATCAACCCTTAGTTCGAGCTGATCTATGATCATTTTTCTTGTTTATTTCTTCTCTTTGCCACCAACAATCCATGATACCAATTTTCACAATTACAAATCAGACTCAGAGTTCTATAGTTCTTGGGCTTCAATTCAACAAGTTTTCAATCTTCTTTTGAAATGAGAAGATTCCATTCATATTTTGGAAATTAAAAGCATCGTTTAATCCCTAATAAAGTCACCAAAAACTATTGGTAAATTTTATGCCACTTGGGTTTTATTTGGTTTTATGACGCACCCAAAGAAGAGCGACACAAATTTGACAACAAATGGATAAATCACCATCGAGATAGTGATTTTCCTCTACATTTGTGAGGGACAACTCCCTCATGTGATTATGGTGTTTTTATGTACTTTTAATCGGAAAGCACAAAAAAGAATCAAATTTGGGAAATGGTTGAGGCTAATAATGGGATAAAAATAGAGGATGGAGGTGAAGGTGATAAACTCACAGAAGAATAAACTCAAAGAACTAGTGGAATAACTTAAATTTAAATGAAGTGGTTGGAAATTCTTATTCTCACATGAAAAATGAAATTAGGAGCATCATGTGCATGGAAAAAAATTGACATTGATTATTTGGTGAAATATTTTCTTTAGAACAATATATTTTGAATGCATCAAACAAATACCAAAATGGAATTTGGATGTGGAAGATATGTCAAAATAAAAAAAATTCACCTGCTGCACACTTGTACAAATGGCACATTCTTTTTTTGGTTTGATTTTATAAAAAATATATGAAGTTTAGGTCTTTGATATCTGAAGCAAAGATGACCCTTGAGACAATATATTTCAAACACATCAAAGAAGAACACAAATGAAGTCAAGATGTGAAAGATATGATATCGTGAGAATTGTACCTATTGCATGTTTGTGTGAATGGTACTTGATTTATCTAGTTGGATTTTAAAAAATTTATGAAGTTTGGCCCTTTTATATTTAAATCAAAGATGATCCTTGAGATAATATCTCTCAATACATCAAACAAGATCAAAAACAAAGTCTATATGTGAAAGATATGACAAAATAAAATATTTGCAACTGGCATGCCTAGTGTAGCTACTATGCCCAGTGGGTATGGTGTGTCTGGGTGGCCCAACTGCCCTACTTCTATAGTTTAAAATCTCTTGTATGAAAAATATATGAAGTTTGGGACTTTGAATCTATAGATAAATATGTTCCTTGGGATAATATATTTCTAATACATCAAACGAGAACCAAAACATAGTCTCGTTGTGGTAGACATGACAAAATGAAAGAGTTGTACTTATTTCCCACTTGAGGTATGAATGGTACTTGATTTTTTTGGTTCATATAAAATTACATTTCCTCAATTGAAATATATATAAGACCTGCTAGACCCATGAGGCCCAACTAACCTAATGTCAAACTTTTGATTTCTCCATGTGGGAACCAAAATTTAAAAAAAAATAATGAATTCAAATTTTAGGTATAATAAGATGACATTGGATTACACACAAAATCATATGTTGGGATGATACATTATTTAAAATTAATATGATAATGTATTGCTTGTGGTTTCAAAGGACATTGGATTGTATATATTATCTCATGTTGGAGTAATATATTGGTTAATATAGAGATGATATCATATCACTCGCTAGAAAAATAAATTATCTATAAATTATAAATAATCAATTGATGTAATTTAACTCCATTTTAATATATCAATAAAAACATTTTTTATTTTTTTTGGTAATTGGATCTTATACAACCAAACATTATTACACCGAGAGGCATTTTTTCTATATAAGATGTACCTTGTAGAAGACCATCAAACAAATCTACACTATCCATTTTTAAGAATCTTGGCCATCCATTTATTCAATTATTGATAATGTTAATAATTTTATTTGAGTTTTTATCCTTTCCCTATGAATCATAATGGAGAATAATTTAAATTTGACCATATTAACTTTTCTCTCTCCTAAACATGACACCATTATAGTTAAAGTTAGGGGAAAAAATCAATGGAATTTAATAGCCTATCTGAACCATCCTTTGTAATATCATATAAATCATCCATGTCTTTATACAAAGACATATAATAATAACAATAGAATCAACCCAAGAGCTTTGTGTAATGCATTTATAGGATCCATTTGGACATCATTATAGAAAAAATAATACTCACTAGTTTGCATGTTATAATTTGCTTAAAATATATGTTTGGACCATTATTGTTGGATATTATGTCCATACCATGTTATATAAATCTTATTATTACTCTAGAATAATGCAATTATATGGATGGTTCATATTATGGGAATGGGAAACTCATGGAGCAATGTTGAGTGAGGATTAAGATAGGCGATAAGATCTTCTATGGTCGTCAAGAGAAGGACATGATTCAATGGCCATCAAAGAGGAATTTACGACTACCTTTGGAATGGATGGTTTTAGGGATACCCCTGATATTTTTGAACCAATGAACTACTCTCTAGCATACTTTTAATTTGTATATTTTTTTGTGTTTTATTTACATGGAAGACATCATTAGAGGGTTTGTAAGGAGTTGTCAACTATGTGTCTCAAAGCACATGCAATAAAGATAAAGGTAGTTGACAAATTCCCCTTTCCATTAAGCTTAGATGGATGTCTATACCCTTTTCAGAAGCTCTTATTTTGATACTATCTGGAGAAGGTGAAGTGATTAGGTTCAACATTTGTTTATTGAAATTTGTGAAATAAAGATAATGCCTCATTGTCATTTTTTATTCTGATTATTTTTTAAGCTTGGATTTAAAAAATGTGTAGGTGTTTTACCCTATTTTGATAAAACAAATAAATGTTTATGTGATTATTTAGGTTTAAGGCTAGAAATATCAAAATGCTAAAGATATGCAATATTCAACTATTTTGATTTTAACAAATTACTAAATATGGAAAGTTATTATTTTAAGAAAACACTAAGAAGAAAAATACATAGCTTACATAATGATATGTTGACTGTTCTGACTATTTGATAATGAAAATCAAAAGAAGACATGACTGTGTAGGCATAGTATCAGAACCAAGAATAGAAATAGAACTTGGATAGGTTTGATGTAAGTGGATGGTAGCATAATGAATTCCTTATAAGTTGGCTGCAAACTTGTCCTGGTTCACTATGACAAGTTGCTATCAAGAAAAAATAAAGAAAATAAGAATTTGGAAATGATAAATTCGGGACATAAGCTAAATATATTGTTAGATAGGTCCATTATAGGGGGACAATGGCACAATTCACTTGAGATCATTGATTATAGACTTGTCCTAGTTGGCTACAATTATTGTACCTTTATCACTTATAGATGCTAAGTAATCTAAGATATCAAAATTAGGGTTTGGTTGTGTGTTTTAACCTTTTAGGACTTAGTGAACCTAAATATTATGTTGTTAAAGATATGAGTATAGTAAATTAGGGTAATAATATGTAATAAATATAACCACTAATCTATTACAAAATTGACTTAATTTGAACTTTCTAAAAATAGCAATAAATAATGTAAGTAATAAATTAGCTAGAAAATGATCGAGACAGATGATATGGAGGCTAAAAAATGAGGCAAAGGTTGGTGTGAATGACAAATAGGATCTAGGTGTCAAAACCCCTCCTGGATATTATCTCCCTAATTAGATAGTAACACCATGTAGTGCTAGTGTCCCCATTTTGGTAGTAGTGTCCTTTGTGCAGGACTATCCTAAGCTTTTGGGTGCACCTATGTCTGGATTCTTAAGGTATGTTCCTATGTGCATGAGTTTTAAAAACTTGTATATTTCCTATTTTGACTAATTTTATGAGCAAACCCTAATCCTCCAAGTTGCTAGGGCATCCAATTGATACAAGTTGAAAAGTGTGTTTATTATTGGGATAAGCTAGACATCCTCAACAACCCATTATGAAGAGAGTTGCCTACATACCAATACTCCAAAGAGGGATCAAGTCCAATGTATTTCTCCCAACCTAAGTGTTAGTGCAATTGCAAGTGAATATAATATGATAGTTGACTTGAGTGATTTGAATGTGCTTGAGATTATAAATATGGGTAATTTGAGCTTATGATTGTTATAGATGGTAGTATGTATAAGTAGGGTAGAATAACAATTGATAACCTTAACTGTGCATAACTTGTTTTGAGTTTGCATATGTATTTTTCATTTGATTTCCATCTAGTGGTTAGAAGGCTAAAAGTCATGTATTTATACTATTCTAGTGCTTATATGGGTGCTAAAAGTGATCTAGGTCAACCCTAAGAGGTCTAAGATTTGAAAATATATTCATTTGTGAAAGAGGAGGGAAATGAAAATAGTGCCATTATTGGGACACTAGCTCCATGTGGCACTACTATCCTTATTATGACACTAGTCTCCAAATGGATAAACACTAGGCATGAAGGGCCAAAATATAAGAACGAGGGTTTGAGATTATTTTAGGGATGACAAGGGATGCCTATGGCCAAAACGAAGGTTAGATAAGTGTGAAAATAGGCTTTAGGATAGGTCTAAGGTTAAGCTAGGGATATATGGTATCAAGTAGCACTCTTAACACTCAGGTACCAATTTTAGGTGATTACATCCCCCCTTATTCTATAAATGCAACAAAGCAAAATGACTAGGATAAAATAAAAAGAAGTTTACTTGGACTTACCTAAGAGGTGAAGCCTGTGAAGTTGGGTCTGAGTATGTGAAGCATAATCCAATGCGTGTCCTAAAAGTAAAATATGCATAGTTTAGTCCTTACTTAAGATATATCAAAAGCAAAGACAAAATTGATTAAAGAAGTAAAATTGAGTAAAATTAAGTAAAGGGGTAAGAGAGAGGAAAGGAACGAATACACCAGATTGGGTATGAAAACCAATGCATAAACTTGGTGATAACCTATGTGTGTGCATGTATATAGTGATCAATCAATGAATATCTTGGATTGAGATGATGGCTTGCTCAATCCTCATGTGTGGGTGGATCAATAACTCAATCTAGTTTTGACTCCATCATTACCCACACTTACTTGGTGGATCATGACCTATGAATAGATTAGATTAGACTGATGGTGTGTCCAAGCCTCTCATGTAGGTGGATCAATAACTCAAGTAGACTATAACTCCATCATTTCCCACCCATGTGTAGTAGATGAATTTGAAACTTAAACTACATCTTGTAAGTAGAAATTTTTAATTAGGAATGTTAACTTTACAACCACTCAGGTATATTAGGTGGCTCTAGGCCACTCAAGAATGCCAACCACTGTAGATGGAGTAAGGCATGAAATTGGTGTGTAACCTGGAATATGATTTTAGATGTATACAACATAGAGAATGACATGGAATTTATCATCCCATCTAATCAACCAATGTGTAAGTGAACATATGAAAATAATATGCCATGCACATGCCCCCAAATCTAAGATCTAAGCATATATATTTTGGATTGAGTTGTAATAATTTGTATCTAAGTATCTGAGCTACATATAAGAATGGTTATGCCAAACATGATAACCCCAATCTGAGTAAATTGCTATGAATTTGAACTAATATGGTAAATCTATAACTAAATATGTGAAAACCTAGACTATACGTACTATATTTTTTTGACTAATCTAGTTAATTCTAAAACTAAGGCTACTAGATAATAGGACCATATCTTAGATAATAGCATCATGTGATGATTATGTCCCAATTTAGGTTCTAATGTCTTACTATTTTGATTTATGTGCAACTATACTAATTTATGTGTCACTATTTTCCCATTGTGTTTACATAAGTCTAAATTTTTAAATCTAAGCTTGTGCTAAAAATGTAATGTGAATGCACTATGGGATCCTGATCTCTATGATAAACCTTTGTGAATACCCCTCTTTTGAGGGGAGTTATTGAGCCTATGCAATAACTATCCTCAAAAGAAAAAAAGTTCTGCAAGATGTGTGTTAGTCAAAGCATATATGATATACATGTAATAATCCAATATAACGTGCATACATAACATCAAAATGTAAGATAATCTGAGCATAAGTTTGTAATATGTGATGTATGTCATGCCTATTATTCACAAAGGTGTCAAGATAGATATAATAATGTATGCAACAATAAATTTGAGTAAAAAATGAGTAGTTACCTAGGGGGATGGGGAATGATGTCCATCATGACACACCATATAGGAAGGGGAGATGCTTGAGGTCCCTCATGACATATAAAACTAGAGTGTGTATTAATCAAGAGACAAGTGTCATGACCATGATGCATATAAGAAAGTATACATACAAAACACATGAGGAACACATAGTAGGCCAAGGGGCCATAATAAAAGTGACATGGGCACATGTCACTAAATCTAAGAAAACAAGACATACAAGGACATATTCAAATGTCCACATATGCAAATAATAAACAAGTTGGCTTAGATTCACATAGAATGACATGTTCAAATGTCTAAATACACAATCATGAAGGCACACACCAAGACACAGGCACATGTCCAAAGTATACATATTATGAAAAGAAGTGGCATAGAGCCAAAGAGCAATGGCATATTCAAATTCCCTCAAATAGAAGAAGCATAAAGATACAATCAAATCTAAACTAGGAAAGCTATAAACAAAAGTATGCATGAACATGTAATACAAATATGTGTAAGAACTAAGATGTACATATACTAATATTAAAGTAGTATTTTTTGGTAAATTTTTTGAGTAAGTTTAGAATGATCAATATCGATATATAACAACACTAAAGCTATGATTTCGAGTATAGAAAGATAGAACCTAGTATTCGAAATTATGTATAGGGTACCCCCAAATGAGTGAATGTATCAAATGAAGAACATGTGTATTAGTGTATATGCCCTTAGTGGGTAGATAATAGTAAATATGGATTATGTAGAGGACTTGAGTCCTATAAGCAATCTGCAAACACTCGATAAGAACAAGTAAAACATGTATGTATGATAAAAATTAACCATACTCAGATATCTAGCATATGTAGTGTCTAGCAAATATAAGAAGTGTAAACATGACAATGAATAAAATCTATAATTCTCAATTTTTTGAGTATATATATATATATATATATATATATATATTGACATATTATATCATTTTTGGATATAACCTATGTATAAGAACGAAAATTAAACTATATACAAGGAGCAAGAGAGAAGGAAAGTGTGTACAATAATGGAGGAACAATATTAACCGATGAGTCTCATGGGAGACTCATTATCATTGTGGCATGTGTCAAATAAAGGAACAATGATTATGCATGTTGTATGAAAATGTGACTGTGGTCCCAAATGCTATTGTATTGAGTGATCTATATATGGTCCTGCTTGTGAAGTAGTGCTAGGAATTTATGAAATTGAATATGGTATCTTGTGAATTGGAGAGGTCTTAGAGACCCATTTGTTAGAATATGTTGTTGCTATCATAGGTAACCTATGTTGAGAACCCTGAGAACTCAATAATACTAATCTCAAAAGAAAGTGAGTAGAGGGAGGCCCTTTAAAATATGTAATATATATTTGATGCAAGGGTCTCTCTAATAATGGTCTATATGGGAGAGTATACATATGTGGAAACATTGTTGGAGTAGACCTTATCTTCATTGGTTTCTCCATTGAGCTTTGTGGCATATTTATAGGAATTATGCTTAAAGTTGTAACTAGTAATTTTGTTGTAACTGGTAATTGTGATGTAACTACTTGTGGGATAGGTAAAGGATACTCATATGAAAGACCCTCGATTTTGACCAACTAATTTACATGTATATATTTGAGTCATCCATGCATAGTGGATGGGATGGCTCATATCTACTATACCCATGACATACCTAGTAACATGTCAAATATGTCTACACTAGGTACTACTACGAATCTAGTAACCACATGTGCTAGTCTACCCTATAGTGAAAGTATAATCTCCCTGATGGAGCTCTAAATATGAACATTAAAACCACTGATAACTATTCTTGTAGGAGATATATCTTTCTTTGAATACCCCAAATATTGTAGAGGTGTGATAATGCACATGTTAATGCTTGACCCATTGTCAACCATAACACTCTGAATAAGATGGTGATCTATGTAAGATCGTATAAAGAGTTCATATAAATCTAAATCATAATCAACAATATCTTATTATGAGAAGGTGATGAGATGAGTGGTCTAGTTGTAACTATAGTATGATACACACCAATGATATTATGTAGTGGTTGTGCCTCCTCTAAAGTACTGTGATATGATCCTGGTAGTGGATGTGCCCAATATGTGTAGTGAACACTTGAAACGCCCCCTACCTCATTTGTTATATGTTTTGGAAATGAATATGAAAATATTTTCAATGCCTTAGCTTCCATTTATTATACTTTTTGTGCATATGTGGGTGTTTCCACATCAATAATATTAGCTTCTATCAAATCTTGTATTAATATTTTCAATGCCTTAGCTTCCATTTATTATAATTTTTGTGCATATGTGGGTGTTCCCACATCAATAATATTAGCTTCTATCAAATCTTGTATCTTATACTTCAAGCTGATACATCTATTTGTTGTATGGCTTGGTGCCCTATGATATTCAAAGAATTCATTGGAATTATAATTATTTGGAAAAGGTCATGTCATATTAACCTCTTTTATGGGAGGGATAGATATGAAATGACATTCCAAGAGCTTCTATAAAACACGTGTTGGTAAATCTAAAAAGGTTGGTGAAAACTTTGCATAGAGGAGCTGATAAAACCAGGTGAAGAGATGGTTCTGAAGCTGTGTGAACTGTGGCCTTTGGATCACTCTTATTTTTAATGGCCCTTACCTTGTATGGATGATTAATATAACTCTTAGCAATTGTTTCTAATCCACTTGTATATTTTAGTTTGCCCATAAAGAGAAGAGTGACTTCTTTTTCTTTCACTATATGACATAAATATATAAAGGTTGGAAACTTCTTAAACATGATAGCTTCATGTAATAATAGTAGTACACTCTATTTGAATATATCCTGAAGCTCTTTATCTACCATGGTGTTTGTTAATTTGGTCAATATAGATTTATATCATAAGTCATATTCTGCAATAGGCTCATTTGATTTTTATTCCAATTATGCAACTTAAGCATATGAGATCTTATCACTGAAGTTTATTGAGATCTTATCACTGAAGTTTAGTGATAAATTAGTTTATCACTGAATTTTATTGAGAAGTGTGATAGAAACATATCTTATAATGGATTAAATGCAGTGATAAACTAATTTATTAGATCACAAAACCATTGTAAGGCATAATCCTTTAGACTAAGAGGAAACAACTTAGTGAGAAGTCATCATTAGACACACAGTCCAAACATGTCACACAAAAATCTCAGAGATGGTGCTCTAGGTCACCCTTACCTTCATACAATGTAATATTAGGTGTCATGATTCCACATGGCAAAGGAGTTACCATTATGTGATGTGACAAATGTGTATGTAAAATAACTTGAGAATCCAAGGCATGTGATGGCCTAGTGGCTCCTTGCTCAAGATGTAACACCTTAGCCTGTAGAGTATGAACCTCTTGCATAAGGGATTATACATATAGAGTGGAGGAAATAGCCATAAGAGGTGTAGTTATCACTAAAATTTGTTGAGTTACAATTAATTGTTGTGCTAGCTAAGTTGGCCCTAATGTAGTTATAATGATGTTATTATCTGGGGGAGTAGAAGATTGACCATTATTTTAATTTTTAATTTTTTTGTGAATAATATTGATAAGGTCATCTTGCATATTTGGATGTTTGGAAACAAAATATTGCAATTGTCTCTTATTTATTTCATCAAATCAGTTGTTGAATTCTACCATTGTTGTTTGGGAAGTAGGAAAATAAACTATTATATATTTTAAACCTTTAAATAAATTTAATCCATGAAAGATTGCAAAAATCAAATACTGAAACAAATATGAGATTTTATAATTAATATCTAAGCATAAAAACAAAACGGATACAAACCCTAAGAGTGTTTAGGGTTAGGGTTTGTGCAATGTTCAAAGTAAGTCAAGTTCACTAAATGTTTTAACTTTTTAGGACTTAGTGAACCTAAATCCTATGTTATTAAAGAGCTGAGTATAGTAAATCAAGGTAATAATATGTAATAAATACAACCATTGATCTATTACATAATTGATTTAGTTTGACCTTTTTAAAATTAGCAATAAATAATACAAGTAATAACTTAGATAAAAAATGACTAAGATAGATGATCTAGAGGATAAAAACTAAGGTAGAGGCTAGTTTGAGTGTCAAAAACATGATCCATGTGTCAAAATCTCTCTTGGATAGTAGCACCCTAATTTGATAGTAGTATCATGTGGTGTTAATGTCCCTATTTTAGTGGTAGTGTCCTCTATGCAAGACTATCTCGAGCTTCTAGGTGCACTTATGTCTAGATTTGTAAGGTCTATTCCTACGTAAATGAATTTTAAAACCCTATATATTACCTACTTTGACTAATTTTATGAGAAAACCCTAATCCTCCATGTTACTAGGGTATTCAATTGATACAAGCTAAAAAGTGTATTTATTAGTGGGGTAGGCTAGACATCCTCAACACCCCACTATGAAGATAATTGCCTACATACCAGTACTCCAAAGAGGGATCAAGCCCAATTTAATTCTCACCACCTAAGTACCAATTCAAGTGCAAGTGAAGCTAGTATGATAGTTGAATTGAGTGCATTGAATGTGCTTGAGACTGGAAATCTAGGTAATTTGAGCTTGGAAATGTTAAAAATGGTAGTATGCAAAGGTAAGAAAGAATAGGGATTGATAACCTTAATTATGCATAACATATTCTAAGTTTGCATATGTATTTTGCATTTGATTTCTATTTAGTGGTGATAGGGCTAAAATTCATGTATTTATATTGTTCTAGTGCTTGTACGGGTGATACAAGTGAACTAGGCCAACCTTAAAAGGTT
The DNA here is from genome assembly GCA_037957365.1 of Torreya grandis. Taxonomy (NCBI): domain Eukaryota; kingdom Viridiplantae; phylum Streptophyta; class Pinopsida; order Cupressales; family Taxaceae; genus Torreya; species Torreya grandis. Next base: position 5,505,495 of record JARHVA010000219.1, on the reverse strand, counting down.
TAATATTTGAAAAGATATTTGTTTGTGAAAAGAGGAGGGAAAGAAAAATAACACCATTATTGGGACACTATCACCATGTGGCACTATTGTCCCTATTATGGCACTGGTGTTCAAGTGGTAGAACATTAGGCATAAAGGGTCGGGATGAAAGAATGAGGGTTTGGGATTGATTTAGGGATGATTAGGGATGATTTTGGACCACACAAAGGTTGGATAAGTGTGAAAATAGGCTATAGGATAGGTCTAGGGATAAGCTAGGGATGGATGGTCTCAAGTAACATTCTTAGCACTCAAGTACTACTTTTGTGTGATTACACCATGCAAAAATTGTTATTTATCTTCTCTTGTATTTGAAACCCTTGGGTCAATTTGATAGATTGAAACATTTAAAATAAAAATAAGGGAGTGTAATGGGTTGAGCTAACCTTAATAACCCCTTTGATGAGTTACTATTGCATATGTATCCAATACTCTAAGGAGGGAAATCAAGACCACATAGTTCTCCCACATAGAGTGAATATGTAATTGTGCTCCTTTGACTATGTGTATACAACTATAATATGGTCTTGATGCTTGAAAATGATATCTCTTGAATTAGATCATGGATATTCCTTGTGAGTGATTCAAAATTTTAAGAGAATAGGGAAAATTTGATCAATGTGTATAAGTGTATATACTTAAACCAAGTGATTAACAAAGTATGGGTAATGAATGACTCTTGACATGTATTTATAGGCATATATTTTGACATTTTCATTTAGTTGACCATGTGAAATGTGTGGTAATTCCTAAAGATGTTTTGAATTTATAAACTAACCATTATTTGGCATGGTATGTGATCATTTTAAGGAGATAGTGTGATCGATATGAATCTAAGAGGGGAGTTAGTATTATGTTAGTATGATAAAAAACCAAATATAAACACACTAATAAAGTTAACACCTCAATCTTAGACACTCAAGGAGCAAGATAACAATACATGTAACTATCAATGGAAGATAAAATAAATATTATTTACCTTCCTTGAGAGAAAGAGTTGTATGTTGGCCATGGAAGAATGTGCTCAATTGTGTGCTCAAAGAGTCTTTGGCAATGGTGCTCCTTGCATCATCTCTCCTTGTCACCTTGGAAATGTTGGGATTGACTTGGATTTGATGCTTCTCTCTCTCAACAAATTAGAATTATAACATTGCACAAAAGTCTACTTGAAGGTATTTTTGCATGATAACATTACACTAAAAGAGCTTGTTGAACAATGGGTATAGCCTTGCATTTATAGCCTTTCAAACCAACTCAAATCTAAGTGCAGTTAGGTTAGAGTTAACCATAGTTAATTTTAATTTAACCCTATTTGAATTAAGGAGGGCACAAGCAATTAATTTTTGGGATAGAGATCCCATTTATTAAGCATGGCTCTCCATTTTTGAATGTAAGGCTTTAAGGGAGATATTTTTAATTCCTTGACTTTGAGGATGATGACATCATCATGACCTCAATTTTATTGGAATTTTTTTTTTAAAATTTCATTTTCACTAATTTCACATGGAAATTTCATTTAAGCATTTAATTTGATTTTCTTAGCTAATTCATTCTTCTTAGCATTTTCGCACTTTAGAAATTATTTAAGTGCCCTACTTAATGGGTCAAAAATCCAAATTGTGAATTTGCTAAGTTGTAAGTTAACTGAAGATGAATCTATGAGAGGTTATTATTACATACAAGACAATATCCCAAATAAAGATGCCACAACATGATTTTGAGCACTAATGTCTAATGTGTGGATGAAATTGGGACATTAAGTGATTTCTAGGTTTAATTTGTACTATTTGGTAGAAATCAATCTAAAATCTAGTTGGAACATAGTTGTGGACAAAATGAGGTGTCTAAAGTTTTCCCCTATTTGGGAAGGTGTTGTAAAATACATGCATAGTAACATGTTCTCAAATAATGAAAAGTCATTAATGCTTTGGATAATGCCCTAGAAGGTAATGGATGAGCCCTAGATGCCCCCTCGAGGGAACAAGTAACAAATAAGGTTGGTGAATGTTCCCTTAAAAATAAGGAAATGATGTGACCTATAGGCAATGAGGGTAGAATTATTGATTTGCCTAAAGTTGGTTATAATTAGTGGCACAATGAGATGCCTTAATAAGGAAGATGAAAATAATGATTTGCCTAAAGGTGGTTATAATCATCGGCATAGTGAGGAACCCTATTAGGGTAGGGATGAAAATAATGATTTACCCAAATGTGGTTATAATCATTAGCACAATGAAAATTCCCCAATAAGGTGGATAGATTGAAAAATTATGATTTTACCAAAGGTGATTATAATTATTGGCACAATGGTTTTCTAAAACAAGGTAGCTAGAAGCATGATATAATTCATCTTTACCCCGGTAAGGAAATTTGGGAAGTTGGATTACATACTGAATCTATACTCATAAAATAAGAGTAATTGGTCATAAAGGATAAACATGAATTTGGGCTACATGCTCGTATGGAGATGCATGTCCTAACTAGCAGGGATTATAATTTATTTGTTGTTTAATTATTCTACATTTGGGTAGTGTGAGGGTTGGTCAAGAATTTACCAGGTGTGAACAAGGAGAAGTATTTCCCACTGCATTATCTGATAGATTATTTGGATTGATTTTGATGTAGCTTGAGATAATATATATCATAGTTATAAACAACTATAATATTTAATGACGCGCTGGGCGCGCTGGAAGCGCACCCAGAATTTGAATTTGTTGGGCAGTAGAAAGAAGGTGCCCTTTTAGATGGGGGAAATGTAGGTTTGAAGGTAAGAGGAAAATTGGTTGTGGAGAATTAGGTAGGAGGTACAAACCCTAGAGGGATAGCAAGAGATGTAGAAAAAAATGTTGGGTCAAAATTTTTTGCTGATGAAAATATTAGAAAACCTTTGAGCGAATCTGATCCTTTTTGTGGGATCAGTGTCTCCCAACTGGATTATCCTCTCACTGTGTTGGGGTAGGAGCCTGAAAAGGAGAAAGATAATGTGCATTTAAATAAGGAAAAATCCTCAGAAGTGCGGAAGGTAGAGTATGTAGAACAAAAGAAGTGGTCATCTCTGTTTGGCAAGAAACCCAATGGAAAACTTCTTTTCCCACCGGTGATTACAAAATCTTGTTGGGAGAAAGGTGAGTTTCAAGTTTTTATTCCAAATCCTTTAATAGATTTTTCTGTGTCTTCTTTGGAATTCACCCTAGTGGGTAAATTTTTAGGGTCAAGACCAGATCTAGAATCCCTTAATAAAATGGTTAAAATGAAATGGGTTATTCGAGGAGAGGTAGAAGTGGCACCAATGTTGAATGGTTTCTTCTTGTTTAATTTCAATTGTAAGGAGGACATGAATATGGTTCTGTGTGGAGGACCATGGTCTTTTACCAAATGTTCTCTAACTATTAAAAAATGGGAGCCTAACATGGATCTTTTAGATTCTTTCTTCTTAACCACTCCCATTTGGGTAAGACTTCCTGGCCTCCCTTTAGAGTTTTGGCATGAGGACATTTTTAAAGGTATAGCCAATTCTTTTGGTGAACTTGTGGCAGTGGATAATGCAATGACTACCAGATCCAAACTTCAAAGTGCCAGACTTTATGTCAAAGTGGCAGATTGAATCATCTCCCAGAAAAAGTGGATCTAATTTCTAAGCATGGCAAAAAAACTCAAAGGTTTTTTTTGAAGATATGCCCAACTCTTGCTATGCTTGTAAAATATTGGGGCATTGGGTTAGAAATTGTCCTTACAAAAGAAAAATTTATCCTGGTAGTGTTTTGGATGAGAGAAAGATCAAGGTTCATCACAAGAAAGTATGGAAACCCAAAGAAGATAATCGACAAGAACTAAAGAATAATGAAGATTCTAAAGTTCTACATGCTGAGGTGGAGAAAGAGCTTTCTATTGAAGATCCCAAAGCTCCACAAATTGAGGTGGATGAAGAGCTTGCTGTTGAGAAAGAAAATTCTGAGAAAGAAGGATATGGGATGCAATCATAAACCATAATTCCTGTACAAAGAATAGATGATTTGATAGATTTATCAAAACAAATCGTTGCCTACCAAAATATAGAAGACCGATGGAGAGATGTAGATGACAAAACTGAGCTAGAGGAAGGAAAATTCTTGGCTGAAGTTGGAAATAAATTAGAGGAGGGAGATTCTCTTTTTTCTCAGTCCAGGGAGATTCAAGTTGAGAATGATTTCCCTTTGAATGAGCTTACTGTAAATGATAATGGAGAAAACTTAAAGCATTTTCTAAACCTAAGAAAAGGGCTGATAAAAAAAACCATTACTAAGGGGGTAGAAACTAGAAGCAGTAAAAAAGACCAGAAAAAAAGGCAAAAGATCTTGCTTCTACTCTGGATAAATCTGGAAAAGGAGATGAACAAAATTTAAAGGTGAAATCGGATGTTGGCTCTCCAGACAGACTGGGAAGAAGATCCACTAAGAAAAATAGAGAGCTAGAAAGTATGCAGAATATTGCTGATGGCAGGCAGACAACTATTCTAGATTTTACCCCTAAAAAATAGATAGAAAATATTTATTTGGATTATTAGGGGGCTGAATATAAAATGGATAATGATGTTGTCCTTGTATTACCTGATTTTATTGCTACTTTTTAGTAGGTTTAAGGATTGCTTATCCTAGTGCTTGTAACTGCTCTATCTTTTTTAAATCTGTTAAAGGGTTTTGGGGTCCCTTCAAAACCTGTTTTTACCTTAATCTAAAACTATAATAATAATGTATACCCAAAATAGAGAAAACTCAGTTTAAATGAAAATATAAATCACTTAGGTGTAAGATATGAACAATCAAATCCCAATTGAATATACTATAATAAACTAAGTGTAGGAATGTATATTACTTCATAGCTCAAGTACAAGATATGGGTAATCAAGACACAAGTGTAAATAAAGTGTAAGAATCCTACAACAACTGAGAAACAAAAAGGTAAAAAGGCAAAGAAAAATGAAACAAACAAATAAAGAAAGAAAAAAAAATACCAATATATATATATATATATATATATATATATATATATATATATATATATATATATATATATATATATATATATATATATATATATATATATATAAACAAACAATAAAACACCAATAAATACAAATACACAAACAACAAAATAAAAATAAAAATAAACACACAACAAAACACCATAAAAATAAAAAAACATAACCACAAAAAAATAAAATAACAAAAACAAAATAAATCAACAATCCAAAACAAAGAAAAGTGCAATAAACAAACTATTCTAAATAGACAAAGGCAAAAGACAAACAATGGTTAATTACAATGTTAGTATAATAGAATATAAATTATTTATTCATGTGTCATAGGTGTTACTCTTGAAAATAAGGTGACACCTAAGCTAGATAACAATGCCACAGGTATAATAACACAGTAATAAACTACTAATAATGTTTCCCCTAGGTTATAGGGAATAATGACACATAAAAAGAAAAATGAATAATAGAAGAAAAGGAAGGGGTGGTCGAGTTGAATCCAAATGCACTAGGCAAGTGGATGCTACCTAGACAATTTCATAGATTCAAGATCCAGCATGAACTTCAAACCAAATGTAGTTCTCCTAGAATATGAGATAGAAGAAAAATAACGATAAAAAAACATGGTTTTCATGTAGAGGATTATGAAAATGGTCTCACAAAATAATGAGTGCATATAAAAATAGAGGGATGACATTCCCAATCATGAAAGCATCAACATAAATAAATTATGCTAGCACAAGAGTATGGTTTAGGCTAAAAATATGTTGAAAGGTAAGAGACAACTATCCACAAATGAAATGAATTGGTGATTCATAGTGTCTACTAAATCTAAGGTTTAAAATGAGAATGAGCTCACAAAATGATGAGAGAGTAAATAACTCATAAAATAGTGAGAGCATTGGAAATGGTTTCTCACAAAATAGCAAGAACATTAGAAAATCCAAGCAGTCATGAGTGCATCAAAGTTGAATACACAATGTTCATAATATAAACTCACAAAACAATGAGAGCTTATGGCTAAGGCCAAAAAGGATGGGGAAACTAAAGGAAAAGTGGTTACTTGTGAAATAAGTAGGATCCTAGAATCCTTAAGGTAAAGAAGTGGTCAAAAAAGAAAGGAAAGTATGATTGAGCTAACCTGGTGAGATACCCCACATATCTAAGTGTTACCTGTATAATTTGTGTGGACCTCACCTAAAAATGGGATGAAAAAGACTAAGGTGGTCTAGAAATGAAGCATAAAATATAAGATGGTCCATCTTAGAAAATTTTGATGGCTTTACTTCTCGCAGGGAAATTCTAAGCCAATTTTCATTATTTTGTGATTTTTTTAGGATTTTTGAAAAATTTCAAATGTTTTTGGAATTTTCTAAGCATCTCAACTCAATTGAGGATTACGAAATACAAAATGGTCCAACTCATAAAATGATAAGAGCATAGATTAAACATGCTCGTAAAATAGTGATAGCATTCAAACTTAAATTATTCACAAAATGGTGAGTGTGAAAAAGGGGTGACTAAACTGATATCAATATGAATCAAGCACTACTTACATAGTCCTGAATGAAACCTCAAGTCATTATAGTTCCACCTTATAATGGAAGAATATGACTAGGTAGCAATAAGTTTGGTAATTAGGCAAATGCCACAATATATCATAAGTATGCAAAAATGTGGATGAAACAAGTTTGCTCCTAATTTTCCCAAAGGCAATTATAATGAAGAAACAATGGCATAGGTTAGTGATATTAATTTTCTTAAAGGTGGTTATAATCAATAGCATTGGGAATGAGATATAATGTGACAATAATGAATAATGCAATTACCAAACCACTATTAGACTGCCCTAAGATATGACCCCTTTATGAAATATTGAATCAGTTACTAAAAATTCATTTAAATCCCCTCTCTAAAGGTGCACAAAGAACCAATAGACCAAAACCAAGGTAAAAAAGGGGTGGGTAAGGGAGGGTAAATAACTTCAACCAATAGGAAGGTATGTGAGGAATGATATATGGTATGGTACAAGGAAGGTGACATTATGGTACAATGTAAATGATCCTCATAGTCAATACCTCAGGTATCTCAAGCAAAATAATGCTTGAGATATATTATGTTTATGAGCTCATCAAGTTCATCTCCATCTGGTGTAGCTAACCTATAAGCTCCAAATCCATAATTAGCAATAACTGCATAAGGGCCTATCTAATTAGGCTTGAACTTGCTTTTCTTATTTTTCTCAACTATGGTGTTCTTATAGTTTTGTTTGAGGACAAGATCACCAAGATTGAACTCCCTCTACTTGACATGCTAGTTATACTGACCACGTAACTATTTATAATATGCTTGAAGGTTATTTATAATGGCCATGCATTTTTCATCTAGTAACTCCAACTCTTACAAATGAGCTACCCTGTAATCCTCATCATCAAGGATTTGATTCAATGTGATACACAAAGAAGGCAACTCAACCTCAATGGGAAAAATAGCCTCAATGCCATAGATAAAGGAATATGATGTGGCTCTTATTAGAGTAAGGTAATTATTATGGTAAATATAGAGGGTGAAAAATCTCTATAAGTTCCAATTGCAGCCAACATCATTGACAATCTTCTTAAACATATTGATAATGGTCTTGTTAGATGCCTATGCTTTTCCAGTACCTTAAGGGTAGTATATAGTGAAAAAATGTCGGGTAATTTTAAATTCAACATAGAGTGCTTCAACATTCTTGTTATTAAATGATCTGCCATTATCAGATATAATGTCAGAAGGGATACCATAGTGGCATATGAGATGGTTGAAGATGAATTTGGAAATTTGTTTTCTAATCATGTAAGTGATGGGTATAGATTCAACCTACTTAGTGAAATAATCAATGGTGGCAAGGATATCCTTATGACCATCTAAAGAGGTGGGTTTAATCTTCATGATGAGATCGAGTCCCCATGTTGAAAATAACCATGGTGTAGTCATTGGTTTGAGTGTTCTAGTTGGAACATGAGTCAAATTTGCATGCCTATGACATTTGTTACATCTGTTCACATAATCAATTAAATCTACTTCCATGGTTGACCAATAATAACCAGTATGTAGGAGATTTTTGGTAAGGATGACCCCACTGGTGTGGGCTCCATAAATTCCTTCATGGACATCCCTCAATGCTAATATGACTTTTGTTGAATTCAAATAATGAAGGAGAGGTTCATTAAAGCTTCTACAATAAAGGGTTGGGCCAAGTAGGGTATATTGAGAGGCTTGGTGTGTGATATATTTTTATAGTTTACATGAAAGGTTTGGTGGAACTATTTGGTCATGAAGGTAGTTATATAAGTCTGAATACCAAATAAAACTAGGACCAACAATATCACATATCATTTCAATAGTCGAAGGTTCATAAGCAGGCGCTAAAAGATGTTCAATGATGAATTAATAGTCTTTTAAATTGTTTATGTTGTGGATTAAAGACCATTTTTAGCCATGTCATATTTCATCTTGTTATTGGCCTGAGGTATGTGTTCAAATTGAATGTGGGCAAACTTCTACTTGAGAATTTTCACCATGGCCTTGTATGGTACAAACTTATCATCTTTGGTCTAGAAATTGGTCTGTAACCTGATTAATGATTAGCTGAGAATCACCATGAATAAATATATGTTGAATGTTCTATTGTACCACTTGATAAATCCCTAAAATAGGTACTTCATATTCAACCATGTTATTAGTACAAGGAAAGTTGATACAAAATGATTTGGGAATGAGATCCCCCTATGGTGTAATAAACAACAATTTGGCCCTTGATCCATGAGATGTGAATGACCCATCAAAATACAACTTTTAATGCTACTATTTAGGAGGTGTTTCTATGATGGTCATGATGTACTCATCTGGGAATGCAAAAGTGATTGGTTCAATATTTGAAAGGGGAGCTTCAACAAGCTAATATTCAAGTATTTGTCCCTTAATGGCCTTTTGATTGATGTAATAAATTTAAAATTCAATCATAAACATGATCCACTTAGCCATGTGGACCTATGAATATATTTTTTGATAGTATATACTTGAGTGGATCTACTTTGGAAATGACTATGGTCTTTTTGTTAAGCATATAATGATGTAGCTTCTAGACTACAAAGATCATAGCTAAATGATCCAAAAGGTCAATTTAGAAAAGATCCTAAAGTAGATAAAAACCTACACCATTACATAGAGCCTATTGAGACCTTTCAAATGGTATACACAATGTATAAAATGGAGCTCATATGTTCCTTGTGCAGCCAGTCAAAGTTCTAGTCAAACCAGTTAAAATAAGTCAAAATTGGTCAAACTATAGAAATTAACCAACATAGAATGATTTTAGAATAATTAAAATGCATAGAGTTAATCAAGATATTTATTTCACAACTCACAATTTACAAAATGAAGCCCATATGTGCAAGATATCACATGTCAAAGATCAGACAGGGCAAGTAAACAATTTTGGGTTTGGATGGAACATCCAGTTGGATGTCGACAAGTGGTGTGACGAGTGGTTGATAAGTGGCATGGTGAGTGGGTGATAAGTGGTGAGAGGATATTGGACCACATGGTGGGTCCTCAAGCCACCATGTGGCTTCCCACCATCCAATTAACTACCGTAGTCCAATTTCATTTTCTGAATGTTCCATACAAACCATATTTAATTTTCCATGTACTTCTATGTTCCATGTTCCATCCAATATACCTGCCACATTCCATATCGCAACATGACACAAAACTCCACATGAAACCACATACCATCCATATCATGCCACATTTTATCCATAAATTTCCATGCCAAACCCATAAGCCTTCACAAACCCCATGTTCTATGCCACACACACCACATACTTACCACAATCCTCACAGAGCCCACCATAATACATGTTTATGCCAAACAATTGGAATTAATCACCATGAACTTTATGGTATATAAACTATCATGAAGTCCCCCACTTCTCAAATGTGGGACAAATGGATTTGTTTTAAATGCTAAGACTAAGCCAAGGGATTCAAACCCTATCCTCCCGAGCAAAAGTGATAAGGCCCAATCGAGTGGGATACAAAATTAAATGACTATATAACACTGAGACATTATATTTGAATAAAAATAAATAATCTAAGCAAAAGTTGTTAGAAGGCATTAGCAAAGGATTTCGTGTGGCTCACAGAGGGTGCTAGAGGCATAATAACAAAAAAGTCTGTAAAGAGACTAACATTATTTTTGTCTGAAGAACAACTTTATAGTTTTTCATTTTTCATCTTGGAAATGTTTTTAATTATTTTTCAAACATTTTTCCTATTACATTGATCGATATTGAACCCGAAGATGTAGGCCTTCATGCCAAATTCTGTTATCAAATTATGTGTTGAATGTTTTGAATTATTTTGTTAAATTCGTGCTTTGTAAGTCATTTTTTATTATTATTCCAAAAATTAATATTGTGAAGCAAAATCAAATTACGTTACCATAATATTGCTTAAATTTTATGGATCAAATTTGGTATGAGAGTGGTTAGTGTGCTGGGATAACTTCTGTGTAGATATTACTTTGAAACATCAACTTTGATACCAAAACTATGTTTATGGGTAAATTTGTAATATTTTTGTTTTAACCAAAATTAGTTATTGTAAAACAATGGATCCAATGATAGCTCATATTTAGTTGTTACTAAATTCCATTATCACTATGATAATGCAATTCTTACAAGCCCAAGAGCAAAGTCAGCAAGCAGTAGAGCAATGGAAAGAGTAGAAGATCGAAAGGCTCCAACAAAGCATTGATGCACTACAAGCAAAACTATAACAAGAATGTCAACAAAAGAAGAGGATGAATGGAAATTTAGAAATTTTTGTACATTGTGCCTGATGAGGTCACATTATTGAGCAATGTTGGATACTATATCCCAGTCAAGCTCTGCTATAGTTCAAGAAGCAAAACGAGTAGAGATACAAATAAAAGGGGAAGACACCTGTCAGAAAAGATACAAAGCCAAGTTCTCTAAGCATCAAGCAGTAAATGAAGGATTCATCCAAGAGATGTTACCAAGCCATACTACAAAGGTACATTCTAGTTATATTAGTGATTCTTCTAATTCATATACTCTTACTAGTCTTATTAATGAGAATGATGTTGTAAGTCCAAAAGCAAATAATGCTCTGATAATCAATGTATCTTCTAATGAACATACTGAAGATAATAATAATGAAATCAAGTCTTCTAGATATATCGACAATGTTAGGGAAACTAAATGTATTAACCCTAAACATTCATCAAGTTTATGTGTTGATACATTTTAAAAGCACACGAAGGGAATATGTTTTAAGTTGTTGGTTAAAATGGGATTATAAGGAAAAAGCCTTGGCATTAATGGTCAAGGAATTGTCTGGCCTATCCAAGTGGCAAATAGACCACTCTATATAGGATTAGGATATGGAGGCAAAGGACAAATGTCCCAAGAAGCTAAGTTGAAGGATTACTCAAGCAGTAAGCTAGAACATCTTGAAGAGCTAGAAGACATACTCTCTGAAGACGTTATATTTACATTGTATGAAGAATCTTCAAATGACTCATCAAGGTATGAAAAGAAGAAATACTCGAATGTATTTTTTGATTATGAAAAAGAGAGTTGTAAAAGGAAGTTTAAGAAAACTAATGAAAAAAAGTTGCCGAAATAAGATATGAAGTTAGGATTTTAATTCAATGCTAAGGGGAAAATGTTGAAGGAAGATAAGCAGAATCATCCACAACCTCAGGCAAAGATTGTAACTGCATCTTCAGTCAAGTAAAATACAAAGCTTCCTTAGACATAATCTAGCCAGCCAGAACCTGAGATAACATCAATGAATGAGACAATAGTCAATGAGAAGTAAACATTTCAAAAATTCACCCTAGAAAGGTAAGCAACATTTATTTAGAAGAATAATTGTTAAGCATTCTAAAGTATATGCCATTCTTGATAAAAATTATCAACATAATTTGATCTCAGAAGATGTTACAAAAGCCCTAGGTTTGGAAACTAAGCCACATTTCTAACCCTATTCTCTGAATATAATAGATGATGGTAATAATGTACATGTAAGCAAAACATGTAAACTAGGGTTTGTGATTACCTCCCACTTTATAGATGAAGTTCAATTAGATGTAGTTCCACTATAGTTTAGTGGCATTATCCTAGGTAAACCATACTTATCTCTAAGAAAAGCAACTTACTCCAAGAAGGAAAATTAGTATAGCATTGTAAAAGATGGTGTAGAATATCTCGTATGAGCACATCGACAGTAACCATTATAGGTAATGGTGCCTTCAGTGTTTTTATACCCGTGTATGTTATAGAGAGGAACACTACAGGGCAATATGAAGAGGTTATCAAAAAGCATCAAGTATAGCCTGAAAGATAGGTTGTATATTTTAATTTGTATAGAGTGTACAAACATGTATACATATTTGTAAGACCTAAATATAGGCATTATTTATAAGACCCAAGTATGGGTAATGTTTGTAATCATTACATTGTTTGAAAAGAGCCAATAAGGGAAACATTTATAAATTGTGTTGCTATGTAAAACCCTAAGGAAGCAATTGTAAAATGGTGATTATTATAACACCAGGTGATAGGCAACAGTTTCAAATTTGAAGACTTCAAACCAACTAAAAATCAGGTTGGTATCTAATATTCAGGAGATCATTAGAGCTGAGAGCCATAGCTAGAGCTGAGAGCCAAAGCCATGAAAAGATCCTCATATTTAAGGATAAAAAGCCCTCTTAGTGGGGAGGATTGATCTAAAGGTTAATTTAAAAAAGGTCCTAAAGTAGATCAAAACTTGCACCATTGTGTAGAGCCCATTGAGATCTTTCTAATGGTATGTAGAATGCAAAAAATGAAACTCATATGTTCCTTGTGTAGCCAATCAAAATTTTAGTCAAACTGGTAAAAAAAGTCAAAGTTGGTCAAACTATAGAAATTAACCAATATGGAATGATTCAAGAACAATTCCAATACATAGAGTTCATCAAGAGATTTTTGATGCAACTCACAGTTTGCAAAATGGATCCCGTATGTGCAAGATATGACGCATCAAAGATCATATAGGGCAAGTAAAAAATTTGGGGTTTGGACAAAACATCTAGTTGGATGTTGACAAGTGGCATGAAAAGTGGTTGACAAGTGGTGTGGCCAATGGTAGACAAGTGGAAAGAGGAGATTGGACCATGTGGTGGGTCCTCAATCCACCACGTGGCTTACCACCATCCAATTAACTACCATAGTCCAATTTCATTTTTTGAATGTTTCAAACAAACCATATTTAATTTTCCATGTAACCCTATGTTCCATGTTCCATCCAATATACTTGCCACATTCCATATCCCAACATGCCATAAAATTACACATGAAACCACATACCATCCAAATCATACCATGTTTTATCCACAAATTTCCATGCCAAACCCATAAGCCTTCACAAACCCCACATTCCATGCCACACACACCACATACCACAATCCTCACCAAGCCCACCCTAACACATGTTTATGCCAAACACTTGGTATTAATCACCATGAATTTCATGGTATATAAACTATCACAAAGTTCCCCACTTCCCAAATGTGGGACAAATGGATTTGTTTTAAACGCTAAGACTAAGCCAAGGGATTTAAACCCTATCCTCCTGAGCAAAAGTGATAAGGCACAATTGAGTGGGATATGGAATTAAATGATTATATAAAGCTGAGACATTGTATTTGAATAACAACGAAGAAGCTAAGCAAGTTTTCTAGAAGGTATTAGCAAAGGAGTTCATGTGGCTCGCAAAAGGTGTTAGAGGCATAATAGCCACAAAGTCCAAAAAGAGATTAACATTATTTTTACCTAAAGAAAAACTTTGTAGTTGTTCATTTTTCATCTTGGAAACATTTGTAAGTATTTTTTGAATGTTTTTCCAAATACATCAACCGATATTGGACCTAAAGACATAGGCCTTCATGCCGAACTCCATTATCAAATTATGTGTTGAATGTTATGAATTATTTTGTTAAATTCATGCTTTATAAGTCATTTTTTAAATAATTTTATAAATTAATATTGTGAAGCAAAATTAAATTACATTAGCGTAATATTGCTTAAAGTTTATGGATCACTAAACAATATTTTTTAATTAGCATATTTTTATATTCATATGTTACCAGTGTAAGACTTAAATAATACACTACATGTTCTTTCCCATGTTCATCATGTTGGGATAACAAAGCCCCAGGGTAGTGTTAGTGGCATATAGGTATAATAAAAATGGCCTCCCTGACATTGGTGGTAATAGAACAGGTGGATTGGCTAGGTATGCCTTCAGGAGCTCAAAGGATTTTTGACATTCTTTATCTCAAATAAATATAATACTTTTCTTCAAAAAATGAGCAAAAGGATGGCATTTATCAGCCAACTATGAAATGAAGCATCTAATAGACTAAATTTTACCTTGAAAACTATAGAGATGCTTCAAAGTAGAAGGTAACAACATCTTGGTAATAGATTAAACCGTGGTAGGAATAACTTCAATGCCTTAGTGAGAGACAATAAAGCCTTATAATTTTTTTGAAGTGATATAGAAGATAGACTTCTTAGGATTAAGTTGAACCTTATACTCATAAATCCTTTCAAATATCTTTTGTAATAAAATTGGATGATTTTCATGGGTCTTATATTTAACCAATATGTCATCAACATAGTTTTTAACAATATCATGCATAATCTCATGAAATATAACAGTCATAACCCTTTGGTATATTACCCCTGCATTCTTGTGGCCAAATGGCATGACCTAATAATAAAACATTCCTCAAGGAGTGGTGAATGTTGTCTTATGTTGGTCCTCTGGTGTAATCTTGATCTAGTTATTTCTTGAAATCCATCCATGATGGAAATAATTTCATGCTTGGCTATGGAATTAAATATAATGTCGATATTTGATAGAGGAAAGTCATCCTTCAGGTAGGCCTTGTTGATGTATCTAAAATCAATGCAGATTATGATCCCTTCTACATTTTTATTGACATGCACAATATTAGATATACACTCTAAATAGTTGATTGATTTGATGCATCTCACTTCTAAGAGTTTTTACAACTATTTCTTAGCTAACATAACAATATGAGGATGCATCTTGTGCAATTTATACTTAACAAGTTTGGCATCAGGATGTACAACAAGATGGTTTAAAAACAAGGCAAACTTGGCATGTTAGCATAGGCCCATGAAAAAATGTCAACAAACTCCCTCAAAAATAATGTTAAAACTTCACGTTCTACCTTAGTGAGGAACACACCTAATCTAATTCACTTTGTATCTTTTAGAGTCCCAATGTTGACTTTCATAGTATCCTCTACTAGGAGATTGAATCCATCTTTCAGAATCATTGATAGGGATGAAAACTGGCCAGTAATAGCACAGTCCTTTAGTTGGACTGGTTATTCAAAATCTCCCAAATAGGATGAATCTGAATCTCCTAATGGTATAAATGGCCATGTAACAAAAACTATAGGACATTCTCAAACAATTTGATTAAAGTCATGTTATTACTATGTACTTAGCTCATACCCAAAATCAAGTTCACTATTGGTGGTCTCCCAAGCTTTATTCGAAGAAGGGTGAACATCCCCATCTAGTGTCACCTAAAATAGGTTTTCACCAAGAGACTAAACTTTTTATTTACTTTTACCCTGGTCTAAGGTGCCTCAAAGAGGTTTTCACTTTATGTCCTCAATGTTTTATTCTTTTTTTTTAGTTAAGGGTGTTCACCCGCTCTCTAAAATAGGTTGTAAAATCCATTTTGATAAAGAACACTTGTTTGTGGTCTCCCAATAGAGCATTATCTCTTATGCCTAGAAAATCATAAAAGGTCTCATCATTCTCAAACTTGTCTAAAGGTATTGTGGATTCCTATTGTACCTAGTTTATAAGTTGAGGATGATAAAGGGTAAGTGAGGAATGATAGATTATTGGTGTAATGGTACACATGGTATATGGGTTGAATAAGTTGGTAATGGCAAGGTCTTCATATATGCTATGATCAAATGTTATTTCACTGTCAGCATCGTCATCACTAGTTATTGGCATAAGAACACAAATAAGATAGGTGGGGTCACCCCCAAGAAGTTTAAATCCAAGGCCATGAGTTCATTTGTATTTGGTTATAGAGATGGGCTCAATAGAACCCTATTGATTTACCCCTAGGCCTCTACCTTCATATGCTTGGTTATCTATGATCCTATTAGGGAGGGGATAGTTTGTACTTTGGTAGAAATCAACTAATTTGTTACTGTATAATTAGGAATCATCATTGGTAAGAGGTCTTATTCTTGGCTAGTGGTCAGTATGAAAATAATAGATGCTAGGCTATGAATATTTCCTTTTCCCTTTCATCACGATTCCATACAAATTGGCTCAGCTTTGGGTTTTCCACAGGTCTTGGGTTTTCCATAGGTCCTGGGATTTTATGGTAGCTTGGCTATATGGAATGTGTCATAGGTAAAATACTATCCCGAACCATTGTCTGAGATGGTAAAATGATTAGACATTTCAATAGGAGGCATATGTGACTATGAGGAGAGGCTATCAGATCTATGTAATCGGTTTTTGGCAATTCAACAAGTATCTCTTTTTATTTGTCCTTATTTGGCACTAGGTATAGACCAAAACAATAATTTTAACTTTCATATTTGACCTCCAAATATTTTAAGTGTTTACATGGATGTAAATATCCATGGATAGTTACCTCCATCCTAGAGTGAGGAAACTTGATACACTGGTGCAAGGTTAAATGTATTGCATGAATTTCATGTATCCATGGTCTACCCAAAATAAAATTGTATGATAAATTTAGGTCTAACACATGGTAAAGTATATCGTGGGTCAAAGGCCCAATTATCATTGATAAACTAGTAGTTCCTTGTGATTCCCTCTCTTCATTATTGTAGGCCTTATTAGTAATAGTCTCTGGCTAAAGGTCGGCTATTGTATTTCCTAGATGCTTGATGAGATTTAGATACACAATATTTAGGCCTGATCCATTATCTATGAGGACATATTTAACTTCATGTCATGTGATGACAACGTCAATTTATAATGGGTTATTATGAAGAGGTCAAGGGATGACATATCACTTTATTCAAAGGTCAACTATTGGCCTGGGTATATGTGTCCAACCAAAGCTTGAAATTTGTCTCATGTAATGTAATTTGGCACTTGGGATTGGCCTAAGAGTTCAGTAAGGATATTCTTGTGGATGGTAGACATATGCAAAAAATCTAAAATAGAGATTTGTGTGGATGTCTTTTGGAGTTATTCCATAATATCATACATTTTCCTTAATATTGGTAATTAGCTTACTCCTAACCAATGTAGTGGGTTGAGTTGGCTCATTGGTATGGGTTACAGGCTTGGGATGGAAATTTTAGACTGCCAAGTTGTGATTATGTAATCTAGATTGGGTACAAGACCGTCATAACTAGAAAATGATGGAAATAGGCCAGAGAGGGTAATTATTGATTATTGGTACACTTGGTTGTGGTCACGGGGTAATGAAGAGTTGCCAACTAAAGACTTGACATGGAAATCCTTGGTTGTTGTTGTGTTTGGCTATGTTTACAGGTCAATGAAGGATCACCAACATTGGTAGGTTGATTGGAATTATTACGTAACAATCTCGGTCTATTGGCATTTGCTCTAGGATTTATGGTAATGGTAGAAACACGAACACCCATAATACGACCTACAAATTTATTGTAGTTGTGTGTAACTGTGTGATAAGTATGTTGATTATTAGGGTAATTTTGGCCTTGGTTCCTTACATTTTGTGGTTGATGTTATAATTTTTGTTTCTACTATTGTTGTTATGGTTATGGTCTGAATTGTTCTATTGTTGATTATTATTTTTACGTTATGGAAAAGGATTTTGATAGATACCTAGGTTTTGATTAGAAGTAGATTCTCTATTATCCAACTATACCTCTCCATTTTCCAATATGTTCTCAATGAGGTGCTTCAACAGCACACAATGATGTATATAATGTCCATGAACATGATGGTACTCACATAAATCATGCTCTTTGTACCAATATGGATAAGGTATTCCCTTAGGAAATTTTTTTAGAATCATCCAACTATTCGTATTAGCCATGAATAATTTTCAAAACACTACTTTAATAGGCTCACCAAGTTTGTTGAAGACTCTAGGAGTGGGTCTTATTCTTGGAGGAGGGGTTTTTAAAGGTGGTGGATGTAGCATTTGAGGAGCTGGCCTGGGTTGAGGCATAAACTGCACTTTATAGATAGGCTACATTTATGAAATATGCTATATTTATGGCATAAGCTGAACAAATGGTGTTTACACCATTTGAACATGGTGTAATTTAGTGACTCCATTACTGATAATATTCTTGTTATAGTTGTACAACTTAGGTTTTCCATAATTATTAGCTTGATAAATTGTAGAAGCTTGCACTTAGACTAGGCTAGGCTTCTGACTTGGGCCTAAATTTTGGTTTTAACTCTGATTCTAGTTTGAGGAAGACAATTTGAGAATCCCTTTATTAATAAGGACCTTTTCAATCTGGATACCTTTCTTAGTTATATCTTTGAATGTGTGTGCACACTAAAGTTCTAAGTGGTAATATATTTTATTGTGCAAATTTTTGGTAACAACAACTGCCAATTATTTATCTAGTACATTATGGGTGAGGCAACTAGCAAGAACTCTCCATCACTATAAATAACTTGCAAAGCTCTCACCAACTTTCTTCTTAGCTTGACTTAAATCCACTACTAAAATCTCATGTTTGAGATTGAAAGAGAAATATTGTACAAACATATATGAAAGATTATCAAAGTCAGATACTAATTTTTTTGGTAAATTAAGAAGCCACTGCAAAGCCTATCCAACTAGAATTTGAGGAAAAAGAAGTAGGTAGATGTTACTATAGGCCACTAGCTGGCAAGTGATAAAAAAATCTTTTAGATTCTCTATAGAGTCTCCTTTACCCTTGTACTTGTAAAATTTTAGTGGCTCATAACCTGAAGGAAATGGTATCTAGAGATAATCCATGCTAAATGGGCATGAACACACATCATCCAATTTGAATTTCTTAGTCTATTTCCCTGTCTAAATGGCTGGAATTGCATCCTTCATCTATTGTAGTTCTTGGGATAAGAAACTTGATGGCACAATTAATTATGGTTGTGGCATGGTCAAAAGTGGATTACCTTAACCAGGGTACAATGGAGGAATGGAGTATTATGAAATGTTGGTTTGATAGACCAATCAACTAGGAATTTGCATTCACGTATTGGGAATAGGTTGTTAATATTGCATGTGTTGTTGGTAAATATTTTGGTTTAGATTTAGAATATAGATTTGGGTTTTAGGGAATTAGGGTTATGATGGAATTATGTGACTTTATGGGAGGTACTGTGCCAATTGAGTTTGAGTAGGAATGTGTTATCAAATGGCCAACTTGGTTGTGTAAATGGTTTTTACTATTAATGAAAGCCATGTATTTGAATATGTGGCACATACTAGGTAAAAGGCAATTGTTATCTAATAGGTACTTTCTAGATGTTAACACCTCTTTATTGAATAAACATCTATTGTGAACTAGATGCTTTTGGGTGTTTGGTATTTGTCATTGACCAATAAAAACACATTTTTGATTAAATAACATTTGTGATTATTGATGTATATTGCTCTGCAATTGTTGAGGTACATTTGATGCTACCTATTGAGGTGGAATATTTTTTGCCACCTATTGAGGTAACATATTATTCTACCTTTTTTGAGGTGGTAAATTGGTATGTGTTTATGGATATGAAATATTATCCATCACCTATTGAGATGGGGTAACATTCATCACCTATTAGGGTAAAACATTGGCTAGCACCTGATTACTTATCCCCTACTATTGTGTGCTTGAAAAAGTAGCTAGTTGAGGAGTGAGAGTAACCTACTATGGTTGAGAACTAGGCATTCTTTCCCCTATTATTGTGAACTACTCATGGTATTGGTAAGAGGCACTTGTTTTTGGGGATTATTTTATGGTGTATTTAACCAACCTTGGCCTAGATTGGAGGACACTTATGTGTTATCCACTACATTTAACACATGGTGTTAAGTAGAATACATAATCACTTCTTCAATGAATGGGACATTAAACATGTCATCTACACAAGAATTTGGGCAAATGGTTCTACATCCAAATTAGTATGACTAAATGAATCAACTGAGACTCTTGTTGAAGGAGTTAGCTCTATAAGCGAGGTATTCGATATGGCCACAATGTCAAACTTCCATGCTAGATTAAGATAAGTCTAATATGCTTGCTAAAATTTCATGAACTGGTCTACCATGGGGTCATTTCCCTTTGCAATCATATTTGGATCTTGGTTTGACATTTGCATTTGTGCTTGAGGGTAACTAGTAGAGGCTTATTCGATAGGTCTGGTATAAGGTATGTTATGAGGCACTCTAACTAGACTAGGTAGGTTTTTATGGAGAAAGTCATTTTAAAAATTAGCTCCTACCTCTATGTATCTAACCAAAACCTCATTTTTATTTTCAATAAAATGATGATCGAAAAAGTATGGGCCATAGGTTGATGGCATGGTAACATAGTAAGGCTACTATTAGACTTGTTCGATAATAGATGGCACACTAGTAAGATTGTAAGATGTATGTTCTTGTTCCTAACCTAGATAAGGGGGTATATTAACTAGGTAGTATGTTAATGGATCTTGGCCTTGTTCTACATATTGAGTAGTGTAAGGGGGATATGGATCCATTTAACAAACTACATCATCACCGTATGGGTCTTGAATAAAGGCATCATTCATGACTATGTTTTTGGAATCCAGATTGTATATGGTCCCACTACGTGTGTAGCGAGGCATATCTGAACCCATGACTAACATCTTGTGAAGAAAAGGTCTAAGTTCACAAAAACTCTTTAAATGTGATCTAAAAATATTGGTCAATGCTTGGTACGTCTTGAAACTTGGTATAGATGTAAAACTCGATCTATTATTATAAATAGTTTAAACTTGGCCTAGAATGGATCTCTTCTTCAAAATCATCAATGGTAAGCTTGGTATTAAATATCTCCAAGGTATAATATCTTGCACACAAATGGTCAAATGAAACGTAAATTTGAATCCTGGTCTTGTTGAAGTGTTTTGAAAAAATCTAATCTAGGTATTAAATGAAAAATAGTGATAGGTATTTGGTTAAAAGGCACAAAGCTAGACTCAAAAGGTAGGAACTATATCTAAAAACTAAGGCAAATTCTAGGTCTTTGATAAGAAGGCACAAAACTAGAATTTAAAACAAACTAGGTCTAAAAACTATAAGGTAAATGTTAGGTCCTTTGATAAGAAGGCACAAAGCTAGACTTTAAAATACACGAGGTTGAGGTAAAAAATTAATTAATCTAATTTTAAGGCAAATAGTTAAAAATACTTTGACTCAATATTGGCACATGGATATTAAACTTGACCTTGGTATAAGACATTAACTCTAGGCACACACCTAAAACTAATTGTGAAATTCAATCTCAAGTAAGCAAAATAAGAGGGATGAACAAATAATTCAAGCCTAAGTGATAAACAAGGCTCCAATTTAAACTAAAAATGAATAAATTTGTACTTAAAAAGATAAATTCAACCTTAGTTGAAGGCAATAAATCAACTCGAGGCACATGTAAATAAACCACTTCCTAAGTCTAGGCAAATGGGTCTTTAAAACAATCAAGGAATTAGTCCAAGTTACACAATTCAAAGGTAAGAGGTAAACACCCAAGCTAAAATTAAGCAAGACATAGGTGTAGACCAATCAATTTTGAATCTAAATTTTTTAAGATAAATTCTAAACTTGGTTTAAAATATTTGGATTTTTCAAATGGATAATATCCTAGACCCAAATGGATAACATAACGACACCATTTTAGACCAAAGGTACACATGATTTTGAACTTGGTTTGACACAAGGTAATGTTTTTAGAATAATACGAGAAATGTAATGATGCTAATTTAATCAAAAGGTATGATAATTGTTTTGGATTCAAAACTTCAAGGCAAATACTTGGGATGAAACAAGCATCATAATGATGCCCCGTTTGAACAAGTGACACACACACAAATGTTTTGGAATAAAAAGTCTAAGGCAAAACTGTGACACCAAAATGATATAATAACAAATTTTGGATAGTAGTGTGATAAAAATGTATGATGGTTATGATTCATTTTTGAACAAACAAACAAACAATTTATAATTTTAAAACACACATGTAAATCAAAGAAAATAAAAATGGCCCACATAGCTCATCCTATCCCTATAAATGACATGGGTGTGCATAACTTCAGCCAAATTTTTCACTGATATACTATTATAGCCCAAATTTTCACCCTAGATAATTCCAATATACCTTCTCAAATTTTGGATAACATGGAACTATCTCTACATTTAGACAAACTACTACAAGAGATAAATCTCTAGATTATGGTCTAGCTCCCTTGATCTATATTTTAGGCTCACACACTACACTAGACTAATCAATATTAGGGGTGAAAATAAAATAAGAAAACATAAAATTAACTTACACTAATGGAGGTGATACACCAAATATATCTCCATAAACATAGTTGTATTTGCACTAAAAAGGCAGACTGCTAAAATTGATTTCAACTTAAAGGTTCTTCTAGCATAAGTGTTTCTATATGGAGGTAAATTGTCATGCAATTCCAACAATGAGTAACTAGGAGGTCTGATATTAGACACTAATAATCTCCTTCACACTTCAAAATACACTTAACAAACATATACACGTCATGATACCTGTTCGAAGAAATGCTAATCACATAATGCATACAAGAGAAAAATGGAAACAAAGAGAAGACATTCATCATTTATCATCCAAATAGACTACTTGACATACTTAGGAAGGAAATTCAAAGACTAAATTAGCTTGAGAAAAATTTATTCAAATGCAAAACAAGATGTCAAAACTAGTATGACTTCAACATACCAATTGTGGACTGTTTACAATGCCAAATGGCTTCAATTTCAATATATAGATCATAAGAGAGGAGAGAGAAGGAGTGAAGTTAACAATCACAATACAAAAATGTCAAATATTGAAGACCTATTAAAATTATAGAGAAAGAGTTTTAAAATAGGCCATAAAGTCATCTTGGACCAGTTTCCATATGAAGTATGACACACTCCTCAAGTTAGCATAGGGACACTTCATTGTCCTTCTTGAAACTACCTTCTTGATGAGGAATCCCCCTGACAGTCTAGAACTACTTTGTAATTCATTAAAACATATCATCTAACTTTAGAAGGTGGAAACATGATTGTGATAATTAGGATACACCCCTCAACTAATGACCTTCTCTTTGACACTTGTTGTTCACTTTCTTGCAACTACTCTCTGGCCCTTTAGGTCTGAGTTCACACACTTATCATTAGGGTGACCTGTAGATGTTCAAGGAGATTAATTTTATAGAGGTGAGACACCTAATTAATACCTCTTTATCATCTATTTTATCATATAGGCCTCAAGAAGATTCAAAACAACACTTCTCATCTTCAACTAAGGTAGTCACCTTGCTTCTCACTATTTTGTCCAAACTGCTTATAACAACCATATTCACAGAGGGATTTTCATGCATTAATGAGGTTGAAATGGGGTATAAATATTTTAAATACATCTCCATATACCTTCCATAATGGATTTCACCTATCAATTCCCTTTTGTACCTTTAAATCACATTAAAACTTTTAGAAAACATAGTATTTGACCTATCTGTACAAGTGACAGTACAAAATAATTGAATGGTAAGGATCCTGGGAGATTGAAAAGTTTTTCCAAATCATCTTCTAGGTCAATTAACCCTATATAGATGTATTTCTCACCATATCTTTCTCATCAGGTTCTTGAGAGGGTTTTAGGATATTTAGGTTCTTAACAATGATTCATAAAGGTTAAACCCTTAACTCTCAAACCAATTCCATTAAGTTTGAGTTTAGGACCCTCCTTAACTACCCTTAAGTTCTTGAGACACCATGCATGATGTTTTTTTATATATGAGTGAAAGAATTTGGCCCTCAAGATCTTACTATGCATTCTGGACACCCTTGAGACAAGTTTAGGCCAAAACTGACCAATCTAGGTTGTTATTTGCAAACCACTAAGTTTCACCAAGCCTCCACTCTATCATGAAGGTTCTCAACTTAATTTTAAGGATAATATGATAATATGAGTGAATTTAGGCACCTAATGGTTCATGTCTAATTCTTAGGCCCAATTTGTATAGACTATGTTTATGTGTATATGACCACCTAATTGGTCTTAGTGGCTATAGGTCATTATCACAATTTTTTCATCCTCAATTAAACATTATAAATCATCCCATTATCACTCAATACTCTCCATTTCATCCTTTTCTCATTCATGTTCCATGTCTACATGTTATGTTGACTGTGGAGTGCCTCTGGTCTCAGACAACATAGAGGACACTTACATTGTTAGTTTGACCCAAATGAGACCGTGGTGGTCTAGTACAAATTTTGATGACACTCTGTACTAATTTTAAAACCTTGACCATGCTTTTGGACCCACAGACATCATATGTTCTCAAGACTAGCTTATATGATTGTTATTGAGTATAGGATTTTTTTTGATTGAGTATGAGGTTCAAAAACCCAGTTTAGTTTAATCTTTGATTGATCATTTTGCTCTAATAATATCATGAAAATGTGTTATTATCACTATGATAATGGTTTCAACATGGTCACATCCATCCTACAACTCTACCTACCAACTAATCTTGCACCTTTCTCTAGCCTAGACTGGTCTGTGTATGAGTCAGACTGTAGGTATCAACTAAGGGAAACATGAGATTCTTGTAGGTGGTGATATATGTCTGAGGACTATGTTTCACACCTTTACTTCCTCATGTGGTCACTAGGACCATTCCATACCTATATGTACTTGTTTTGGCCTTGAGATCATGCAATCATTTCACTATCATCAATACACTATGTGTTACTATTGCATTACAATGTTTCAGGTTATTTTTGGTCTGATGGCACTGTAGTTACTAAGTGTTTCTATCAATATTTTTATTGAGTTAAAAACCCAATCTACCATCATCCTTTTATAGCCAAATAACTTCCTCTCATGTTCAAGTGTGACTTCCAGGCTTAGGCTGCAAGAGTGAAACCATCAGGCTTACCTAGATCTCATAGACTTCCAAAAATAGATAACATTATGTTTGAGCAGAATCCCTTTCGGAGAAGTTAAGGTAAAACTTCTCACTTTTCAATTTTATCCAACTCTACACTTGTAGGTGTTGCTTGAAGTGGTCTTAACTATTCTTGATCTTGAAATGACTCTCACAACTAACCTCCAACCTCTTTTTAGTGGCTCAATCCTATTGTTGTCATATTGAGAATATCCTCAAACTAGGGAACACTTCTCAGTTTCTCAATGCCTCAGACCTCTATGGTATTCTTGCTTTTGTAGGTTTCTATCTATGTTTGACTATGGTAAACATTATCACTGTTTTGAAGTCCCAACCCTCTTCTTGTATTGGCAGAATATGTTATAGGAATTGAAGATGATGGAAACCTATCACAAAGCTCAAAGCATACAAATTGGCTCTCCTAAAGATCATTGACACCTCCAATCCTTTGAGACATACATATTCAATATGCATTTTACCTATAGAAGACAATGAGGATATAGGTGTAGGATGACCTCAAACCAGATACCTATATTATCAACTAAGGTCTTAGAAAACACATTACATTGAGGATGTTCATTTCAAGTTGATTTTCAAAACTCCACTTCATAGCTTCACCTGAAACTATCAAAAAATTGTTCTACAGACCATCACTATTATGCATTTCTATCAAAATGAGATACTTCTACCTATCCATTCATGTTTACACATACCAAACTAGTTGAAGCCAATATGAAAAGGAAGAACATGATCTAAAAGACTATATGCACCACTTGGCTCACATAGACCAATGCAATCAAATGAGAAAACTGAGCCATTGGGAATACATAGGTAGTTTGGAGGTGCTAATAGTCTTAGTGATTGTTCATATAGTACAAACCATAAGACTTGAAACTATGAACATGAAATGGAAGTACACAATGGCCCATAACATCCACCAAGTGCATTTACTTCAACTCTTCTTACCCTGTATGTACCAACTAAAAACCGTTGACCCTTCTTGACATGTCCAAGAGAATGATAGGAAAGATAAACCAAATTTTCTTAATTTTGGATTTGTTGAAACTACTTGAACCTAAAAATACCCTATGAGGATCTCAAGACACTTCCTTGAAGTTTCCATATGTGTCAAATGAGTCACATCAGTCTGTACATGCAAAAAAAAAAAAAATTGTAGATGATCTTCTTGTTTCAATGTTGATCATACAACCTTTCAATTTCAAAACTATTTTTTGACATTATCTGATAGATAGTACATTATCTTGAGCCTTGACATTTGTCTTTTTGGTGAAATTTATGTACAACTCCCTTAGAGTGACCAAAAGGTGCCATAAAAGGTTATTAAAACAAGTGGACAAATATTACAAATGTTAGAACATATTTTATGACCCTTAAGATATAATTTGAACTCACTAATGACCATGTGACCACTTTCAAACCTAGAATGACCCTATGCAAAGCTTGAATATACAAGGGGGTTAACTTAATTTGACTTAGGGTTAAATTTAGTCAACATATACCAATGCTTGTGAGGAATTAAGTGTTAATCCAAAAATTAAGGAACATATGTAGGTAGAGTTTTCACACCCCCTCTGTCTATCAAGCATTGGTATCTGACATGAACTTAGAGTGAAGAGCACTCAACATTTGACAAGAAATTACATATCAAGTGGGGTTAACTAAAAATATATAAATTTCAAACATACTAGATGGTCCCAAGTGTGGCTAACATAAGGGTGTAATCACATCAATTGGGTTCATACCTACTAACTTACTATGCAAGGGTCTATTCATTTTCATAGAAACTCCATATGTGTACTACTTAGTAGAGTCTAATGTTTATCAAGACTTAACCTAGGTTTTTGTTAAGATCAAAGAGGCTAGCCACTCACCCCTTGGCAATCCCATTATCACGTGCCCTAATTTATATACCCTAACATGGAGTGGGGTTGGTATGATGTTAGGAGATAAAACCCCAGGTCAATACACCCTAAAGAACTCTTGGGGAGGTGACGAACTCTAGTCCACAACCCAAATGCATAAACATAAATAAATTAAAAAGGAAAGACTTTAGAGGTCGATTTTGAATCACATAAGTCACTTGAAGCTTAGGGAGAACATACCCAACATTCTTTCTAACATAAATTTATAAACAACAAAAATAAACCAAGCACTTTTAGTCACTCAAATTCCCTAAAGGCGATGGAAGGGGAGCATACATGCTAAAGTTTATGTTTGTCAAAATCAAAGAATTTGATCTAAGTAATCGAAGCTAGCTAAAGAACATACAAGAATAATAAAATCCCTTAGGAGCTCTAACTAAATATGTAGGTTATTTTTACTAATATCAAATTGAAATGTGTTTGAAATTTTTGGCCCTTTGGTCATGTTTGGACTTGTAAAAACTTGTAAATGCTAAAAGACAAATTGTTAAGTGATTTTTAAGCACCATAACCAAGTGTTAATAAGTTTTAACCTTTGTTGTAAAATTTAACTTTATAAAATGAAAAATTGATTGAAAAACACCAAAACTTCTTCTTTATTGGATCAATTCTCTACAAACATGGTTAGTGGATTAATTTGTGTTTAATCCAAGGTGAGACTCCCGTAAGATAGCTCCATAAAAAACAACCTTTAACTCTTAGGTTTCTAAAACAAACACATAGAAATCATTAACAATTATTGTAGGGATTGTGGCTGATTCCAGTGATTGACATCAATTTGTCATGATCATCATATATTCCTACGACCACACCAAAGATATACATATTTTTAAGGAAAAAATGCTTGATGAGAAATCTTTCAAACTCAAAATTCTTACTACCCTGTAAAAATAAAGTTAGACAGGTAATAAATAGATTATTAGGCACCAAAAAAAGCAAGAAAGAGTTGATTTTTATTACGTTTATGGTTTACTATGTTCTAATGCAGAGATCCATATTGATTACTATAGTGATTGTGGCTGAATTAGAATAATCCTTGGTGATCTAACATGATCATCACTGATCCCTATGACTTTTAATGACTACACAATTTTTGGTTGATAGATCAAATTTCTTCACTTTTTTGGCAATTGGATCAAAAACATGACATAAAAATGGTTATATAAACATTCTAAGAAGTAACTAGAAGAGTTTTATGGGGTGAACTTCCTACTAGGTGTGCCATTATGTGATCAATAGGAATCTAAAATGGGAGTTATTATTTTATTAGTATGATAAAAACCAAATAAAAATACACTGATAAAGCTAACACCTCAATTCTAGACACTCAAGGATCAAGAGAATAATACAAGTAACTATCAATGAAAGATAAAACAAACATTATTTAGCTTTCTTGAGAGCAAGATTTGTATGTTGGCCATGGAGGAATGTGCTTGATCATGTGCTTAAAGAGTCTTTAGGAATGGTGCTCCTTGCATCATCTCTCCTTATTACCTTAGCAATGTTGGGCTTGGATTTGGCTTTGGCTTGGCTTTGATGATTCTCTCTTTCAAAAAATGAGCATTGTAACATTACACAAAAGGATACTTAAAGGTATTTTTGCATGATAACATTATACCAAAAGAGATTGTTAAATAATGGATGAAGCCTTGTATTTATAGCCTTTCAAACTAACTCTAACCCAAGTGTCATTAAGTTAGAGTTAACTATGATTAAGTTTAATTTAACTCTAGTTGAGTTAAGGAGGGGACACACAATTAATAATTGGGATAGAGGTCCCATTTATTAAGCATGGATTTCCATTTCTAAATTTAAGGCTTTAAGGGAGATATTTTTAATTCCTTGACTTTGAGGATGATGACATCATCATTACCTCAATTTTATTAATTTTTTTTTTTACAAAACTTATTTTCACTAATTACACATAAAATTTTCACTTAAGTATTTAATTTGATTTACTTAGCTAATCCATTATGCTTATCATTTTTGCACTTTAGGATTTCTTTAAGTGCCCCTCTTAATGCGTCAAAAGGCCAAAATATCAATTTTCTAGGTTTCAAGTTGATTGGAGATGAATCTATGAGAGGTTATTATTGTGTATAGGATAATACCCCAAATAGAGATGCCCCAACATGATTTTGATCACTAATATCCAATGTACAGATGAATTGGGACATTTAGTGATTCCTAGACTTAATTTATACTATTTGGTAAAAATCAATCTAAAATTTGGTTGGAACACATTTGTGGCCAAAATAGGGTGTTTACAGATAAGGGTGCATTGTGCCTTTATCCACGTAGTGTAGAACTATCCAAAGAGATCAGATATAGTTGTCCTCTATTGGGGACATTCTGAAAGTGATTTTAGACATATTGAGAATTTGAAATAGAAAATTATATATAATGATAACAAACAAAGGGTTAAGCTCACATATAAACTAATGGATTCAGAGGAATGGAAAATAAGATCACATATTTGTGGACAAGTCATGTGGTTTAGAATGTGCCAAGAATTAATATTTTTAAGTACATGTGACTAGATTTATGTGTCTACATTTTTCCCCTATTCTATAAATGAAACTACTAGAGCAAAGGAGAAAGAGTTGAACTTGATTGTGTACAAGACACTCTGTCTTTAAGTAGATACTTCAATTGTCTTAGGCACTCAAATTTTAGCAAACCTTGTAACAACTCATGAAGTAGTCATTTTGTTCATTTGAAAAATAGAGAAAGCTTAACTTTGATAATCAAAAAATTGAAAAGAGAGTAAGCAATGAGTACACCTATATATAGGTGAAACCAATTTGTCATGTAATTTGTAATTGATAATAGATAATTGTGCCCTCTTATTTTAAGTAGTTGGAAAATTTGAACCAAAGGTGAATTAAGAGTGATCAAGTCTCAATTTGAATAACTAATCAAAATCTTAAGTTGAAAAGATGCATTATCCAAATTATCATGAATAAAGAATAATACCCAATGTGCTAATTAGTAAAGGTTTAACCATGCTAGGTTCACTAGAAGTGATGCCAAGGTCGTTGAGTATCACTAAACTCAATACAACACCCGTACATATTCAAATTGCACCACTACAAACATATCTATATTATAATTTGCATGTTCAAAAGGGAATGAAGAGTATTCATTCCTCCATCATTATTGCATTTCTCATATAATTTGCTTTGAGATGGATATTTTGCCTTATTGAATATTTTTCTCTTAAACTTGAATATTTAAACTTTTGAAACTTTGAACTTTGAAATTTTGAATTTTACATTTTTGGAACTTTCAAATTTTGCATTTTGTAACTTTAAATAAGCATGATCATGAATGAGTATAATTCCCCCTATAAATATCTACCAATGATATAGAATTCCATGCATCTTTATGTTCAAATGTAAATGTATTGTCAACGTATAACTTTGATTTTGTATCTATTTTAATACTTTTGGATTCATAAGAGAAACATACAAGAAATAATTTTTTTTGAATGTTGATCAAGTATTATTCAAATTTTAATAATATCATATAATATTTTGATTATATATCTCATTTAGGCATGTGAAATAAATATAGAAAGTACTAAGCAGATAAGGAATAAAAAGAGTGTATCTTGTTTGTTATTCTGTTCTAGACTATGGTAGTGATCATAAATCATCATAGGGTTGTCTTAGGGATATGGACTTTATTAATTCTACATTATGACTATTTTTGATGTTTGATCACTTGTATCACTCATGGATAGTAATGTCGATGCATATGTCTACCTCCAATGCAAGTGTTCAATGAGATATATACACAAGAGTGAATTCAAATTTGTACTAGGACTGTGCTTCCCCCTATGTAATTATTATGTGCCTCAAGTTATGTCCTAATGTATGAAAAATATAGATAAAAATTATGCCTCTTGTAACATAGTAAAAAGGTGTTAGTAACATGAGTCAAGCTAGCCCTAGCAACCCCATTTTATTGCTAAGTGTTGCCTACATAGACAATACTCCTAAGAGGGCCTCAAACTCACATGTAGTTTTCCCTATTATGCATGTATGTGGAATTATAATAGTGTAACTATATGCTCTTTCTCTTAGTAACCCTTGGTATAAGTGATGCAATAGTATATTTGACCTTTTGAATGCTTAAATATTTGATTTAATGTTGTAATTCAATTTGATAGCTTGAAATAAATAATAATTTCTAATTAGAGAGTTGCCTTATCAAATTGGAAGGTGTCTTAATTAGTCTATAGCCTTTATATATAAAGGAACCTTTTGACTTTGAATTAAATCCTAGTCACATGCAAAAAGCTGACCATAGGATGAGAAAATAGGCTTAACAAAATGGTCACAAAGTGAAATATATAGAAAAGATAAAAAGATAAGCCTAGACAGTTACATCGAAGCTGATCACTAACATCAACACTAGTTTCAATGGTGGATGTAAGTGTCCAAGGGATAAAAACATATAAAAATAGGCACAATAAAAATGGATCCCTGACATACATTGGATGAAGAGAAACAAATATAACACAGGCTTGAGGGGAAGGTAAATCAAGTGAAATAAGATGGAATCAATGAGTTCCATGAGAGATCATGTCGTTAGATGTCTAATTCTCAGTGAAAAGGTATATACATATTAGAAGACTATAAATATGTGTACTTGTAGCAAAATGGGTGTCTATTATATCTATTTTTCACATGCCCATGCATATGGATTCAAGTGTGTATAATTTGTACTTTGAGTATTTGAAAAATGAGTGCATATGCATGTCATATGCCCCTATAATCTGTATCGACATGTTAATATCTATCATATGTTTGATTTTGTAATCATTTTGAATCTTTTGAAAACCTGTACTTGTAGAATCTATATTTTTATTAGTTTGAATCTTTGAAAACCTATACTATGTACTTTTGCAACCTGTATTATATACCAAATATATTCATGGAGGTTTGAATATCCAAGACAAGCCCATTGTGATGCTCCACTTTTGAGATGAGAGATGTAGCCTACAAATCACTCATCTCAAAATAAAATTTATTAGTATCATGAAAAAGATATACTCACATAGTATTATGTTATCATAGAAAATGTATTTGTCATTGAAGCATGTATGTAACATATTGAATGTGATGCATACAAAGTGTTATGTTTAGATAGATATAACACTGAAGCATATAATAAAGTAAACATATTTGATGTAGAATATGTCCTAAAAGTGCATGATGGAGATCATGGCACCATTAATCAAGCTCAACAAACACATAAACACAACACACAATGTCATGCAATAAGGCTAAGCACTACATAAAAGGAACATGTTTGAATGTCACACGAGTAAATACTGTACATATAGGGCCACGGGACACAAGTAATCAACATGTTCAAATGTCACACATATGAAATAATAATCTCATAGAGATGCTAAAAAAAAATTCCACAAGGGCCAACTGCCACACACAATAAACAAGCAATGTTAAGCCTATTATGCAAGAAAGTAAATAACATTGAAGGAGCATTCTATCCATATGTGTAAACACCCAAATTAGGCATGAGCATTTTACAATTTATTTTATACACTTTTATTATATGGGTCTTAACTAAGAATTAAGTACTTAACAACACATGTTTTGTTATGTTTTTTCCCTTTTCCTATCCACATTACCTAAATCACATTTCAAAAATAGATATGTTAAACACCTTTTGTCATTTTGAGGTTGTGCTTATCTTGAGACAAGGTTAGCCAATTGGGCCAAGATTGATTGTTGATATTGACCCTTCTGGTCAATCCTTACCTATGATCTTTTGAATCCTATTTTTATTAGGACAAATTTAAAATCGATAATGAAATGCCAATAACACCAAATAACATGTGAAATGACTGAAAACGAATCTCAAACCTACTCTAAACACCTGATTGGGTAAAAATGGTAAAATGAATGCAAATAATAATTGAAATAAAATAATTACATTTAAATATTATAATTAATCTACCTCAAAAATTAGTGATGTGCCCAAAATTGACAAGTTGATGCTTGATGTGGAATGTTCAATTTCTTGGACTTAGAACTTGAATAATATTTGGACATGGATTGGCTAATTTGTTTGATAATATGATAGCATGAAGGATTTATAAATGAAGCTCTCTTGAAGATTGAAATATTGATATGAATTCCCCAAATATTGAAATATTTCCATTTACATGGAGTAAGGTTGCTTATATAGAATATGATGAGGAATTTCCAAGGAATATAAAATTCCTTGGAGAATTATAGAGAGGAATTATCTAGAGAGTGTAGAGGATTCTAGAGAGTTTGGAAGACTATAGATTCTATTTGGATGCCTAATGAAAATTAATAGATGATTAGATAATGATTTAAAATGTGATTTTTAGTAGAAAGTATGGGTAGTTGGAGGTAGGTGAGGGGAAAATTTTAAATTATAAAATAATGGATAAGTGAGGATTAATGATAAGTAAGATGTGATTTAAAAGAATTAATTGAGACATGGGAGTTATATGGTTGATGTATGACAAGAGAATTTTTATAAATGATAGACTAGTGACTAAGAAACTAAAATAGATTAATGTTAAGATGAATTATGGATGAAATTAGTGTGATGAAGGAGTGAGCAAATTTAGATGTATACATTTTCACCCTTTTTGAAAGGGTATTTTGACTAAAAGAAAGAGCAATGGTCTTTCAAAGAAGAAAGTTAGTCATAGAGGAATGTTAATAAGTTAGGATGGATGATGTCCCTTAAGGGGACATGTAGGGAGGGATGAGATAGATGGCCACTCAAAAGAGGAATTGAGGGGCAAGATGATTGAATAGAGAAAATGGGTTGAGATATTATGGAGATGATGGATGAGAGAGGTGATGATGAAGAATAAGATTGATGTCAACAATGAGCTACAAATTGATGATGTCCTAGGTAAGGATAGATGCTAGGGAAAGTTGTGGTTGATATTGAATGATTAGTTGCAAGTTTTTGATATATCCCAGGCAAAGACAGAAGCTAGGGAGAGTTGTGATTGAAATAAGATAATGATTTGACAAGATTGATTAAATATTTTATGGGTGTATCTCAAAGCATACATTAAGTGATGATGAGATCATAGGTGAAAATGATATGATTTAATGACAAAGGGATAAAGGGGAAGAATTGATTAGTGTGGTTGAGCTTTCTTCAAGTAATTTGAAATGATTTGGCACTACCTACATAGTCTCAAAATACCTTAGGTTGTTTTAGTTATCCCTAAGAGGGAAGAATGAGGTGATGGATGAGAGAATAAATGCTGAATGAATACAAGGTATACTGAAATAAATATGTGGGATGTGATTGATAGTGATGGATGTACTACAATGTTTCCAATTGATGAGCTATTATATCGATGATATGGATGATGCCCATGACACAAACACATGAGAGGGATTGAGAGATAATAAATTTATGACCCTGAATGTACCCTTGTCAACAACATATGAAATTGGGGAGTTGCAAAATTTGAGTAGATAAGCAAAACTATGAGCTTTGTACGTATCCCAAGTAAGGATGCATGACATGAGAGCCATTATCTTGGATTAATTTATTGAATGATGTCACGAGCATTGAATATATCTTATAAAAGGACATATGCCAAGGAACATTAAGATCATTGATTGGATTAATTGATTGATTGAATGATGATTGATATTTTAGCTTAAGGATTTGACTAATGCATGAATTAATGATGATGGATAATGATGAGGAAGGATTTGATAAGATGAACTAGATTGGGTAAAGGAGTAGATAATAGACTAGATGATTGTGAAAGATGATATAGTGAGAGGGATTGATAATCACATCAAATGATATGATTATGGCTGAGCTGATCTTAGACACCCCATGTGACTAAGCACTATCTACATAGTCTGCAAGGATATCAAGCCTATCTAGTTCTCCCTAAGAGAGAGAACAATGATGAGAGAGGATAGGATTAGATGAGATGATAATGATGATGGATTATTAGAGATGTTAATAGTTAGATAAGTGATGATAATTTAATGTGGATTTTATATTTAATGATTTGATTTAGGAGGTTGATGATGAGATAGATGATATATGTGTTGGAGAAATGATTGGATATTGGATTTTAGATGTTATTGACGTGATTGGATTAGACAATTAGATAGGTGATTAATGAGAGGATATAGATATCTATTGTCTTCAAACATCCATCAATTCTTCATTATTGTAACAAGTCATTGATCATCATAGTCCAAACAATTATTTTTAATGTAGCACTAGGTAGTATGCACCATGATATGTTTATGACCATGATGATGTTTTTCAAAAGTGCATGATGGATGGACACAAAAGACACAAAGATAAAAAAGAAAGTGTAAATTATCATGTGGCATAATTCAACATTGGTATAAGGAACCAAGATGACATGTTTACAATATGTTATTACACATATGATAAAGACAATATAACAAGACAAAAAATGTACAAATATATTCACAAAATGCCTAATCAAAGACATAAATGCAAATAAATAGATAAGCATAGATGAGTAGACAAATATATACACATGACAAAATAAATTCAAATAAAACATCATCAAAGAGAAGATGAGTAAAACACACAAGTATCTAAATGAAGATGATATGTTACCTTGTAATTAATGTCTAATCTATTATCCTAATGAAAGCCTACAGGATGAATGGTCAGATTATGATTTGATGTGACTATATTTTCCCCTAGGTAATGATATGAGACATTAAGTTAAATTTGATGGATGATTGTATTGATTTTTTGGAGAAGGATTGATAAGACTATGTTAATCAAAATGACTTTAAATTTGATCGGTAATAGGATTTAGACAAGGTCTACTTGAGAAAATTTGACTTAAATAATGGAGTTAGTTTGATTAAGATGGGGTGTGTATACAAATTAAAATGTAGTTGACCTATTAATCAATCCTAGCTCAGAGAAGATAAATCCTAACTACACTTCCATTTGCTGATATGTTAGATATTTGGGATCATGACCAAGATGGATCCCCTAGATCTAACCAAGGGATATCTTATCATAATAACATCACCAGAGAGGGTTCTAAAACCTCTAGTCAAGCAACACCATGCAATAACCCTAGCTATGTCCTATATTTTCATATTCACTAAATAAATGAAAAGTAAAGTAAAAGTATAATCTAGTGCTCACCAAATCTTATGGCACAAAGTGGGGGTAATAAAAATAAAAATTAAACATGCATAGAATATCTATACTCAAGTCAATTTATAGGAAATCTTAATGCATAGGAGATAAGTAAAAATGAAAAATTATCTACTTTAACAAAGGAGAAACAAAGTTAAGAATACTTATCTTTGAATATGATCTTATTGAGCCTTTATATCTCCCTTTGCCAAGGGTGCTTTGCAAGAGGTTGTTGTGGTATGTAAGGATATTAAAGATAAGTTAGCTCTAGGCTGCACAATTTCTCTATGCATCTAAAAGACTTCTTCACAAGTCAAGATTCGTATCTCCAAAGAAAGTATTGAAACCCTAAGCAATGATCCTCAAGTAGAATAGTGGATAAGTAGATGCACAATATATTATTCTTCTTCTCTTCTCTTATAAATGATGGAAATGGATATGTATATATAGTTGAATCTAACCCTAAACCTTTTCAAAATTTTATCTGATAGGGTCGACCTAACTGACCCTATATTTTTATTTGATAAAATCATGTTAGGTCCTAGTATAGATTGGCTAGAGCCAACCTAGACCCATAATGTGCTTTAAAAAAATTAAATACAGGGTCAGCCTAAGCTAACAGTGTATGCTAAATGTCAAAAAGGGGTTTTAGTCTGAGAAAGGGACTAATTAAGGTGGCTAAATGCTCAGATGGGAGTGAAAGAGAGGTGGAAAGGCTTAGGGAAGTGTATAGGAGAATATTTTGTAGATATAAAGTGGTGGTATAGGGAACAATAATCTTGTGAAACACCAATGGTCTTCCCACCCTTTTTCTAGTTCACCCTTTAAGGCATGCACTTAGTGAGATTGAGACTCGATGGGCTTCTTCAAGAGAAAAAACATCAATAATTGATGAATTTAATAAAAATATTATGTGTATACATATTCCCCACTCAAATCTCATCACGTGTCATGTGAGTGTAATATGGGATGGTTCTTCGATAAATAACATGGCAACACACAAAAATGAGCTAACTAAAAATGAAATACTGAAATGAATGTTGAAATGAAATGAAAGTAACTAAAACTACCATACACATACCTTGACTTACCTTTATACTGAATGACATGTAAATATGCTAGTCTTGATCATGGAAGGTGCAATACTTGCATTTGTAAAACTCTAGGTATACAAGATTAATAATAAAAGCAATGCATACATACATAGGATGGTTAAAGTAGTAATGAAATACTTAGAAAAATTAGCAAACAAGGATTTTTAAGGTTAGGTTAGAAACAAAAGATCAAGCATGTAAATGATAAGATGATGGTAAATGAATGTAAAAAACACTCATTTATGTTGGAAATCATGTAAAACTTAAATGACAAAAAGGAATGTAGAACATACTAAGTCACATTGGGAAGCATATAAAACATAAATGGAAAAAATGAATGTAGAACATGTGATCAATAAGAATCCAAGAGGGGAGATTAGTATTGTGTTATTATGATCAAAATCAAGCAAACACTAACTAATAAAACTTACACCTCTAGCCTAGACACTCAAGGAGATAGACAACTATACAAGTAACTATCAAATGAAGACAAAGTAAACAAGTTTACCTTCCATGAGAGCAAGAGTTGTGTGTTGGCCATGAATTGATGTGTTTGGTTGTGTGATCAAAGATTATTTGGCAATGGATCTTCTTTCACCACCTCTCCTTATCACCTTGGTAATGTTGGCTTTGTCTTTGGCTTTGGATTGGCTTAGTATTTTAACAAAATAACATTACATAAAAGAAGCTTGTTGAACAATGGGTGAGACCTTGTATTTACACTCTTCCAAACTAACCCTAACCCAAGTGTATTTAGGTTAAAGTTAACTATGGTTGAGTTTAAACTTGTTGTACCTAAAAAATGTCATTCATTTTTGGGACAACATTTAAACTATTTTGGTCCTACAAGACAAAATTATCTCTTCCCATTTCAATTTTTTTTCTAAACTTTCAAAATTGGGAATTATTCAAGATTTTTCAACTAAAGGACCAATAGGTTCAAAGGTTTAATGGGTTCAAAGGTTCAATAGGTTCAAAGACAACAGGTTCAACATAGTTTATTTTCAAAAGCTTGTTTCAAGCGGTCAATAGAAACAAAGGAATGAACCGTTGAACCATTGAACTAGAGTTGGTTCAATCAGTCAATTCAAGTGGTAGGTTTAAAGGAGTGCCCCAAAAGTTGAAGATACAAGTACCCTTGCAGAGGAAATTTCATGGCAAAAGTAACTAAGTCAAAGAAAGCCCCAAATAAAAAACTTGATAGAGCCCATTAGATGCTGCCACATGTCATTTGCCAAGCCCCATTTTACTTTGTTTCTAAGAGCTGTAGAAGTTGCCACCTATCCCTTGTAAGAGAAGCAAAACATGACAAGTGTCTACATCTGCATGAATCTAAATAAATTCCAAGTGTATCTACAATGTTTCTAAAGCATAGCTGAAGCCACCATGTGTCATCTTTTGTAAGACACTCAGAAGGTGTCTAAAGCCTCTACAAAGTTAAGTGGATGCTGCCATGTGTCCTCACTTGTTTCACAATGGATGATGCCACATGTTGCCTATTGAGATCAACAAAAATTGACTAAGGCAAAATCAAAGGACAAACAACCCTTTCAGAGGGCACTTAGAAACAAAAGTGGACCATTGCAAAAATTTGAAAGGTCACATTGAAGCTCAAAAAACCCTTGCGAAGGGCAAATAGGGAGCAAACAAACCAATTCAAAGGCTGAACAAACACAAAGAATTCCTTTGAAAAAGTTCCTGTGGCAAAGTTGCATAGAAATAATTCCTTCAGACAAATTGTCTGAAAGAATTCCTTCAGACTTTTTGTCCGAAGGAAAAGTCCCCCGAAAAAAAAAACCCACCAAGCTACCACATGTCCTTCAGAAAGTCACAGTGGAAAGTGCCACGTGTCTCTTATTAAAACTCAATGGAAGCCACCACGTGGCATCATCCACATGAATCTAAAATGAGTCGAGTGTTTCAAAAGAAAAGCTAAAACTTGGTGAAAGCTGCCACGTGTCGACATCCATAGTTTCTTCCTTTGGTCTCTTTATTAAGTAAGGATTGTGGCGGGCCCCCAATGAGCTACTAAAGTAAATGGAATGAACCAAGTGTCATCCTCCACGAGATTCTCAAAAGACAAGTGGAAGCTACCACATGTCTCGTTATAATTCCACGGAGTACGACAAGTGTCTGTATCCACATCTTGAGTTTCTTATAGGTTTTAAAGCTTCTTTTAATAAGCATCTCTCAGAGTCCTATGGATGCTATCACGTATCCTTGCCTTTTTCTAAGTAGAACCTTCCACATGTCCTCACCTATTTCTCATTGGATGTCACCTCATGTCACTTATTAAAAAAGTAGCAAAAAGTAGTTAGAGCAAGTGGGAAATACATGAAGGAATGGCTAAGGAATATGATGGGACTGAACACATCAAATTTATGATAATAAAATAGCTATTGATCCTTGAAGGCTTAAGGGCAGACCCTGTGAATTGTTAAGTTGTGGAGCTAAAAGCTTCAACTCTTTGCAAACAGAAGGAACAGAAGGTTGCTGAG
Source organism: Torreya grandis (assembly GCA_037957365.1). Classification (NCBI taxonomy): domain Eukaryota; kingdom Viridiplantae; phylum Streptophyta; class Pinopsida; order Cupressales; family Taxaceae; genus Torreya; species Torreya grandis. The sequence goes on along the minus strand of JARHVA010000219.1, from coordinate 5,465,406 downwards.
ATCCAGGAGAATCGGCATTGGCAGCAGGACCGACGTCGGTCGTGACCAGTGTAGAAGGCCACCGATGATGGCAGAGAGTCGGCCGACATCGGTAGAACCAGGCAAGCAGGGATCGGCTTCGATCACCTGTGTGTTCCAGAACTGTTCATTGCACAGACAGTTAGTTAAGTGAACGAAGTGTTTGCATGTAAAGGCCAGTTAGAGTCTTGAGCTGCAAGGATAATTGTCTAAATTAAGAGTCTAAGTTATTGTTCAAGTCTGGGATCTATTTATAGACCCATTGGCATGTATTGTAATTTGTACAAGATAAGGAAGGCAAGGAAGTTCCTTCTAAGTGTAAGATCATTGAGTTGCAGGTTGTTGCAAGCTCATAGGAGATCTACATGTGTGAGTATGGTCTATTGAATTACAAGTTACAGGTTCATGGGAGATCAACTTGAAGTGCTTTAGAGTGCTTGGTGAACTGGCAGGGTTATTACTGACTAGTTGGAGAGGTGAACACCAATTCTGTTTGTGAGTTGGTTATTGGGACCATTTTTTGGTAGGAGAGTGTTGTAGAAGAATTACTGTACACTTGAGGTGTGGGAAGCCTCTGTAAGGTGGAAGAGTGTGGCGGCTCTTTATTGTATTCTTTTCTGTAAAGTGTTAATACAAGATAGTGTATTGTCTCTCATATTCTGTGCTATTGGTGAATTCTAGTTATATTTCTGGTTTTTTTCGCATTTATAATTGCTTATATTTGGTAATCATATTGTGCTCTTTCTGAGGAGCAAGATCCTAACAAGAGGGATCAGGACAAAGTGTGTTTGTTCTTGTGATCCCCCCATCAATTGGTATCAGAGCCTTTGGTTGGGATACTAACAGATTGGATTAGATCTGGTTAGTGTGTTTTGATTACAGGTTACTCACAGGGTTTCTATTTGAGTGGGAGTTGAGCAATGGTAGAAGACAGTAAGCTACGGATGGAAAAGTTTAATGGCAAGAACTACCAATTGTGGAGGATGTAGATTGAGGATTATCTGTATCAAAAAGATTTGTACTTATCGTTGGGTGGGGTTAATTGCAAACCCTCAGATATGAAAGATGAAGAATGAGAGGTTCTTGATCAGAAGGCTCTGGGATCTATTAGATTGAGTCTTGCATCATCTGTGATTTTCAGCTTATCACAGTGTAAGACAATGGTGGAGTTGATGGAATCCTTGGCAAATTTATATGAAAAACCCTCAGCTTCTAATAGGGTATTTCTTATGAAGCGTTTATTTAATTTGCAAATGTTAGAAGGTGGATCTGTTCATAGCCATCTTAGTGATTTCCATGGTTTGATAAACCAGTTAAGTTCAGTCAATATTGTATTTGATGATGAAATTAGAGCTCTCTTAATCTTGTGTTCATTACCTGAAAGTTGGGAAGGTTTGGTAATGGCAGTTTCTAATACTGTGTCTCATTCAAAAGTCTTAAAAGTGGATGATGTTGTGAGTGTGATCTTGAATGAAGAGATACGTAGGAAAAGCACAGGTGAGTCATCACGGAATACTTTGAGTGTTGAAGGCAAAGGAAGGCAAAGAGAAAAGATAGAGCGTGGGAGATCAAGGTCCAAGATAGGCAGAAGATCCAAGTCCAGGTATGGCAGAATAACCTGTTGGAAGTGTGGAAAGCAGGGGCACTTAAAGAGAGATTGTAGATCAGGTGAAGATCAACATGAAGGACATGAAGAAGAAGTAGATGTTGCAGATTACGCTGCACGAGATGCTCTGGTATGTTCTTTGGATAAAGTAGAATCTTGGGTTTTAGATTCTGGTGCCTCTTTTCATGCATCCCCACATAGGGAATTTTTTCATGAGTATGTCTAGGGAAACTTTGGAGAAATTTGTGTAGGGGATGGTAAGCCTTGTCAGATTGTTGGCAAAGGGAAAGTGAAGCTGAAACTGTAGACAGGTAATACATGGGTGTTAAAAGAGGTCATGCATGTCCCAGTTATGGAGCAGAATTTGATTTCTATTAGAAGTTTGGGTGATGAGGGTTGCACAGTAACTCTCACAGCAGACTCTTGGAAGGTTACCAAGGGTACACTTGTTGTAGCTAGATGTAAGAAAGTAGGTACGCTTTATCTATTTACTTGTATTACTGACTCTCTTTCTGGGTTATCTACTTCAGCTGTAGATTCAGAGATGTGGCTTAATAGGCTTGGTCACATAGATAAGAAGGAGATGCTTGTTATTGAGTCAAAGGATATGCTTTTGGATTTGGAAGGTATGGATCGTGATTTCTGTATGCAGAAGAAGAAGGTGATGTTTCTTGAGGAATCTGATGTTAGTGACAAGAACATGAAAGCCTTGGTTTTCAAGGAGAAGGTGACGGACAGAGTTCAACACAAGATGCAAAAGAATTATGAGCAGAGCAAGGGTGTTTTGGAGAAAGATTTGATCCAAAAAGAGCTCGCGAGAAAAAGTTAGGTCTCACTAGAAAAACACAGAGACTGACGTCGGCAGGAAAACCAGCATCGGCATCCAGACAGGGACCGACGTCGGCTATGTGTAGACCGACGTCGGTGACTCAGGGCAGATAACTACCAATGTCGGCTAGGGGAAAATGATGTCGGTAAGGGGGCAGTCGCAGGGAACCGACATCGGTCGGGTGCAGATTTAGATGTGACCGGCATCGATTACTGAGATGAATTTTGGGTGGACAATAAGCTGTCAAGGTGTCTCAAGTGCCCATATGGAGGACTGAAGGCGTAAGTAAGTTCTTAAATTTGTCATTTCACTTCTTTACACTACTTGTTGCTCACTTATGGAATAAGACCAGGGAGTTATTAAAGAAGTAGAACAGGTAGATCCAGGAAACAGAGGGAGCTTGGCATGGATGAGGATGTGATTCCTTGGAGGAGAACCAAATAGGTGTTTTAGGTAGAGTGGCTAGCTGGAAGTAAGCACTGAGAGATGAATGGCTGTTGAGGATGAAGAAGAGCAGAAATGGATACGTGAGATGGAAGATCAGGGTATATGGTCTTGTATTAGCTGCAGGGCAATGGAGGTTTGATCATTGTGTTTCTCTTTACTAGGTTGGATAATATTAGCTACATTATCCTATTACTGTATGATGTGCTTGTTGCAGGGTTACATATACAAGGTATTGTTGAACTAAAGGTAAAGCTAGTTCAGAGGTTTATCATGGAAAATCTAGGAGCAGCAAGATTCTTTGGCATGAGTGTGTTTTAGAGACATGGTAGTTCATATGTGGACTTTGTTTCATGATGATTGTGTGAGACTGATTAACACGCCGATGGTTGGATAGTTCTATGAACTGTGTCTTGATTCACATAATGAGGTTGAGTGCATGGTATGTACTTAACCTGAGTTTTCCCAAGTAGTGGGAGTTGTCACAAGTTGGAGCCAATCTAGGAGAGAACCATTGGAGGGCAGTTCAGTGGATTCTTACAGGGACTAGCAGTAGGTGCACATGCTATGTAGGTTCAAGGTATTTTCTACATGGTTATAGATGTGGATATGGCAGGTGATTTGGATGACAGGTTTTGCACTATAGGTTTGTGGTGGTTGGTCTTCAAGAGTGATCTTGAGGAGGGATACAAAGCCAAGGGAACAAACTAGATGGAGTACAAGTATAGGTACAGGTTGCAGCTATTTATCTCCAAGTGAGAGATTGTTAAGTTGTGGAGCTAAAAGCTTCAACTCTTTGCAAATAGAAGGAATAGAAGGTTGCTGAGATCTAGGAGAACCAGCGTCGGCAGCAGGACCGACGTCGGTCGTGACCAGTGTAGAAGGCCACCGGCGACGGCAGAGAGTCGGCTGACGTCGGCAGAACCAGGCAAGCAGGGATCGACGTCAGTCGCCTGTGTGTTCCAGAACTATTCGTTACACAGACTGTTAGTTAAGTGAACGAAGTGTTTGCATGTAAAGGCCAGTTAGAGTCTTGAGCTGTGAGGATAATTGTCTAAATTAAGAGTCTAAGTTATTGTTCAAGTCTGGGATCTATTTATAGACCCATTGGCATGTATTGTAATTTGTACAAGATAAGGAAGGCAAGGAAGTTCCTTCTAAGTGTAAGATCATTGAGTTACAAGTTGTTGCAAGCTCATAAGAGATCTACATGTGTGAGTATGGTCTATTGAATTACAGGTTTCAGGTTCATGGGAGATCAACTTGAAGTGCTTTAGAGTGCTTGGTGAACTGGCAGGGTTATTACTGACTAGTTGGAGAGGTGAACACCAATTCTATTTGTGAGTTGGTTGTTGGGACCATTTTTTGGTAGGAGAGTGTTGTAGAAGAATTACTGTACACTTGAGGTGTAGGAAGCCTCTATAAGGTGGAAGAGTGTGGCGGCTCTTTATTGTATTCTTTTTTGTACAGTGTTAATACAAGATAGTGTATTGTCTCTCATATTCTATGCTATTGGTGAATTCTAGTTACTTGTATTTCTGGTTATTTTCGCATTTATAATTGCTTATATTTGGTAATCATATTGTGCTCTTTTTGAGGAGCAAGATCCTAACAAGAGGGATCAGGACAAAGTGTGTTTGTTCTTGTGATCCCCCCATCATGAATGAATTCAGCGACCCACCAAAGAGATAGCCTGAGAGCTCAAATCACACAAATAAGGGCAAAATATAACCAGGAAAAGGGGAACGATGAAGAAGGACCAAAAATACCCACTCATGGGATATGTTTCTATAATATTCCACCAGCTAGACATTGGAAAACATAAACATTCAACGGTGTGACCCATTTCTCTGCATTGAGAAAAGCAAATGGGCAAATATGCTCGATTCCAGCATATCTTCTTGATAGAATTTAATGCAACATGATGTGTTACTACTCCCAAGTCTTTCTTGGAGGGCTATATATTGAACTCTCTCATTGTTTTAGGGGATCTTTTTCTATATAAGAAACTAATTTCTGTCCAAATTGAAAGGCACTACTAAGACTTTGAGCTCAGATTGTTGATCATATTTTGTTATTGGAATAAAAAAGCAAGTAACTTTTTAGACTTTGTGCTATAATAACTTGGTTGTTGTAATGACCCTTACTAGTAGGATCACAAAAATCACTGATTTTGTACTTATGAAATTTCATCAAACAGTTGGTAAGCAAACAACTATACTGCTAAAAGTAAATATTTGATTGTAGTACTATGGAATTTTGTTAAAAAGTTGGCAAAATATCAAACTATACTACTATAAATGTAAACTGAATATGAAATTGTTAAGCAACAAATCCACTCAACTCAATGATTTAAAAATTAGTACCAATATATTCATTTAATGGAGATATAGAACCTTTTTCAATAGATTGCGACTTTCAGATTTCAACAAAACATGGACAGAATAATATCCTTTCTTATCATGAATAGAATACAAAGGCTTGGCACATAATTGAATCTCTATTATAGATATGCAAATGTAAATAGAACCTCACATGAATTTACTGATGACAATAATGAAACTTGGTTTGTATGTTGCACCCAAAATGCTATTCGTACACTGTTGCAAGTACAGGCCGTATTGTACAGACTGGTGCAATTTTGGTATTAATTCTAGTCTTCACTAGCAAGTGCCGATAATGCCCTGAACATGGATGCCTAGGTTGGGGAAAATGCCTCCCACAATATAAAAATTAATCTCCCAGCTAAATAGGAGTTATGAACAAAAATATAGGTTCAGATGTGAATCGTAGTATGATGGAAATCCCATCAAAAATTATAAAATGATCTTCAAACAATGTCAATGCAATCCTCCTGGTAAGTGGATGAAGAACAAGTTTATTTGCAACTAAAATTCTCAAATCCATAATAGAATCTAAGGATTCCAAATGTAATGAAACTCAGTCCAAGACTGAATACTCCAATGAAGCTCAACATGAAATGGTTGAATACCACTTCCAATGTGCAACCCTTCAGAAGTTATTTCACTTCCTCAGTTATGCAATCTCTTCAGAGGTATCATTATCAAGGATTATGCTAAAGATTTTCAGACTATCATGCCCCACAAATGCTCAAGAAGACTCAATGAGAAAATAGACTCGGATGCCAAATGAGAGACCCATGGGGTCTATTTATGCACTTTTTGGAAACTTCTTCTAGAAGCTCTCTTACTTTTTCTAGAAGTATCCATAATATTTTTATAAAATCTCATTGCACTTTTTAGCTAAAAAGTAACTTTATAAAATAAAAGTGCACCTTAATTTAAAAATATATTTTGGCCCCATATAAAAAGTAATAATAAAATATAATGTCTCCAAGAGCATAATGAGCCATCCAATCACCAAATAAATGCAAAAATGACTCTCTCATCACCACCATCTACCTACGAGAGTCTGGAATAGGCAAATCCACGTAAAGTGTCATGTCTTACTAAAGAGGGGACATGACAGTCGGCCCCTCCTGAAATTGCTTGGCCTCAAGCAATCTCAATGTTGGATGCTGTAGAATGGCCTCACCCTCCCAAGTAGCATCCTCAACGGGTAGATCCTTCCACTTAATTAGGTACTCTCTGATCACCCACCTGTGAAGCTGCTTCTCTTTGCTATCCAAGATGGATTTTGGAACCAAGATCAACTTCCCCTCATCATCCAAGGGAGGTAACACTGCAGAAGGTACCACACTCTGACCCAACGCCTTCTTGAGGCATGACACATTGAATACATTATACACTCTGCTATCTTCTAAAAGATCCAACTCATAAGCCACCTCACCAACCTTCTTGATAATCTTGAATGGTCCATAGTATCATGGCTTGAGTTTCTCTACACTACTCTTCTTAAGAGTGGACTACCTATATTGCTGCAACATGAGGTAGACCATATCATTCACCTCAAAACTATGCTCAGTCCTCTTCTGGTTTGCATACTATTTCTACTGCTTCTGAGCTCTGGCAATATTGTCTCTAAGAGTAGCAACTATGTCCTTACTCTGCTGTGGTAACTCACCTGCACTAGGTACCCAACTGTCACCCAATACTAAATCCAAAAAATGGGGTGCCTCATAACCGTAAAGTGCCATGAAGGGCATCATCCATATAGTCATGTGGTATGTACTGTTATAGCAATACTCATAGATATAAATCCATCTGACCCAAGTCCGCTACTGAGCTACCACATAATTCCTCAAATACCCTTCTACCCACTGGTTTACTATCTCTATTTGACCATCGATCTATGGGTGATAGCTGGTGCTGGGTGTAAGCTCAATACCACATAACCAAAATACCTCCTGCCAAAAGTGACTCATGAAGTGGCTGTCCCTATCACTCATAGTGTTTTGAGGCAAGTCGTGCAACCTGAAAACCTCCAAGAAGGAGACCTCTGCTACCTGAGCCGCTGAGTATGTAGTAGTGATAGGGAAGAAGTGAGCATATTTTGTTAACCTATCCACCACCACATAAATACAATCTCATCCATGTGCCTTCAGCAAGCCTATGATAAAGTCCATGGAGATACACTCCCACTTCCTGTCAGGAATAGGAAGTGGTTGTAGGAGCCCTGTTGGATATGTGTGTTCTTGTTTGTTTTTTTGGAAAACAAGACACTCTTGAACATACTATAAAACATCAGCCTTAAGCCCCTTCCAAGTGAACCTCTCCTGAACTGCCCTGTAAGTCTTGAAGTACCAGGGATGGCCTGTTATGGGTGAGTCATGAAGTGTTCTCAAGATCAATTGCTTAACCTTCAATCCTGGGACTAAATAAATCATGTTCTTGTAAATGATCAAATCATCTACAAGTGTGTATCTGGTATCAATCACTACCCCCACTATATCAGAGGCCCATGTGTCCCTAGCATATTCTGCTATAATCAAATGTCACCAATCCTCTAATATCTGGATCATAGAAGTAAGGTGTGGCTTGCGGGATAGAGCATTTGCAACAACATTCTGTGTACCTTTGACATACGTGATGTCAAAGTCATATGCCTGCAACTTACTCACCCATTTTTGCTCACAATCATTTAGGTCCTACTGTCCCAAAAAGTGTCTCAGACTGTTATGATTAGTCTTTATACAGAATTTGCTGCCCACAAGATACTGTCTGAACTTGGCCAGAGCATGCATGATGGCCAACATCTCCTTATCATAAATGCTAAATGATCACTCAAGCCCTCTAAGTTTCTTGCTCTCATAAGCAATAAGGTGCTTGTCCTGCATGAGTACAACACCTACTCCTTCTCCAGATGCATCACATTGAAGCTCAAATGGCTTCATCAAATCAGGTAATGCTAGAACTGGGCATCTAGTCATTATCTCCTTGAATCTCATGAAACAATCTTGTGTCTCCTGAGTCCACACAAATGCCCCTTTCTTCAATAAATCTATCATGGGTGCAACAAGTCGTGAGTAGCCACTGACGAATCTGTGATAAAACCCACATAGACCAAGGAACCCCCTCAACTATGTAGGGTTCTTTGGTGGTGGCCAACCAACAATAGCACAGATCTTTTCAGGATCCATCCATACTCCATCTGCACTGATGATGTGTCCTAAATATAGAAGCTCAGTCATGCCTAAATCACATTTGGATTCATTGGCATACAAGGACTCCTGCCATATGCCCAATACTATCTCTAAATGCTCAAGATGTTCCTGTCATGACCTACTATATACCAAAATATCATCAAAGAATACCAGTACAAATTTCCTCAACTGATGGTGAAAAAACCTGTTCATTATAGACTAGAAAATGGTAGGTGCATTAGTCAAACCAAAAGGCATGATTACAAACTCAAAATGCCCATAGTGACATCTGAAAGCAATTTTCTCAATGTCCTATTCTCTCACTCTAATCTGATGATATCCTGATCTCAAGTCAATCTTTGAAAAATAACAACCCCCATGCAATTCATCTATCAAATCATCGATGCGTGGGATAAGATATCTATTCTTAATAGTTCTTTTGTTTAACACCCTGTAATCAATACACATCTCAAGAGTACCATCCTTCTTTTTAACCAAAACAACAGAAGATGCAAAAGGTGACTTACTTGGTCGGATGTGTCCCATGGCTAGTAACTCCTTAATGGTCCTCTCAATCTCATCCTTTAGTCACTTCGGGTGTCGATATGGTGTGATCATGATAGGCTTAGCGCCTTCCTCTAGCTCAATAATATGCTCAATGCCTCTATTTGGTGGTCTGCCTGGTGGAATCTTGCTGAATACCTTCTCATATTTAATTCTCAACTTCTGAATATTAGGATGATATTCAGCCTTGTGTTACTCCTCTTGTGTAGGCATCAAGGTACAAATAACTGCCCACTCTATATCATTATGCCTAGCTAGCCTCTCCATCCTCCCAAGTGAAATAGTCCTAACATCACTATTATGAATAGCCTTCAGCACATGTGTTCTACCATCTACCTCAAATTGTATCTCCATATCCTTAAGTCTCAGGGTAACCTCCTCCAACGAATGTAGCCACTGCATCCCAAGCACTATGTCCATATCACCCATGTTGACCACATGATAATCTGCCTTGAACTCATAGTTGTTCAGGCATAGAGGTAGATCACGTACCATCCTGTCACATCAAAGAATAAATCCATCAGCCACCTTAACTTTCAGTCCATCAAACTCCTTAGTGGTGAGCCCACACCTTTCCATGAAGCGTGCATCAATAAAGTTATGTGTGCCACCAATATCTAAGAGTGTAATAACCTTTTGTCCTGCTAAGACACCTCTAAGTTTAAAAGAACCCTCTCTTTGAATACTAGATAAATGTGCCTCCTATAAATGTAATTCTAAATCCTCCTTTTGTTTAGCATTATCTACCTCCTGTTCCTGCTCTGCATCATCAGGATCATGGTACTCTGAGCTGTCTCAATCTAAGCCCTCGTAATAAGCCCACATCACCTTGTTGGCCTTTCCCTTAGGCCTCATAAGACTGTCATGTCCAAACTCATAGGGACCCTTGCAATAGAAGCATAACTTCTTCTTACGCAGGTCATTAAGTGTCTCCTTATCCAAGGGTGTAGCTGACTTACCTTTCGTGTCATCAACCTTATCTTTAATTTTGATGAATCCCCCTTTATTATCTCTATATGATGAAGAACCCTTTGAACCGAACCTATTTGCTGGTGTTGCAAGTTCCATACTATGACTTTTCTTCATGGCTTCCTAAAATGTGAGAGGATTAAAGGCCTTAACCCACCCCTTGAGTGGTTTAGTCAACCCTTCTGTAAATAAAATGACTAGCCTACGCTCTGAAATATCAGGTACCATTGCTGCTAGCTTTTAGAAGTCATTAATATAAGCATCAAGGGAACCATGATGTTTTAGTTGTGCCAATTCACAGAAACTCACCTCAAGATCTTTGACATCAAACCTTTCAATCAGCCTGTTGGTAAACTCCTCATATGTAGTGATAAGGTTGTGTCCAAGAGTGACTAACCCATGATACCACCACTCGTGAGCAGCTCCTTCAAGATGTAGTGTGGCAAATCTTATGGCATCCTCTTCAGGCATTGGTCTCAAAGAAAGATAATTATCAAGCTTTTGAACCCAAGACCTAGCTGTGCATTTTTTACTTCAGGCATGGAAATCTTACCAAGTGTTTGTTGATAGTCATTCCTTTGAGCGTAGTGATCATTTCTTCCTCCTCTCTTATTTATTTGATTCATGAATTGATCAAATGTCCATATTTCTCTCATATAAGGAGGGAGAGTGGTATACTCCAAGTAGGCCTATCTAACTTCATCTCCAAATGGAGTAGCTGGAGCAGCATGTGATTGTCCTTCTCTTGGTGTAAAGGTGGGAAAAAGAGGCCTAAAGGTTGATCCTCAAGTGTTTCTAGTGTGTTGTATTGACCTTTCCTCATTAACTCCACTATGTTCAGCTGTGTGTTGATGATTTTGATTTGGAATGGCTTACTGATCCATTTTTCCTAATAAGTGTGACATCATATCAAGCATAGTGTCAAATTTCCTTTCAATACTTGCATCTCTATCTTCCTCTGCCATATTTTGAACTGATTTGACGGTGTCTCTTAATGCTTCTGAAAATGTATCCCCTTCAATCTGAGGATTCTAATTTTGTTGTCTCCGCTATTCCCTGCTATAATATCTAATTTCTCTCTCACTCATCTACTGTTTAACTGATCACATGATGGCAGGATGATGGCTCTGATACCACTGTAATGACCCTTACTAGTAGGATCACAAAAATCATTGATTTTGTACTTATGAAATTTCATCAAACAATTGGTAAGCAAACAACTATACTGCTGAAAGTAAATATCTGATTGTAGTACAATGGAATTTTGTCAAACAGTTGGCAAAATATCAAACTATACTATTGTAAATGTAAACTGAATATGAAATTGTTAAGCAACAAATCCACTCAACTCAATGATTAAAAAATCAGTACCAATATATTCATTTAACGGAGATATAGGTCCTTTTTCAATAGATTGCAACTTTTAGATTTCTACAAAACATGGACAGAATAATATCCTTTCTTATCATGAACAGAATACAAAGGCTTGGCACATAATTGAATCTCTATTATAGATATGCAAGTGTAAATAGAACCTCACATGAATTTACTGATGATAATAATGAAACCTGGTCTGTATGTTGCACCTAGAATGTTATCCGTACATAGCTACAAGTACAAGCCGTATTGTACGAATTGGTTTGATTTTGGTAATAATTCTAGTCTTCACTATCAAGTGTCGATAATGCCCTAAACATGGATGCCTAGGCTAGGGTAAATGCCTCCCACAATATAAAAATTAATCTCCCAACCAAATAGGAGTTATGAACAAAAATATAGGTTCAGATGTGAATCGCAGTATGCTAGAAATGCCATCAAAAATTCTAAAATGATCTTCAAACAATGTCAATGCAATCTTCCTGGTAAGTGGATGAAGAACAAGTTTATTTGCAACTAAAATTCTCAAATCCTTAATAGAATCTAAGGATTCCAAATGTAATGAAACTCAGTCCAAGACTGAATACTCCAATGAAGCTCAACATGAAATGGTTGAATACCACTTGCAATGTGCAACCCTTCAGAAGTTATTTCACTTCCTCAGTTATGTAATCTCTTGAGAGGTATCATTCTCAAAGATGATGCTGAAGATTTGTAGACTATCACGCCCCACAAATACTCAAGAAGAATCAATGAAAAAATAGATTCAGATGCCAAATGAGAGCCCCATGGGGTCTATTTATGCACTTTTTGGAAACTTCTTCTAGAAGCCCTCTTACTTTTTCTAGAAGTATCCATAATATTCTTATAAAATATCATTGCACTTTTTAGCTAAAAAGTAACTTTATAAAATAAAAGTGCACCTTAATTTAAAAATATATTTTGGCCCCATATAAAAAGTAATAATAAAATATAATGTCTCCAAGAGCATAATGAGCCATGCAATCACCAAATAAATGCAAAAATGACTCTCTCATCACCACCATCTACCTACGAGAGTCTGGAATAGGCAAATCCATGTAAAGTGTCATGTCGTACTAGAGAGGGGACATGACAGTTGTTGGGTTAATTTTTCTTATATTTGTTTCCTTAATGTGATTTCTATCCTTTTAATTAAATAAGCAGAATTAGTGAAAGTATTCAGGAAGGTGTCCTAAAGCCAACTGTGGAGAGACTTTGTGACCCCACAATTGCCTTCAGTATGTGTTTATTTTCTATTTTTGTGTAAAGAACCTTGGAATGACTTTGTGCCCTCATTATTCTTCGTATTCCACTCTTTAGCAGTTGAGGTGGAGACTTTGTGCCTCATTTCATCCTACTGTGTTACTATACCCTGTTACAGTTACTTGTCTTCACTAGAAAGATTCTTTTTGTCTATTGAACAACACTTTTGAAAGAAGAGGAGTGTCTTCTCATTAGGATTTCTCCTTTGATTCACACACATCATCTCTGAAAAAAGAGAGATGGATGGTTTATCCTACCCTTGAGTGTTATTTTCTATTTATATATATAAATTATATAGTTCTTGCATATCTACAGGGAACCTCCCCTTGATGAGAGGAGAGATTAGTCCCCTTTTGATGTGGTAAACCTACACATTTGGCCAACCAATCTTCCTGCTGTGGTTGATCAGACCTATTTTGTTTATCAGTACATTGACTGAAAAAATATTCACCCAACAGTTTTTGGCGACTTTGTTGGGGAAGTTATGTGCATTCTAAAGCCTCAAGTTTTAGATTGAAGTAGTCCCTACCCTATCCATTATAGACTCTGGCAACTCCACTCCATTTCTATGTCTTACTTGTTATTATTATAGCCTTACCATCTCCCTTCACCCTCACACCAACTAGGAAAGAAAGTGTAGTTTAAAACCTCAAGCTTTAAGCTGAAGTAAGGTCAATTCTTTTCCATTTTTATTTCACAACCTGGAAAATTCAAGGTATACATGAAGGCAAAGGGCTAAAGGTATTGTTGATCCTATATTTGAGTTGGTACAACAAAGTAATTTTGATTTGTCTCCACCATCTCATCTCCAACAAACTAAGAGCTTTCCTCCTACTAAAGTTAGGTCTCCATTACCAAGTGAATCATCCACTTTTGCTATTAATAAAGCTTTGCCAATAATTACCACTCTGAGATTTGTTATTCCTCCTTTTCATAGTCATAAAATGGTAGTTCAAGGCCCTTGGGGTAATTCTTTTGGCCCTCTTAATCTTCCTCCACCTCTACATGAGCTCCCACGTAGTTCAAGGAAGAATTTTCCCAAATTCTATGGTGATGCGAGAGTTTACCCTGATGAACACATTACAGCCTTTAGCATAGCCTGTGGTGTAATTGGAGTGGAATTTGAAGACATGGTAGTTAGGCTATTTGTAGAAACATTATAAGATGCTATGCAAATTGGTTTTACCATATACAAGCTTGATCAGTAACTGATTGGAACACCCTCAAAGTTAAGTTTGAAGCCAAATTCAAGCCTACAGAAGATGCACATGCCCTTCTGGCTCAACTTACATATATGAAGAAAGAGCCTCATAAACCAATGAGGGACTTCATAGCCAAGTTTGACAAACTAAGAAACAAGATTCCTATAATTGCTCATCCTATAGTTGAGAATCTCAAATGTTTCTTCATTAATTCTTAGTTACCTGAAGTGAGTCTCCTTTTAAGACGTGTTGGTCAAATATACCTTGCCACAGCTCAAGATTTGGCCACTAAGGTAGAAGATGATCTCATCTTGGCATGGAAGATAAGAAAAGATCCAAATAGAAATAGAACCTCATCATCTTCTGAATATCCATCTATAGGCACCACTGATCCAATGGTGTAGAAGTTGGCAAACAAGTTACTTGCTCTTAAAAAGCAAATGGTGCAAGGAATGTCTTCTGCTCCTTCATACAGAGATATGCCAAGGAGGACATTTCCAAATCAGTCATACCAGGGTAATGCTACCAAGAATTAAGGGCAACTAAATCATCTTCCTCCCCCACAAGGGAAACTTACTATTGAAGCTCCCCCAGCCAATTCAGTAATGGGATATCTTGAAGCAGAATTAGATTTTTCTTTTCAACCTGAATTGAGTCAAGAAAATGATGCTGATGTCCTCATAGAAAACCAAGAAGAATCAATTGATGAATCCAACATTGGTTTCTTGAACTACCAGGATGAACCTAGAAGTAAAGGAGAAGCTTTTGATGGATCATACACAGTGTTTACCAAGTCTAAGAAACAATCAACCCAACAAGCTAATAAAGTAATAGAGGAGCAACCTCAACCAACAATTTCAATTGCTAAATGTGGCACCTCTCTACCTTTCCAGCCAAAGGATCTAGTGATCACTAAGAAGGTAAGTACATCAATTTCACCTTCACCTTTAGCTTTAATTTCACAAATCAATCCTTCCCCCTTTGCAAATCAAAAAGTTGAATTACCTTCCTCTATTCCTAGTCCATTTCAATCATTTGACATAATTGATCATGTCAAGAAAACCAAAATTCAAATGACTGAGTTTGAATATTTACAATCCAATCCTAAGCAGTTGGATAGGTTAGTTGAGTGTTTAAAGAATAAGGTTATCCCTGTAGGACAAGATGCTAAGAAGTTAACTCTTGATTCCCCAAAGAACATGCCTATTCCAAAAAAATTGTCATTACTCCTCCAGTTATCCCTAGAAAATTAGAACCTTTCTATGTTTTTCTGTTGATAAATGGTCATAAGCTGAGTAACTACATCATAGACTCAGGTGCATTTGATAATGTCATGCCAGCTAAAGTAGAAGAATCTCTTGATCTCACACTGACCAAAAATTTTGGTAGATGTTTCTCCATGGAGAACAAATAAGGACCTCTACTAAGACAAATCAAAGATGCTCAATTTGCATTTGCAGCCTTTCCAAAAAAAAAGAATCAAGATGATAGTTTTGGTGGCTGATGTCCCAGCATCCTATGGTATTCTACTTGGGCAAAATTTTTGCAAGGATGTTGGTGGATAATTGAGCATGGATCTATCTAAAGCAAGGATCTCTGTCAAAGGCACCATGTAGAAGCTACTTCTTGAAAAGGAATCAAAATATATTGTCACTCAGACATCAGCCCTTGAAGCTCAAATTCTATTTGAGTCTTCAGGCATGGATAACTATTTTCTATCTACAGACGAAGTTCATGAAGCATCTGATAAAATTCTTGAAAGTGTCAATTTTGAAATTAGTTCAACTAGACGAGCAGAAGAATTGGTAGTTTGCAATACAGATGGAGAAGGATCTTCCCTCTCTAATGAAGGAAAATCTAAAGAAAAATAATATCTGATAAGGTATGGAATCTAGAATTTGATGGCAACTGCTTCTCTACCAGTTTAGGAGCTAGGATTATGTTGATATCTCCTCAAAGAGATATTTTTCCTTCATCTTATATGTTACAATTCAACAACACCAATAACATAGCTAAATATGAATCCCTATTGCTTGGATTGAAGCCTGCCTGAGACAAAGGTATCAAGCTCCTTCATGCCAAATGAGATGTTGAACTAATAGTTTGTCAGGTGAGAAACATGTACCAACCAAGAATAAAAGATTGCGCCACTACCACAACTTAGTACGGGACCAAATTAAAAGCTTTGATGCTTTCAACATCTCTGCCATACCCAGAGATTTTAATGACTGAGCTAACGCACTTGTTGTTTTAGCAACTCTCTTAGTTCTTCACTCAGACTTCATAGGAAACAAGTACACCATTGAGCTAGTCTTTAGACCAAGTGTTCTTGATAATGCTAATCATTAGCAAGTATTCAATGATGATCATCAAATCATTACCTTCTTGGAACAAAAAGACAGCTTTAAACAACTACATTTTGAAGGCAGTGAACCTCAGAAGTGTGAACCAGTCCCTGAATTAAGTTCAGATGAAGAATTATTACAACTCAAAGGGAATAAAATTCTCAAAAGCTTGGTTTTCCTTGAAAAACTATCTAACAAACATGATAGATTCATCAAATAGCAGCAAATAGATTCAAACTTCTCTCGAGGATTTGATCAAATAAATCTGACTATTGAAGAAAATCCTAAAATGGTGAATATTGGTAAGTGCTGCACTCAAAAAGAGAAGTTCAAGTTCATTGCTCTACTCCAACAATATATTGATGTCTTAGCATACTCCTATGATGACCTGAAGTCTCTCAGACCTAATGAAATCAGCCATGACATTCCTCTCAAGGCTAACTCAGTGCCTTATAAGCAAAAATCTAGACAGTACAATCCAAAAATATCAAGTACTATTCTATCTGAGATACAAAAATATTAAATGCTAGAATCATCTTCCCAATCCATCATTCTACATGGATTATAAACATAGTGCATATAAGGAAAAAGAATGGCAAAATTTGCATTTGTGTAGATTTCAGAAATCTAAATTAGTCATCCTTGAAGGATAACTATCCTTTGCCAATCATGGATCAAGTACTTCAAATAGTGACAGACTCAAAAATGTTATCAATGCTACATGTCTTCTCAGGATACAATTAATTTGAAGTTGGTAAAGCAGACCAACATAAGACTACATTCACCACACCTTAGGGCACATTTGCATATAGAAGGATGCCTTTTAGCTTAATAAATGTTGGCACCACTTTTTAGAGAGCAATGGACTTTGCTTTCAAGGATGAGATAGGTAAGTTCATTATAGTATACCTTGATGATTTGGCCATCTTTTCAAAGCATCATTTTGATCATATACATCACTTACAACAAGTACTGGAGCACTGCCACCAGAATGACATTTTCTTGAACCCCAAGAAGTTTGTTTCTGGAGTAATAGAGGGGAAACTTCTCAGACACATTGTGTCCAAATAAGGCATAAATATTGACTCAGATAGAGTTAAATATATTTAAGAGCTTACTTTACCTACAAGTAAAAATGTTGTTCACTCTTTCTTCAAAAAGGTGAATTTCTTATGAAGGTTCATCCCCAAATTTGTTGAGAAGACTTGACACATTGTAAACATGATGAAAGAGAAATCCAAATTCAGCTGGACTAAAGAAGGTAAGTCAACATTTGAGGACATCAAGACTGCCATTGCCCATGCCCCAACTCTGGTTTGTCTAGACTACAACAAAGAATTCATCATATACAGTTATGCTTCTAAATACACACTTTCAGCAATTTTGGTTCAATAAGATAAAGAAGGTATGGAATCTCCCATTTATTTCATTAGTTACCCTCTCAAAACCCATGAGCTGAAGTACCTGAACATGGAAAAGCATGCTTATGAAGTGGTAAAATTAGTCAAGCATTTCCACTTCTATATCTTGAATTCACACACTAGTGCCTTAGTTCCTGACACTACAGTCAAATCCATATTAACTCAGCAGGAGTTTGGAACAAAAAAAGGCAATTGGATTGCAAAGATCTAGGAGTTTTATCTAGACATCAAGCCAACAAAGTTGGTAAGGGGAAAAAGCCTATGCTAATTAATTACTGATAACCAACCAGAAGAAACAGAGCATGAAGAAGCAAAGGTGGAAGACACACCTACAGTTCTCTTTGTCTCCACTACCAATGAGTGGTATTTAGGTATTGCTCATTTCCTTACTTAGGGTGAATGTCCTACTCATTTATCTTACAAAGAAATGAGGACTATTAAGTTGAAAGCTACCAATTTTGTCCTTTGGAACAAAGGCCTGTACAAGAGAAGCTTAGATGGAGTATTCCTCACTGTGTAGACAAAGAGTAGCAAAGCCAACTTTTGAAATCTTTCCACAATCTAGCTTGTGGAGGACATTTTTATGCTTTTGTGACTGCCCACAAGATTTTTCAAGCTAGGTATTACTGGTCAACTCTTTTCCAAGATGCATATAAGTTGGTGAGAAAATGTGAACTCTACTAGTAATTTGTTGGAAGACCCAAGTTAGCTTCCCTGCCTCTCAAGCCAATGGTCATAGAGAAACCATTCTAGTAATGGAGAATTGATTTTATTGGAGCTATAAACCCATCTTCAAGTGCTGGACATGATTATGTCCTTATAGCAACTGACTATTTCACCAAGTGGGTTGAAGCTATCCCAACCAAGCATGCCACTTCGAAAGTAGTGTGCAATTTCCTCAAGGAGAATATCATTTCCAAGTTTAGAGTCCCAACTAAGATTATTACTAATAATGTAGCTTATTTCACTTCCTAGGAGATTACAAAATTCTATTTCTACTATGGGATTACACTCTCTTATTCTTATGATTACTTTTCACAAGGGAATGGACAAGCTGAATCAAGCAATAAAAACCTGGTGACTATCATCAAGAAGCTGGCAGATAACAACCAAAGGACATGGCATAAAACATTGAGTGATGCTCTATGGGTAGACAGAATCACACCAAAGAAGGTAATTGGTATGTCTCCTTTCCAACTTTTTTATGTTATCAACGTTGAGATACCAATCACCTTAGAATTGCTAGCATTAAAATTGGCTAAGGCAATTGAAGATCAGACATATGAAAGCTCCCTTGATAAGAGAATCCTGTGCCTGACTGAGTTGGATGAATAGAGAACTATGGTAGTAGACCGAATTGCTACCCATAAAAGCTTGGTAAAGAAACTCTTTGACTAGAAGGCAAAAAATTGTGATTTATAAGTTGGAGATCAAGTCCTATTATGGGACAAAAAGAGATAACTAAAAGGGATGCATGGAAAGTTCAACTCCCTTTGGAGAGGCCCGTTTATTATTCATCAACACAATGGTGAAAATAGCTTCCTGCTAAAGTATCAAGATGGCACACTCTTTTCTCTACCTCACAGTGGGCAACATCTGAAACACTTCAATTCTTGAAGTATCAGATCATTTTCATCTATACATATGTATATTTGTATAGTTTTTAGTTCCATTTTGTTTTGTTTGTTTTTATTTTTGATGCCTTTCATTTCTAGGTAATATGACTCCATAGCCCAATGGTACACATGAAGACACTGGAGATTCTGAATTCTAATCCCTTCAATTCTTTTTATAATTGATAGAATTTCCCCAACTAGAGCCAGCTGTTGTACCCAAAAAATGTCATTCATTTTTGGGACAACATTTAAGCTATTTTGGTCCTGTAAGACAAATTATCTCTTCCCATTTCAAAAAATTGTTCTAAACTTTCAAAATCAAGAATTATTCAAGATTTTTCAGCTAAAGGACTAATAGGTTCATCGGGTTCAAAGATTCAACAGGTTCAAAGGTGGCAGGTTCAACATAGTTTATTTCCAAAAGCTTGTTTCAAGCGGTCAATAGAAATGAAGGAATGAACCGTTAAACCATTGAACCAAAGTTGGTTCAATCAATCGGTTCAAGTGGTAGGTTCAAAGGAGTGCCCCAAAAGTTGAAGATACAAGCACCCTTGTGGAGGAAATTTCATGGCAAAAGTAATTAAGTCAAAGAAAGCCCAAAACAAAAAGCCTGATGGAGCCCAGCAAATGCTGCCATGTGTCATCTATTGAGCCCCATTTTACTTTGTTTTTAAGACCTGTGGAAGTTGCCACCTATCCCTTGTAAGAGAATCAAAACATGACAAGTGTCTGCATTTGTATGAATCTAAATAAGTTCCAAGTGTATCTACAATGTTTCTAAAGCATAGTTGAAGCCACCACATGTCATCTTCCATGGGACACTCAGAAGGCGTCCAAAGCCTCTACAAAGTTAAGCAAATGCTGCCACGTGTCCTCACCTATTTCATAACGGATGCTGCCACATGTCACCTATTGAGATCAATGAAAATTGACTAAGGAAAAATCAAAGGACAAACAACCCTTTCGGAGGGCACTTAGAAACCAAAGTGGACCGTTGCAAAAATTTGAAAGGTCACTTTGAAGCTCAAACAACCCTTGCAGAGGGTAGGTGGGGAGCAAACATACCAATTCAAAGGTTGAACAAACACAAAGAATTCCTTTGAAAAATTTCTTGTGGCAAAGTTACAAAGAAATAATTCCTTCAAACTTTTTGTCTGAAGGAAAAGTCCCTTGAAATAAAAAAACCTGCCGAGCCGCCATGTGTCCTTCAAAAAGTCACAGCAGAAAGTGCCAGTGTATCTTATTAAAACTCAATGGAAGCCACCACGTGGCATCATCTACGTGAATCTAAAATGAGTCTAGAGTGTTTCAAAAGAAAAGCTAAAACTCGGTGGAAGCTGCCACATGTCAACGTCCACATTTTCTTCCTTTGGTCTCTTTATTAAGTAAGGATTGTGGTGGGCCCCTAATGAGCTACTAAATTAAACAGAGTGAGCCAAGTGTCATCCTTCGTGGGATTCTCAAAAGACAAGCAGAAGCTACCACATGTCTCATTGTAATTCCATAGAGCGCGACAAGTGTCTATATCCACATCTTGAGTTTCTTACAGGTTTTAAAGCTTCTTTTAATAAGCATCTCTCAGAGTCCCATGGATGCTGTCATGTATCCCTACCTATTTCTAAGTGGAAGCTACCATGTGTCCTCACCTATTTCTCAGTGGATGCTGCCATGTGTCACTTATTAAAAAAGTATCAGAAAGCAGCTAGAGCAAGTGGGAAAGACATGAAGGAATGGCTAAGGAAGATGACGGGCCCAAACACATTAAATTTGTGGCAATAAAATATCTATTGATCCTTGCAGACTTAAGGGTAGACCTTGTGAATGAATTCAATGACCTGCCAAAGAGATAGGCCGAGAGCTCAAATCACACAGATAAGGGCAAAATATAGCCAGGAAAAGGGGAACGATGAAGAAGGACCAAAAATACCCATGCATGGGATATGTTTCTAAAATATTCCACCAGTTGGACATTGGAGAACATGAACATTCAATGGTGTGACCCATTTCTCTACATTGAAAAAACAAAATGGGCAAATACGCTTGATTCCAGCATATCTTCTTGATAGAATTTAATGCAACATGATGTGTTACTACTCCCAAGTCTTTCTTGGAGGGCTATATATTGAACTTTCTCTTATTGTTTTAGGGGATCTTTTTTGATATAATAAACTAATTTTTGCCCAAATTGAAAGGCACTACTGAGACTTTGAGCTCAAATTGTTGATCATATTTTGTTATTGGAATAAGAAAGCAAGTAACTTTTTAGACTTTGTGCTGTAATAACTTGGTTGTTGGGGAAATTATTCTTATGTCTATTTCCTTAATGTGATTTTTGTCCCTTTAATTAAATAAGCAGAATTAGTGAAAGTATTCAGGAAGGTGTCCTGAAGCCAAATGTGGAGAGACTTTGTGCCCCCACAATTGCCTTCAGTATGTGTTTATTTTTAATTTTTGTGTAAAGAACCGTGGAACGAATTTGTGCCCTCATTGTTCTTCATATTCCACTCTTTAGCAGTTGAGGTGGAGACTTTGTGCCTCATTTCATCCTATTGTGTTACTATACCCTATTATAGTTACTTGTCTTCACTAAAAAGATTCCTTTTGTCTGTTGAACAACACTTTTGAAAGAAGAGGAGTGTCTTCTATCATTTCATTAGGATTTCTCCTTTGATTCACACACATCATCTCTAGAAAAAGAGAGATGGATGGTTTATCCTACCCTTGAGTGTTATTTTCTATTTATATATATAAATTATATAGTTCTTGCATATCTACAGGGAACCTCCCCTTGATGAGAGGAGAGATTAGTCCCCTTTTGATGTGGTAAACCTACACATTTGGCCAACCAATCTTCCTGCTGTGGTTGATCAGACCTATTTTATTTATCAGTACGCTGATTAACAAAATATTCACCCAAAAAAATAACACTATTTGAGTTAAGGAGGGGATAAGCATTTAATATTTGGGATAGAGATCTTATTTATTAAGCATGGCTCTCCATTTCTAAATTTATAACTTTAGAGAAGATATTTTTAATTCCTTGACTTTGAGGATGATGACATCATCATGACCTCATTTTTATTGAAATTTTATTTTTTTAAATTCAATTTCACTAATTACACATATAAATTCCACTTAAGCATTTAATTTGATTTAATTAGTTAATTCGTTATGCTTAGCATTTTTGCACTTTAAGAATTGTTCAAGTGCCTTGCTTAATGGGTCCAAAGGCTAAACTATCAATTTACTAGGTCATAAGTTGACTAAAGATAAATCCATAAGAGGTTACTACTGTGTACAAGATAATACACCAAATAAGGATGCTTTAACATGATTCTAAACACTAATATCTAATGTGCAGATGAAATTGAGAGATTTAGTGATTCTTAGGCTTAATTTGCCTTGTTTGGTATAAAGCAATCTGAAGTCAGGTTGGAATACAGTTGTGGCCCAAATGGGGTGTCTATAGTTTTCCCCTATTTAGTAAGGCATTGTAAGACATGTGCATAGTAACATCTTCTCAAAGAATGAAAAGGTCATTAATTCCTAATGCCCGAAAAGGTGATGGATGAGCCCTAGATGTTCCTGAAAGGGAGTGAGTGCAAAGAAGATCAATGAACATTCCCTCTAAAAGAAAGAAATGATGTGACCAAGAGGTAAAAAAGGGTGAAAATTTGATTTTCCCAAAGGTGGTTATAATCAGTGCCACAACGAGATGCCCTAATAGGGCAGATAAAAAGGATGATTTTCCCAAAGATAATATAATCATCAACATAATGAGGTAAAAAAAATGATTGGCCCAAAGGCAATTATAATCATTAGCTGAATGAAAACATGCTACAATAGGATAGATAAAGACAATGATTTTCCCAAAGATGATTATAATCATTAATATTTAGATAGATCAAAACATAATGATTTACCCAAAGATGGTTATAATCATTAGCACTATGGTTTAGCCCAATAAGGTAAATGGAAGCGTGATATAAGTCATATTTCCCCCAATAGGTAAAATTGAGGAAAGGGGGATTACATATTGAATCCATAGGCATGGATTAAGAGTAATCTGGTATAGAGGATAAGCATGAATTTAGGCCACCTACTAGTATGGAGATGCATGTCCTATCTAACAGGGATTAAAATTCATTTGTGATTTAATAATCTATATTTGGGTAATATTTGGATAGGTCTAGAATTTGTAAGGCATGAACAAAGATAAGTAATATGATACCATCACTTTTAATATCCATCAAACTAATTTTTGTTATAGCACATGACAATATGCACCATAATATAACAACATGATAACTTAGTGATAATATGCATAAGGACTGACACTCGATCTAATAAACAAGTAAAAACAATGTACTAATGATAAAAATCATGATGATAATGTTGACATATGAATATGGATAGAATTAAGTATCATGCACAATAAATCATGTAATGAACACATTCATATTAAGTTAAGGTACAACAATGAAAGCAAATAAATAGGCAAACAAGTAAAACAAAACACCAATAAACAAAATAAAACAAAACACTAATTAATAAACATACAACAAAACACCAATAAACATTAAAAAATGCACAAAAAAACACTGATAAACAAAAATGGTCACAAACAAAATAACAATAAATGAAATTGCCGCAAATATAACAAAACAAGATAAAAAAAGAAATAAACAATGTAAACCAAAGAAAAATTCAATAAACAAACTATTCTAAACAGATAGAGGAAAAATAAAAACAATGGTTAATCACAATGTTATTAAAAATAGAATACAAATTATTCGTACATGTGTAATAGAGGTGTTACTCTTGGCGACAGAGTGACCCTTAAGCTAGGTAGCAACAACATAAGGATAACAATGCAATAACAATGGGCACAAGGTTTCCCTTAGGCTATAGGGAAACAAAAACACAATCAAGATGATAAATATTTCCCCTAGGCTATAGAGATAATGAAACAAACAAACAAAATATGGAGAATAAGAGAAAAGGAAGGGGTAGCTGAGCTAACTCTAAATGCACTAGGCAAGTAGATGTTGCCTACATAGATTAATGGACGCAATATCTAACATGAAATTTAGGCCAAATGTAGTTCTCCTAAGATATAGGATAGAATAAAATTGATGATAAGGAAACATGATTGATGTGTAGAGGAATATAAGAATGGTATTGCAAAATGGCAAGTGCAAAAAAAGAGGGATGACATTCACAATCATGAAAACATCAACATAAACAAAGCAT
This sequence comes from Torreya grandis, assembly GCA_037957365.1. Lineage (NCBI taxonomy): Eukaryota > Viridiplantae > Streptophyta > Pinopsida > Cupressales > Taxaceae > Torreya > Torreya grandis. Next base: position 5,440,915 of record JARHVA010000219.1, on the reverse strand, counting down.
GTGAGCACAAGAGTATGGTTTAGGCTAAAAACACACTAAAAGGCAAGAGATAAGTAACCATAAATGAACTAAATTGGTAATCCATAGTATCTACTACATCTAAGGCATGGAATGAGAATGAGCTCGCAAAATGGTGAGAGTGTTCAAATAGAAATGGCTCACAAAATGATGAGAACATTAAAAAATAAATGGCCTCTAAAATGGCAAGAGTGTAAGAAAAGCCAAGTGATAATTAGTGCATCAAATTTGAATACATAATGTTCACAACATGAACTCATAAAATGATGAGAGCATATAGCTAAGGCCAATAAGGATTGGAAAAATTAAATGACAAGTGGTTACTCGTGAGATAGTTTGGGCTTCTAGTATCCTTAAGGCAAAGATGTGGTCTAAAAAGAAAAGAAAGTGCAACCAAGCTAACCCAAGATACCCCATATATCCAAGTGCTTTCTACATAGTTTGTGTAGACCTCAGGCCGATGTAGTTCTCCCAAAAATGGGAGGAAAAAGACCAAGGTGGTCTAGAAATAAAATTAAATAGATAAAATGGCCCATCCTAGAAAATTTTAATGGTTTTATTTCTCACAAGGAAATTCTAAGCCAATTTTCATGATTTGTGTTTCTTAGAATTTTCTAGTTCATTTACCAATGTTTTTGGAATTTTTGAGGCATCTCAACTCAATCAAGAATGACAAGATACCAAATGGTGCAACTCGTAAAATAAGAAGAGCATGGCTTAGGTTGCTCATCAAATGGCGAGAGCATGGCTTAGGTTGCTCACAAAATGATGAGAGCATGGTAAAGGGGTGACTAAACTAACTTTAATGTTAATTGATTGCTACCTATATAGTCCCATTAAGACCTTAATTCAATGTCATTTTACCTTGCAATGGAGGAATTTGACTAAGTCACAATAAATTCATGAATTAGGCAAATGACATAGTATAGAACAAGAATGACAAGGTGATGTGGTAATGTATGGTAAAAGTGGTGCTCCTAATTTTCCCATAGGTACTTATAATTAGGAAACAATTTCATAGGCTAATGACACTAATTTACCTAAAGGTGGGTATAATTAGTAGCACCAAGAATGAAATAGAATGTAAAAACAATGAAGAATGCAATTTCCAAACCACTGTACACTAGTCCAAGATATTGTCTCTTTGTGAAATACTACATAAATTGATGAAACATCATTTGAGTCCAATCGATGAAGGTTCTTAAAGAACTAATGGACTAGAACCAAGGAAAAAATGGGTGGGGAAGGGAGGGAAAAATAACTTTGGTTGATAGGGAAGGTATGGATGGAATGATATATGGTATGGTACAAGGAAGGTGACAGTACAACATGATGTAAATAACCCTCATAAATAATAATTCAAGTCTCTCAAGAAAAATAATGCTTGAAATGTATTATGTTCATTGGCTCATCAAGTTCATCTCCACCTACTATAGCTAACTTATAGGCTCTAAAGCCAAAATTAGAAATAATGACATAAGGGCCTATTCAATCAGGATTAAACTTTTATTTATTATTTTTCTCACCCATGGTGTTTTTATTACCAAGTTATAACTCTCTATGTTTGACATGCCAGCTATACTGACCATGTAGCCATTTTTGATATGCTTGAAGGTTGTTTAAAATGGCCATGTATTTTTCATCTAGTAACTCTAGTCCTTGTAAGCTAGATAATATGTAATTCTCATCATCTAAGATGTGTTTCAATGAGATACGTAGAGAAGGAAACTCAACCTCAATGAGAAGAATGGACTCAGTGCCATAAATAAGGTAATATAGTGTGGCTCCTATTGGAGTATGATAATTAGTGCGATATGCCCAAAGGGCATGAATGATCTATAGGTGCCAATCATCGCCAACATCATTTACAATATTTTTAAGAATATTGATAATGCTTTTGTTGGCCATTACCTTGTGGTTAATATGCAACAAAAAAGTTTTGGGTAATATTAAACTTGATGCAAAATGATTTGACATCTTTATTCTTAAATGATCTACCATTATCAAATATAATACCAGATGGGATACCATAGAAACATATGAGATGATTGAACATGAATTAGAAATTTGTTTTCCAGTCACATAAGTGAGGGGTATAACTTCAACCCACTTAGTGAAATGCTCGATGGTGGTGAGGATGTGTTTATGGCCATCAAATAAGGTAGGGTTAATATTATCAATAAGATCAAGTCCCCATGTTGAAAATGGCCATGGTGTGAGCATTGGTTTGAGTGTTCTTTTTTGGATCATGAATCAAATTGGCATACCCCTGACATTTGTTACATATTTTCACATATGCAATTACATCTACTTCCATGGTTGGCTAATAGTAACTAGTACATAGGAGTTTTTTGACAAGGATGACCCTATTGATGTGGGTTCTACAAATTCCTTTATGAACTTCACTCAACACTAATGCAACTTTTTATAAATTTTAACAATGAAGTAGATTCCATCAAAGCTTTTGCAGTAAAGGGTTGGGCCAAGTAGGGTATATCAAGAGGCTTGTTATGTAAAGGCTTTTTGTTGTTTACGTGAAAGGTCAAGTGGAAGGACTTAGTCATGAAGGTAGTTATATAGGTATAAATACCAAATAGAATTGGGACTAACAAGGTCACATATCATTTCAATGGTTGAAGGTTCATGAGCAGGTGCTAGAAGATGTTTAATGAGGAACTAATAGTCTTTTGACTTATTTGTACTATAGATCAAAGAACCATTGGTAGCCATGGCATCTACTATTCTGCTATGAACCTAAATTATGTGTTCAAACTAATGTGGGCAATCTACTGCTTGAGAATGTCCACCATGGCCTTATATGGTACCAAATTATCATATTTGGTCTATGACTAGTCTATAACCTGATTGATGATTAGCTAAGAATCACCATGACCCAAGAGGTGTTATACTTTCCATTGTACTGATTGACAAAGCACTGTAACAAGTGATTCACATTTATCCATGTTATTAGTACAATGAAAGCTGATATGAAATGATTTGGGAATAAAATCCCCCTATGGTGTGATAAATAACAATCTGATCCCTAATCCATGAGATGTGAAAGACCTATCAAAATATAATTTCAAGTGCTACTCCTTAGGAGGTGTTTCAATGATGGTCATTATGGTCTCATCTAGATATGTAAAAGTGAGTGATGTAGTGTCAGAAAGGGGAGCTTCAACAAGTTGATCTATAAGTACTTATCCCTTTATAGTTTTTTGATTGATATACTCAATTTCAAATTCACTTAGCAACATGATCCATTTAGCCATGTGGCCTTGTAAAACAAGTTTTGATAGTAGATACTTGCATGGATCTACTTTGGCAATGACTATGGTCTTGTTATTAAGTATGTAATGTGCATCTTATAGGCTACAAAGGCCATAGCTAAACAAGCTTTTTATATTGGTGTATGGCTATGTTTATATGTTACTAGTGTATGACTTAGATAGTAAATGACATGTTCTTTCCCATTTTCATCATGCTAAGCTAAAATTGTCCCCAAGGCTTTGCTAGTGGTAGATAAGTATTATTAGAAATGACCTTCCTAGTATTGGTGGAAATGAAACACGTGGATTGGATAGGTATTCCTTTAGGCACTCAAAGGCTTTCTTACATTCATCATCCCAAATAAATGAGTGTAGGGGTGGAATTTATCAGCCAACTAAGAAATGAAGCATCTAATAGATCAAATTTTGCCCTCTAAATTGTGGAGTTGCTTCAAAGTGGAAGGTGGCAACATCTTGGTAATGGTTTATACCTTGGTAAGATCAACTTCAATGCCTCAGTGAGAGATAGTAAAGCCTAATAATTTGCCTAAATTAACATCTAAGATGCACTTCATAGGATTCAATCTAACCTTATACTCACAAAGCCTTTCAAATATCCTTCATAGTATGACTAGATGATCTACACATGTCCAATATGTCTTCGATAATATCATACATCATGTCATGAAATATAATGGTCATAGATCTTTGGTATGTATCCCCATCATTATTGAGGCTAAATGACATAACCTAATATAAAAACATTTCCCAAGGAGTGGTGAACACTATTTTGTGTTGGTCTTCTAGCATGATCCTGATTTGGTTATATCCTAAAAATCCATCCATAAAAGAAACGTTTCATACCCGAATGTGGAGTTAGCTATCATGTCAATATTCAGTAGAGGAAAGTTGTCTTTGGGGAAGGCCTTGTTGATGTATTTGAAATTAGTGTGGATTATGATCCCTTTTGGCTTTTTTCTAATAAGCATAATGTTTGAGATCTACTTTGAGTAGTCAATCGGTCTAATGCATCTTGATTCCAAGAGTTTTTTCTACTCTTTCTTAACTAACACAATAATACGAGGATGCATCTTACAAAATTTCTATTTTATAGGCTTGGCATCAAGATGTATAATGAGGTTGTGTATAACCAAGGTGAAGTCCAAACCTGGCATGTCAAAATAGGCCCATGTAAAAATGTCAACAAATTCCCTCAAAAGGGATGTAAAAACTTCACATTCTTCCTTAGTGAGGGATGCACCTAATTTGATCAACTTCAGGTCATATGGAGTCCAAATGTTGAATTTTATAATAAATTTTACTAGGAGAGTTGATCCATCTTCCAAAATAGTTGAAAAGGATGTGAATTGGCTAGTATGGTAAAGTCCTCTGGTTGAATTGGTTCTTCAAGCTCTCTAAAACAACATGAATCTAAATCTCCTAACAGTAACAATGGTCATGTAACAAATGCTATAGGACATTCTCAAAAAATTGATCAAAGGCAGGATGTTCCTCTATATCAAACTCAAACCCAATAATAAGTTAGTTTTTGATGGTCTCCTAAGCTTTATTCAAGGAAGGGTGAACACCCCCATATAGTAGCACCCAAAACAGGTTTTCTCCAAAAGACTAGCCTTTGTCTTTACTTCTACACTGGTCTAAAAGTGCCTCAAAGAGGTTTTCAATTTGGGACCTTAATGTTTTATTCTTTTATTTTTAGTTAAGGGTATTCTCCCACTCTCCAAAATAGGCTATAAGATCTAGTTTGATAGAGAACCTTTATTTGTGATATCCCAATGGAACATTATCTCTTAGGCCTATAAAATCATAAAAAGCCTCATCAGTCTCAAACTCATATAAAAGTATCATAAATTCTTGTTGGTCCTAGCCTATAAGTTGAGGATGATAAAGGGGAAGTGGGGAATATTGGATTATTGATGTAAGAGTGCAAATGGTATATGGGTCAAATAATTTGGTATTGGCAAGGTTTTCATATATGATATGATCAGACTTCACTTTGATGTCAACATCATCATAACTAGTCATTGGTGTTGAAACATAAATAAGATATGTGGGTTCATCCCCAGGTGGTTTAAATTTGAGACCATAAGTTCCTTTGTATCTAGTCATAGAAATGGGTTCAAGAGTACCTTGCTAATTTGGCCTGAGGCCTCTACCTTCATATGCTTGGTTATCTATGATCTTGTTAGGGATGGGATACTTTGTACTTCAGTATCAATCAACCAATTTTTCATTGCATAACCAATAATCATAATTGGCAAGCATGTCCTCTTCTTGGCTAGTGGCTGGTGTGAAAATAACAGGTGTAGGGCTTTGAAGCTTTCTTTTTCCTTTTCATCACCATTCCATACAAGCTAGCTTAGCTTTGGGCCTTCCATATGTCTTGGGATTTTGTGGAATCTTGGAAATATAGAATGTGTCATGGGTAAAATAATTTCTTGGACCATTGTCTAAAATGGTAAAATGACTAGACATTTTAATAGGAGGCATATTTGAATACAAGGCAAGGCTATCAGGGTCTATATAATTGGCTTTTGTTAATTCAACAAGTATCTCTTTATCTTTGTCTTTTTTTGGTATTGGGTCTAGACCAGAATGGTAATTGTAACTTTCATATGTATCTGCCATATGCTTGAAGTGTTCATATGGTTGTAAATCTCCATGGATACTTACCTCCATCATGAGTGAGGAAACTTTCTACATTGGTGCAATCTTGAAGGGATTGCAAAAATTTCATGTATCCATGGTCTACCTAAAATAAAATTGTATGATACATTTGGGTATAGAACATGGAAAAGTGTATCGTGGGTCAAAGGCTCAATGATCATTTGTAAACTTATGGTTACTTGTGATTCTCACTCTTCATTATCATAGGGTTTGATAGTAATAGTCATTGGTCAAAGGTCAGTTGTTGTATATCTTAGATGCTTGATTAGTTTCATAGACACAATATTTAGGCCCAATCCATTATCTATGAGGACACATTTGACTTTATGCTATGTGATGACAAATTTAATCTATAATGAGTTATTATGGAGAGAATGGAGGGATGGCATATCACTTTGGTCAAAGGTTAACTATTGGCCTAGGGATAGGTTTCTAGCCAAAGCTTAGAATTTGTCTAGAGTAATGTCAGTTGGCACTTAGGATTAGCCTAGGAGTTCTATAAGGATATTAGTTTGAATGGTAGATGTACGCAACAAATCTAGAATGGATATTTATGTGGGTGTCTTTTAGAGTTATTCCACAATGTCATATGTCCTTTCCTTAACAATAATAATTGGCTTACTCCTAGTCGATAGTAGGTTGGATTGGTTCAATGGTAAGGGGTTGTGGGCCTAAGATGGTGATTTTAGACCATTTAATTATGATTATGTAATCCATATTGGATACAGGACCATCACAACTATAAAATGATGGAGATGGGCTAGATAGGATAATTATTGATTGATGATGCACTTGGTTGTGGTCACAAGGTAATGGAGAGTTATCGACATAAGCTCCTAAAATGGTAATCCTTGGTTACTGTTACACTTGGATACGATCACATGTCAAGGAAGGATTACTAGAATTGGTAGGGTGATTGACATTATTAGGAAATAGTCCTGGTCTATTGGAATTTGGTCTAGGATTGATGGTAATTATAGATACATAAACTCCTACAATATGACCTATAACTATATTGTAGTCATGTGCAACTACATGGTAAATCTATTAGTTGTTGAGGTAATTTTGGCCTTGGTTCCTTCTATTTTGTGGTTAACATTGTTATTGCTATTGATATTGTTGTGGATGTTGTTGACACTATTATTATTTTTGTTTTTTCTATTGCTATGGTTTTCATTTTTGCTATTGTTGATTGGCATTGCTATGTTGTGTAAAAGGGTTTTGGTAGATACCAAGGTTTTGATTGGAAGTAGATGCTCTATTATCCAACTAGATTTCTCCATTTTCTGACATATTTTAAATAAGGTACTTCAAATTCATGCAATGGCATATAGAATGTTCATGAATTTGATGGTATTCATAGAAATCATGCTCATTGTAACATTCTAGATATGGTATACCCCCAGGATAGTGTTTTGGAATCGTCTAACTACTCATATCAGTTATGGCTAGGTTGTAAAACATTGCTTCAATAGGGTCATAAAAATCATTGAAGACTCTATGAGTGGGCCTTATTAGAGGAGGGGTTTGTGAAGGTGGTGTTTGTAACATTTAAGGAGCTAGTTTAAGTTGAGGCATAGGTTGCGCTTGTTGGATAGGATATATTTTTGGAATAAGCTACATTTGTAGCATAGGCTAAGTAGATGGTGTTTTCACCATTTGAACATGACACAATTAAGTTACTTGATTAATAAACAACATTATTGTTGAGGTTTTATGGTTTGAGTTTTTCATAGTTATTAGCTTGATTTGGTGTAGATGCTTGTGTTTAGACTGGGCTAGTATTTCAACTTGGGCTTGAGTTTTGGTTTTGGCTCTGATTTTGGTTTGAGGAAGATAACTTCATAATCCATTTGTTAATAAGGGCCTTTTTGATCTGTATGCCTTTCTTAATGTGTGCACAAATTGAAACTTCAAGTGATAAGGTATTTTTCCATGCAATTTTGGTAAATATAACTGCTAATTGTTTATCTTGTAAGTTATGGGTGAAGCGACTAGAAAATGCTCTCCATCTTTGTAAGTAACTTGCAAATGTCTCACCAAATTTTTGCTTGGCCTAACTCAAATATACTACTAAAATCTCATGCTTGAGATTGTGGGAGAAATATTGCATAAATTTATCTGAGAGATTGTCAAAGTTAGATACTAAATTTTTTGGTAACTTGAGAAACCATTTCAAATCTTGCCCAGGTAGACTCTAAAGAAAAAGAAGTAGGTAGATGTCACTATAGGCCACTAGATGGAAAGTAATAAATAACTTTATTGTATGCACCTTAGGGTCTCCATTACCCATGTAATTATTAAATTTTGGTGGCTCATAACTTGGAGGAAATGGTATCTGAAGATACTCCATGTTAAATGGGTATGAACACACATCAACCAATTTGAATTTCTTGGTTTTCTTTCCTATCTAAATGGCTATAATCACATCCTTCATCTATAGTAGTTTTTGAGCTAATAAAATTTATGGTTTATTTAATTATGGTTGTGGTTGGGTGGTTAAAGGTGGATTACCTTGATTGGGGTACAACAGAATTATGGAGTACTATAGAATGTTGGTTTGATGGACCAATCGACCAAGAATATGCATCTATGCATTGGGATTAGGCTGTTGATATTACACACATTATTGGTAAATATTCTAGTTCAGATTTAGAATATGGGCTTATGTCTGAGGGAATTGGGGTTGTGATGGAAGGATATGTCTTTGTGGAATACATTGTGCCTACTGAGGCTGAGTAAAGACTTACTGTTGACTAGTCAAACCCAGTCGAATAAAGGGAACTTGTTATTGACCAAGACTCTATCTTTGAATATGTAGCACTTGTTTAGTAAAAGGAAATAGTTGCCTAATAGGTATTTTTTGGATGTTATCACATATTTTTTAAATTAACACCTATTGTGAATTGGATGCTTATTGGGTGTTTGTCATTTTTCTTTGACCAATATAAATATGTTGTCAATTAGACACCATTTGAAATTATATAGGTACATTGGTCTACAACTATTGAGGTGTATTTATCACTACCTATTAAGGTGGAACATTTGTTGCCCCAAATTATGGTGGTGTAGTATTTTGCCTTCATTATGGTGGTAATTTAGTTTATACCTATTGTCACACAATATTAGCCATCACCTGCTGAGGCAGGATAACATTCGATGCTTGTTAAGGCAAAACATTAGCTAGCACTTGATTGGTTACCCCCTATTTTTACATGCTTAAGGAAGTAGCTGGTTGAGGAGTGGGAGTAAAATACTATGGTTGAGAAGTAGGCATTCCTTCCCCTACTATTGTGAACCACTCATATTATTGGAAAGAGGCACTTATTGTTACAAATTATTTGTCGGTACATTTAACTCACCTTAGTCTAGATCTAAAGACAATTGCATGCTATCCATTATATTTGGCACATGGTCTTGAGTAAACTATCATTTCCTTAATGAATGGGACATTAAACATGTTGCTTACTGAAGTATATTGGGTGAATGGGTCCCCACCCAAGTTAACTTGACCTAACAAATCAACTAGCATTCTTATTGAAGGAGTTAGTTCTATAAGTTGAGCATTCAATATGGCCATGACATTGAAATTCCATGCTAAATTAAGATAGGTCTGATATGCTTATTGCATTTGCATGAATTGGTCTTCTATGGGTCCCTTTCCCTTTTGTAATCATATTCGAATCTTGGTGTAACATATGTATGAGTGCTTGAGGGTAACTAGTAAATGCATGTTCGATAGTTTGGGTGTAAGATACATTTCTAGGCACTCTGACTAGACTAGGTAGGTTTTCATTGGGAAAGTCTTTTAGAAACTTGGCCCTTACCTCTATGGATCTGACTAAAACCTCATCCTTTTTTTAAATCAAGTGATGATTGAACAAGTATGGGCCATATGTCAACAATAGGGTGATGTAGTAAGGTTATTATTGTATTTGTTCAACAACAAATGACACACTAGCAAGGTATTAAGATGTTTTTTCTTGGTCTTGAATTGGATAAGGAGGTGTATTAACCAAGTAGTGTGCTAATATATCTTGGATTTGTTCCATATATCGAGTAGTGTAAGGGGGATAGGGATCTATATCACAAATTACATAATCACCATATGGATCTTGAACAAAGGTATCACTCGTGACTACATTTTCATAATCCAAATTATACATGGTTCCACTACATGTGTAGTGATGCATATCCTAATCCATGACTAACATCTCATGAAAAAAAGGTATAAAGTTCTCAAAAATCTTGAAACATGGCCTAAAAGAAAAAGGGTTGATGTTTGGTATGTCTAAAAACTTGGTCTAAGTGTCAAACTTGGTCTAGGAATGGAGCTCTTCTCCAAAATTGGCAATGATAAGCTTGGTCTCAAATGTCCTCAAGATGTAATGTATTGCACACAAATGGTCAATTTTGAAAGATAAATCTGAATGTTGATTTTGGCAAAGTGTTTCAAATAAATTATAATCTAGGTCTAAGAACAAAAAATGGTGTTAGGTCTTTGGAGACAAGGCACAAAGCTACGCTCAAAATGGCATGAACAAAACCTAAAAACTAAGGCAAATGCTAGGTCTTTAGGAACAAGGCACAAATATATACTTTGAAACAAACTAGGCCTAAAAAATTGAAAGGTAAATGCTAGGTATTTGGGAACAAGGCACAAATCTAGACTTTAAAACAAACTAGGTTGAGGTAAAACTTGCAAGACAATTAGTCTAACTGTAAAATAATTCAAAAAACTTGGACTCAAACTAGGCACATAGATTCAAATACAAACTTGACCTTGGTAGAAGACATTCATCCTAGGCACATGCCTAAAATTAATTGGGAAAATCAATCTCAAGTAGGCAAAAATAAGCACTATGAGTAAAACATTCAAGCCCAAGTGATAAGGAAGACCTAAATGTAAACTAACTACACTTAAGGTTGTACTTGAAAAGATATTTTTGACTTTAGTTCTAAGCAACAAAATAGATGTAAGGCACATAGAAAAGACAACTTCCTAAATCTAGGCAAAAAGATCTTCAAAACAAGCAAATAACTTGTCCAAGTTGCACAATTTAAAAGTAAGAGGTAAACATCTAAGCCAAAATTAAGCAAAGCATAGGTATAAACCACTCAATGTTTGAATCTAAACTTTGCAAGACAAGTTTCAAACTTGGTTTAGAAGACTTGGGTTCTCTAATAGACAACATTCTAGACCCAAATGGATGGCATAATGATACCAATTGTAGACCAAAGGTATACATGGTTTCAAACTTGGTTTGACACAAGGTAAAGTTTTAAAATAATACAAACAATGTAATGATGATATTTCACTCAAAATGAATGACAATAGTTTTTGTTTCAAAAAATCCAAGGCAAAAAATTGGAATGAAATGGGTAGAACAATGATTCCCCATTTAAACAAGTGACACACACATAAATATTTTGAAAATGTCTAAGGCAAAGTGTGGTATCAAACAAACAAAATAACACCCCTTAGGCTAAAGGGGTGTAAAAAAATGTGATTGGTTTGTGACTTGTTTTGGAATTATGACAACAAAAAAATTTTAGTTTGTGAAAATTAAAGAAAATATAAATGTCCCAAATGGCTCATACTAGTTCTATAACTGACATAGGTATGTGTAACTTCAACCAAATTTTCCATCGATATATCAATGCTTATGAAGAATTAAATGTTAATCCAAAAAAGAAAGTATATATGTAGGTAGAGTTTTTTACACCCCCTCCATCTTTCAATCATTGATATGTGGCATGAAATTAGAGTGAGGAACACTTGACATTTAGTATGAAATTTTATGGTCCTAAGTGTGGCTAACACAAAGGATGCAATCACATATTCTAGATGGTCCTAAGTGTGGCTAACACAAAGGATGCAATCACATCAATTGGGTTCATAAGAGCTGAGTTAGTATGCAAGGGTATATTCCTTTGCATAATGATTCCCTTTATGTATTTCTTAGTGGAGTCCAAAGTTTAGCCAGACCTAACATGGGTTTTGGTTAGGATCAGAGAGGCTAACCACTTATCCCCTTGGTAATTCTAGTATCACATACCCTTATTTATATACCCCACCATGGAGTGGGGTTGAAATGATTCTGGGAGATTAAATTATGGGTCAACGCTTCACTAAATAACTTATGAGGAGGTGTTGAAATCCCACCCACAAGCTAAATGCAATAAAGGAAATAAATGAAACTATAAGGACTTTAAAGGTCATTTTTTGAATCACCCAAGTTACTTGAACTTAGGGAGAGCATAAAATATGTTCTTTTTAAGCTTAGACTAAGAAATAAGGCAATTAATAAGGCACTTTTGGTCACCTGAGTTTCCTAAAGGGGATGGGGGGAGAGATACACATAAAGTCTGATTTGTAGTGAAATTGAAATAGTTGAGCATATTTTTTCTCCTGCCCATATGCTACTAAGATGTGGAATTGTTGTCTTAAATGTTGTAATATGGTATTCGATTGTGAAATTGGTTGGCTAAATATTGCATTTCATTATGCATGTCCTAAGATTAAAGTACACCCTTTCTTTCATAAATTTTGGTTTATGTTTTCCACTGAAATCTTATGGTTTTTATGGAAGCAAATGAACCTTGATGTTTTCCAATAGAAGGCTAGGTTTCTTATTGACTTCTCAATAGAAATCATCCTTCATATTGTGTCAATGCATATTTTCCTATAGTTAAAATTACCTCAGGACTAACTAGAGCAATTTCTTGGGACCAAACTCCTCAAATTCACCTCTGACTTCTTGCTATATTTTGGAAGATACCCCAAATTGAGCCCCAATCTAGATTAGGCAATGAGTCACCAAATGATAATTGAAGTAAAAAATTTAGAATTTGAGTGGGACTACATAAAGGAGGCATACTTTGAAAAGGATGACCACCTGGTATAGGAATGGATAAATCTATCTGACTCTGATCAGAATGGGATCAATTGTTGGTTGGTTATGAATGAGAATATGCTAAAGGATGAGTGCAATGTTGGGCTAAGAAGTTGCATTATAGGAGAATCCAAGGATACATTTGCACTATTAGATTTTAACCTTTTCCCTAAATTGGTTGATGAAAATGTAGAGACAGTGCCTTCTTCTCAGCAATTGGCTCTAAGGATGCAGAATCAGGGTACACTGGAGGTAGTTTGGAAGAAGATTAATGAAAAAATCAATATATTCTTTGATAAGTTGGAAAAACTTATCGAATTAGATGGCTTGACAGAGGTTGAGTATGTCTTGGAGTATGTTAAAAAGAGCAATATGAAATGCCTAAAGGACTTGGTGAAGGTAAAAATTCTTTTGAGGGACCTCATTTTATAGACTCTATGGATGGATGCAAAGTGGAAGGCACTACTAGTAGTAGGGCACATGAATCATATGCTTGATTCTGCCACCTTTAGGGTGGTTACACTTTGATACAATCTTCTTTTTTGTTGATATTGTTATTTCTTAGAAAATCAAGGAGCTAGAGAACTATACAAGTAACTATCAAATGAAGACAAAACAAATAATTTTACCTTCCATGAGAAGAAGAGTTATATGTTGGAGATGAAATTATGTGATTGGTTGTGTGATCAAATATTCATTAGAAAAGGAGCTTCTTTCACCACTCTCCTTGTCACCTTTCTAATGTTGGGCTTGGCTTGGAATTTTAGCACAACAACATTACACAAAAAAAGCTTGTTGAACAATGGGCGAGGCCTTGTATTTATAGCCTTCTAAACTAACTCTAACCCAAGTGTAGTTAGGTTAGAGTTAACTACAGCTGAGTTTAAACTAATCCTAGTTGAGTTAAGAGGGGACAAGCATTTAATATTTGGGATAGAGATCCCTTTTATTAAATAAGGCTTTCCATTTATAAATTTATGGGTTTAGGGAAGATATTTTTAATTCCTTGACTTTGAGGATGATGACATCATAATGACCCCATTTTTATTAAAATTTTATTTAAAAAAATTAATTTCATTAATTACACATGGAAATTACACTTAAGCATTTAATTTGATTTGATTAGTTAATTCATTCTGCTTAGCTTTTTTGCACTTTAAGAATTATTCAATTGCCCTGCTTAATGGATCCAAAGGCCAAACTATCAATTTACTAGATCATAAGTTGACTGGAGATGAATCTATGAGAGGTTACTCTTACATACAAGATAATACCCCAAGTAAGGATGTATCAACATGATTCTGAGCTCTAATGTCTGATGTGTGCATGAAATTGGGACATTAAGTGGTTTTGAGGTTTAATTAGCCTTGTTTGGTAGAAATCAATCTAAATTCTGGTTAGAAGCCAGTTGTGGCCAAAGCGGGGTGTCTATAAAATGTACTAAATCACATTGAGAAGCATATAAAACATTAATGACAAAAGTAATATCAATACAAGAAAACTATAACAAAGATATGTAAGCAAGTGAAAAGTAACTTCATGTAAAATAAGCATGTTGAATAAAAAATTAATAAAAATATGAATGACTTAAAATAAAATCTAAGTCAAGATGTAAAACAAGAATGTCTAGTCATACATAAAGAAAAAAGTATATGAATTTCAAATGTCATATGTAATAGAAGTGAAGTCCACAAAAATCAAACAAGAACATGATGGATAAATGAAAGTCAAAAGATTTAAAGGATGACAACTCAAACTTAGTGCGCGTTCTAAGATATAATATAAGAAATTACAACCACCTAATGACATGACTAGTATGATAATGAGATGGTGTGGTAAGTAAATGGTATAAGAGTGTTTGTGATGAAGGCTTGGTCCTGTCTAAGGTCTTACAATACAACTCACAAATTATAAACCAAGAAGCATAATAAGGAAAATGTGATCAAGGATGTGATCAACTAAAAATAATATCCAACAAGGGGAATATAAGGAAAATTTGATGTAAATAAGGAATGTGAGGCACCACATGGGTGATGTGAACATCCTTAGTAAGAATGAGGCACACTAGGCAAGTGAGTAAGGATAAGAACTATCAACAATAAGGACTTAGGACACTTTGACTAATGAATACAAATCTTGGGTTAACAAGTGAAGTACATATATCATCCCATGAAGGCTATATACATGAAAAGTATAATGGACCTACCTTCTCATAATGTGTTCCCCATTCCTTATAACCCCTTACAAAGCTGTCAGTCTACTGCAAAGATTGGGTACTGGTGTGAGAAAGTAGGTGGCACTAGAAATATATGATTTAATGACACCTCCTACCCCATTTTACTAGCCTAATGCATCTCAATGGACCTCAGATATAACATGAGACCAATTTTAGAGTTTGAGATTTGACTAAGATAAGAGATATGCCAAATATAGATTAATATTTTGGCATGATTTGACTTTTGAAATTGTTTTTATTTGGCTTTTTATCATTACCTTTTGTTTCTTTTATGATTTGGCTTTTAACTCTTTTGGATTTTTTTATTCCTCCTTCATATGGATTCATATAACCAATCATGAGTAAAATAGGTGACAATAAAAGAGAGCTTACACTTGGTCAAAAGAGGAAATGACCTAAAGATCAAGGTGTCTATATAATCCTAGACTAGACCACAAGTAAGTGTACAATCTCAAAATTGACCTATGTGTGCCTCATATGAAAGGAAATAAGAGAAATAGGGGGATAATGAGAGATCCATCCATGTAATAAGTGATAAAATGATGAATATGCTTGTAACTAATCACAATGAGGTAAAATAGTGCTACAAAAGGGATAAGGCTATGTTATGATAGTCATGTCACTAAGAATTCATATTAACTTAAAACATATCTAGCACAAACACCAATGAAAGTAGTAGTCATCTTGAAAGAGAGGGAAAGTAATTTAAAGATGTTTTAATGTGGTAATTTGTGAGGAAACCCTGGTCCTATCCATGGCCTTACACTCTAACTCACAAGGTGAACACCAATGAGGTGAATGTTAAATAAGGGGAAAAATAATCTTTAAAATGCTAAGGCAAATAATGACATAAAAATATAACAATGAAAGAGATATCTAAGAACCACAATAAAAATAAATGCCAAATGTAATGTGTAATAAAACCAAAGAACCTAAAGGAAACAATTGGGTTAGTTAAATGTGTTTGTAAGGAAGACCTAGTCCTATCCAAGATTTTATAATGCACCTAACAAACGATAAAGTGAAATAAAATGCAAAAAAATAAAGAAACATGAAATAAACATAATAAGAAAAATTTATGCAAATGTCTATATCAAATATGACCATGTGAAATACAAGCCTATGTGTCTCAAAAAGTTTTTTGAAGTTGAATTTATTTGTTATTATGCAATGTAGAATAAGAGTGGGCATCATAAGATACCCCATTAGGTAAGTGGATGTAGGGATGGGAATTGCAAGATGCCCCAAAATCTGAAGTGATATGTGGATGGACATCACAAGATGTCCCAACATGTGATATGGAGTGAGGTGAAATTGAACCATTAGAATGTTTTGCATTGATTTGGTAGGTGCATTTGGAGATAGGTAAATGTGTTGGTTTGTTGGATTTTAAGGGTGTTGAAATTGAAATAGGATTTGTAGGATAGGTATGAAGAGGTCTATAATGAAAAGGAGGACCATGTGTGATGCACTTTGGAGAAGGAATTTGAACTAGGTGCTCATTTAGTTCATGTGACCTAAGAGGTTGAGGTTGAACAACTGCAACCATCTGTTTGAAGTTGTTTGTATTAGTTTTCTTTTCCTAATTGGTATAGGAAGAAATATCAACTATGGTTTAGACAACATAAGTAGATGAGGTTGAGGTATGGGATAATTGTTTTTGATCATTAGTCAATTGATGTTAATGTGATTGTGGTTTATTAAATTAGATTTGAGAAGCTTGAAGATAGTCTTGATAATATTGTTTTCTGAGAGTATCAATATTAAAATGTGGACCAAGCAAGGAATCAAAAATGAATCAGTGAAGATCATGACAAGACTTATGAGAATGACCTATAGTAACATTGTACCATTTTGGAGGAGGTTTGGAAGGATCAAAGCTCATGAGTTTAAAGGGTGTTAATTTCTTCTTAAGTTGTTATAGATGCAAGGAAGGGTGGGTGGTGTTAAAATTAGTTGAATTGGATTCTCCCTTTTGAGTTTAGGGAGGCTTATAAGAATCAATGTTATGAGAAAATGATTGGAAAGTTTTTTTAGTAGTTTCTTGAGGTCATTCAAATTGAGTCATAAGAAAGTTTTGCCTTTTTGCATGGTCTGAAACTTAATCTAAAGTTTGAGGGGAAAAGATCCAAACTTTATATTAAAGAGGAGATTTAAGAGACGTAATAAATAGTTTTAAAAGAGTATCATCATTCATGTTATGGTCCACTTTATGATCTAGATAATTCCATATTTGATGAAAGTGTGAGTGGATTCGTTAGGAATTTGTTTGGCATTCATGAAATGGCTAAAATAATTTTTAAGAAGGTCATCATAATTCCTTCACTAGAGCATTGACTAAATCCTCTAGTTGTGAGATGGAATGTCTAGGAAGTTAGTTGTACCATTCAAGTTCATCACTAACAAAGGTTTTGGCTATGAGCTTGGTGGTAACAAAGGTGTTAGTTTGGACCCATTCCTTATAGATACTACTAAAATATTTAAAAAAGGTAGCAAGTGTTGGCAATTTGAGCTAGGAGACAGTTGACAGTTTGAATATCATGATCCAGAAAGTAGTTTGAGGACTGAAGAATTTTCATTCCCATCCAAGGCAACATGGAATTGTCATTGATGTCAAAGGTTGATGTCATTGAGATTGAATATGATCATGCATTAATGTCAAAGGTTGAGTTGAGTAGACTTGTAGAGTAAATCGGGTTTGTGAAGTGCTCTTACTTATAAAATAAGTAAAGCAGTCTCAAAGCTCTGAACTAGTCTAATAAAGTTGGTAGGGTTTATGGAATGACTTTAATTCTTTCATATTTTTAAGTAATGCAAAGTCAAAAATCTGAAGTGGTCTAGAGGAGTTATTCAGGGCTTTGAAGTGACTTTACTTGGTCAAGATTTTGGAATGACTTTACTTCTGAATGCTTTATAAGTAAATTAATGTTAAGATCATGAGCTGGTCTAAGTGGAGGTTATTGGGTTTCTAGTATAACTTTACTTCTCTTATGCTTATAAGCTAAGTATTGTGGAAAACCTGAAAGGGTCCAACAAAGAGGTAATCAGGGATTTTCAAGCATGTTACTTCTTTATGTTAGTAAGCAAAGTAAAGGTAAAAAATTGAAAGGGTCTAGATGAAGCAATCATGATTTTAAAGAGGGACTGCTTCTCTCAAGTTGATAAGTCAAGTAATATCAAAAACCTGAAAGGGTCTAGAAGAGGCAATCAGGATAAGTCAAGAAGGATGGAAAACCTAAAATAGTCTTGAAGAATTCCTTCAGAGGAATTATTTTGAAAAAAAATGGCAAGGACATTCTTTAAGAAAAATTGTCAAGTCCTTTTCAAAAAACTATCCCTTAACAAAAGTCTGAAGGGTGCATTTAGAAAGTCCGAAGGGTATCTTTTGAATGTTTCGAAGGGCAAGTGGACCTTTTCAAAAAGTTTGAAGGGTATCTTTTGAACATTCCAAAGGGCAAGTGAAACTTTAAAAAAAGTTTGAAGGGTATCTTTTGAATGTTTCAAAGGGCAAGTGGACCTTTTCAAAAAGTCTGAAGCGTATCTTTTGAACATTTTGAAGGGCAAGTGGACCTTTTCAAAAAGTCTGAAGGGTATCTTTTAAATGTTGCAAAGGGTATGTGGACACTTGTAGAAAATCTAAAGGGTAGATTACGGATAATCTAAAATGTATGAGGACCACTGGAAGATTTTTGAAGGACACTTCCGAATAGAAGCCAATGATGAATTCTTTCAAAAAAATTATCAAGTCCTTTTCAAAAAATTGTCCCTTAACAAAAGTCTGAAGGGTACATTCAGAAAGTCCAAAGAGTATCTTTTGAACGTTTTGAAGGGCAAGTGGACCTTTTCAAAAAGTCTGAAGGGTGTCTTTTGAACATTCTGAAGGGAAAGTGGACCTTTTCAAAAAGTCTGAAGGGTATCTTTTGAATGTTCTGAAGGGCAAGTGGATCTTTTCAAAAAGTTTGAAGGGTATCTTTTAAATGTTTTGAAGGGTAAGTGGACCTTTTCAGAAAGTTTCAAATGTATCTTTTGAATGTTATGAAGGGCAAGTGGACCTTTTCAAAAAGTTTTAAGGGTATCTTTTGAATATTGCAAAGGGTATGTGGACACTTGCAAAAAAGTTGAAGGGTAGATTGCAGGAAATCCAAAGGGTATGAGGACCGTTGGAAGATTTCTTAAGGACACTTCCAAATAGAATCCAATGATGAATCATTTTAGATAAATTGGAAGACACTTCAGGATGAAATGGACCAAGACAAAAAGTCTATGAAAATTATCTCGAAGATGTAAAGGCTCACAACAATTTGTATAAAGGAACCTTCTGAAGGAATTAAAAGAAGGTTAAAAGATAAGCAAGTCTTCAAGGATCGATGTTGCAAGGAATGTTACAAGAAGGCCAAAGTAAATAAGATTATGTCAACATGCTAAAGTTTAATGCATAATACAAAGGGCAAAGATTGAGCATATTGAGGACAATCGAAAGGAGCAGAAGTGAAACCATGATATAGAAAGTAGCAAGATGTGAAAAAGGAAGAAAAGAAGCTTGATGGTTAATGGAAAAACAAGAATTAAAATTCATGCTGCTTTAAAATATCAATGACTCACGTTTGATCAGTGCATTAGATCTAATGGTGTGAAGCAAATTCAAATTACCCTCTGAGTGCACGTGCATTTGATAAGTGTCAAGAGGTCATAAAGAAAGATCCAACAAAGAAAAGAAAGTGAACTTGGCATGACAAATGAAATAAAAAGCACACATTTAATGTCTTCTACCTATCTATAAAGGAACAGATGGAATAGGTGATGAACTCAATATCTCTTCATGAAGCTTGAGATTAATCAATCTAATTGATAAAGGAAGTGACATAGTTAAGAAAAATAGGAGTGCACATTCCAAAAATAGTAAAGGCATTTGAACATTGCCGTTTGAAGCATGAATTGAGACATGAAGTAAAAGTCATATTGAATGTAGATCAAAAGCTTGAACTAGTTAAGAGAAGTTGAAGTGTGAACACTTTACATATGAAAACCCTAAAATGCATTTGTCTATTTATGCTATGAGTAGAACATTTGAAAGTGTCTTTTTGCTTCTACTATTATAATAATTAGAGTGTTAACTCAAAATTTTTTGAGTAAGGACATATGCAGACAATGTAAAAAAGGCAAAGTGAATAAGGTGTGTCAATATAGAAGATATCCAAACACAAGGAGATAGAGGTAGATAAGATGAGAAAGCACATAGTGTGAAGGTGAAGTTACAAACAAGACCTATAACAAAAAATTGAACAAGATCCATTCTTAATCTCTTTTGTATTTTGAAGTTGTAGCTATATTTCTCTGATAGGTTGGTGCCATCAAAAAAATTGAGTTGGTGCTCAGTTAGTAAGTTGATGCTTCCTTAGAGTGGGTGCTCTTGAATGTAACTAGTGAGGTTTGTTTGTGAGACATCTTTTCTATGAGGCTGGAATAGAACAATAGCTTCTAGCAGCTTTTCTCACCATGGTTTTTCCCTTTCGGTTTCCACGTAAAAATCTACTATTGAGCATTCTTATGTGTGTGTATGATCTCTATTTTTGTTCTTTACTTTGCATATACATTCTGTATCCTGTTTCAAAGTTTTAAGAACTAGGTTTTAGCTCATCTACTAATTCACCCCCCTCTTAATAGATAGTGTGTTCAACAATTTGTATCATATCCCAGGTTCCTTAGGAGAATCTTAATCAGCTCAGGTAGATCATGGTTAGTGAACACAATGGCCTACCAAGAAGGATCTTCATCAAATAAGGCTCCTCTATTCAATGGGTCTAACTATGTTTTTTAGAGCATAATAATGGAAGCATACTTGTCTTCCATAGAGATTGATGTATGGATGTCAATGGTAAATGGTTATACAGCTCCTACTATAACTCTTGTTGATCAGGTAGCCGAAAAGGCTTATGAGAACAATGCCAAAGTAAAGAATGCTATTATTTCTAGGTTGTCAAACTTTGAGTCTATAAAAGTTATGCACTGTCAAAGTGCAAAAGACATTTAGAATAAGTTAAAACATATCTATGAAGGAGAAGTCAAAGTGAAATAGGCCAAGCTATAAACACATAAAGGATAGTTTGAAAGTTTGAACATGAATGAAGAAGAGAAGATAGCTGACTACCTCCTCAAGGTAGATGAAATAGTTAATGCCATAAGAGGACTTGGAGAAATAATAGAAGAATTGACTATTGTCAAGAAGGTTCTACGATCCCTTCCTTCAAGATACGACTCCAAAATTTTGGCTATTGAAGAAGTGAGATATTTGGACAAGCTTACCATGGATGAACTACATGGAACATTTACAGCTTATGAAATGAGGATGGGAGAGGCAGACACGGTCAAGAGAGAAGAAGCGTTCAAAGTAGTAAAGTCTAAAAAATAAGAAACCTTTGTGCTCAATTCTGAGGAGACTGATGGTGAAGGCAATTTTGTTAGAAAAATGAAGAGAGGATTAGGTAAGTATAAAAGAAAACTTCCATTCAAATGTTTTAACTATGGCAAGGTATGACACTTCACTAAAAAAATGTCCATACAATAATAAGGACAACTCTGAGCGAGTAGAAAGTATCAAAAAGGCAAAATTGCATAATGTTAAGAGGAAAAACTTCTTCAAGAACAAAAAGGGGTTATATATAAAAGAAGATAGTGACTCAGTAGCAGAGAGTAATAGTGATAGCTCTAACGATGAGCATGATTGTGACTTTCTAGTTGATGGAGATGAGTTTCTATTTATGTAAGAAGAATTCACCTCATTGAATCAAAAACAAAATGAAGATGAAGATTGGGATGAAGGAGAAGAAGGTGAGATTGATCTTGAAAGTGAACTTGTGTGTGTTCTTGAAGAAATTGAAAATCTAAGAAAAGAAAACTCAACATAGAAGAAGCAAGAGAAGAAGGAGATTGAAAAGGCTAATCAAATGATTATGATGCTAAAAACTCAAGTTGAGGAAGCCAACAAGATAGGAAAAGTCATCAAGATGGATCTCCAGTCAAAATCCAATGAATGCATCAGACTTGAAGCAAAAGTAGTATCCTTAAGGAAAGAACTTGAGAAGGCAAGAGACCAACCAAACAAAAGCTTGAAGCTGACAAAAGGATTAGAAGTTCTTACTACACTCATCAATGCATAAAAACTTTCAAATGAAAAGTCAAGTCTTGGATACAATAAAGAAAAAGGATCCTCAACTTGTACATCAATGAACTTGTATGATAACTGCAAGAAAGAAGGAGAAGTAAAAGCTATGAATGAGAAGATCAATAAAGAAGAAACAAAGGAAAAGATCAGAAAGGACATAAAAAATAATCCAAGGAAAGATGTAGAAGGATACATCAAAGTGGTAGACCTAAAAAGGTAGAAAGGTAAGAGTTTTCGCTACACTGCACCAAAGAATTTTATGACTAGGTACTTCCCTTCCTTTTATGGTTATTGTTTTAGTTATAATTAGTTCGATCATAGGGCTATTGATTGTAGATTTTTTCTTACTAAAGATTTAATTTTTCTAGTATAAATTCATTTTCTCCTTTGATAGATTCAAATTTAATATGTTATAATTACAATAATTCTAGACATATAGCTAAGTATTGTAGAGCTAGCATTGAAATGACAAGAAATTACAGTTTAGGTAAAAGTAGGTCTTTAAATGAGAACAGAGTTTCAAAGGCCACTCTTAAAGAAAGGAAAAAGGTAGATGAGAGACCCAAAAAGATGTGGAAAGTGAAAGATCAATCCCTGTTGCTCAAACGACACTCCATGCCAAAGAGCAAAATATGTGGGTCATAGTGGTTATTCAAAGCATATGACTAGAGATAAGATCAAATTCACCAACTTAAGTAGATTCAAGGAAGGGATTGTCAGTATGGGAGATAACACTACTGTCAGAATAAGAGGTAAAAGAACATTACACATAGATGGAAAGATTCCTACACATGACGTCCTATATGTTAAAGGACTTAAACATAATCTATTAAGTGTAATTCAAATGTGTGATAATGGTTATGAAGTCATATTTAATGTTGAAGGGTGTAACTAAAAATAGCTATAAAAACTATGTACAAGGAAGAAGAATTGAAAGCAAAATATATAACTTGGTTAAAGAAAAGAATGTAAGTTGCCTCATAGGAAAAATTAAAGAGAGATAGTTATGGCATAAAAGAATGGGTCACATCAACTTTGGCAATCTAGTCAAAGTAAGTTCTAACAAGTGTGTTAGACATATGCCCAAAATAATGAAACTGGTAGACATCACATGCAGAGTGTGAAAACTAAGAAAGCAAACAAGGGTCAGATTTGAAATGAAATAAGATGCGACTTCAAAACCCCTACAAGTAGTTCATACAGATTTATGTGGTCCTACTAAGATAAAAGCATCTAAAGGTGTGTACTAATTTATGTTGTTTATAGATGACTTCTCAAGGATGACATGGGTAACATTTTTGAAAGATAAATCACAAGCCTTTGAGAGATTTAAAATATTCAAGGCCATGATTGAGAATGAAATAGGAAGAAAAATCAAATGTTTAAGATCAGACAAGGGTGGAGAATTCACCTCCAATGATTTTATAGAATATTGTGAGAAGCATGGGATTAAGAGACAATACTCTACTGCAAGAACTCTGTAGAGTAATTTCTTACTCTACATCGTATTTAATTATTTTTTGATTCAAGCACTACAATTTTGGTTCCTACGCACTTTGAGCAAAGTTGTAGAGTTTTGGAACAGAGGACGGGTTTGTTTTGCCTAAGTGTCGAAGTGCAGCGGAGGCTGCCACGTGTCATCCTCAGAGCACGATTATTTTTTCCCTTTTGTTCTTTTCATTTCAATTTTGGCCTAAGTTTTGGATTCAAGTAGAAGTGGCCACGTGTTGGCCTCTGAAAGACAAAGATGGACAGCTGGCGACTTTCGAAGACCTCGTTGTAGCTTTCTAGAGAACCACAAATTATGCCACGTACCCAGTAGCAGTTAAGCGGAATGCACCATGTGTTAGCATCCACGTATCATAAGAGGTGCCTGTGTTTTCTATTTTGACAAAGACTTTCAATGAGCCAAGCAACAAGGAGAATGAAAAGTGCCAAGTGGCAATTGTGGAGGCCCTGAATTACCTTTTTAAAGAAGCAGCAGAAGCCTCCACATGTCGACTGCCAAAAGCCTTTATTTCAACGTCGGGGTCCAATGTTCCCCATTCAATGCATTAAGGCATCATTCATTTTGCTAAGTATCAAAGCGCATCAAAAGCGGCCAAGTGTCACCTTCTGAGTCCCTCTCTACTCCATCCATAAAGAAAGTGGAAGATGTCGCGTATCTTCCCAGGAGCAGTGGAGGTCACCACGTGTCAACCTTCAAGGAACCACCTTCAAGCCCAATTGCCGAATAAAGATTGTGGTGAGTCCTGGATGATATTTCAAAGGACCAAGGAAGCACCAAGTGTCAACAAGTGAATACTACCATGTACACCCATCCTTTCTTAAAGGTTGCCAAGGCAAAGAACCCACTGAGTTTTGTTTTAATAAAGCTACAAAATATCAAGGAAGCGGGCTACGATAGGTGTCAAAGGCAAAGCATCCCTCAGCGAAATATAAAGAAAGTGGAAGCGACTAAGTGTCACCCTCTGGTGCCTTCTATATCAAAAGAAGAGAAATTTCATAAATTGACTAAGTGTCCTCGTGTCTGTCTATCTGCTACAGCGAAATGGAGGGAAATTCAGTGAAAGTTATTCTTAATAGATAGAATAGTGCATCGAGTAGATTTTTGGGGGTTTACAAGCATTGAAGACACTGTTTGTTTATCCCCTAACAATAGAGACAGAGTAGACAGTTGAGTGGCCAAAGAGGTGATAGAGCGAGGAATTTCAGGCGCGAAGAAAAGAACTAGACATGGTCCCCATGCTGTAGTCTGGGCAGTTCTTGATAAGACCAAGATGCATCTAAGGCATTGAATGCACCGTCTGATTTGTCCCCTGTGAGTGAAGGACGGAGTAGGAATTACACAGGAAAGGAAGTGACACCAAGAGGCATCCAGGGCTATATAAGCAGGATTGTAGAATCTAAAAGGGGGGATTTCTCATAGATTAGACTTCTTGTAATTTTGACTAGTAATATCATTTGATCTTGTCTTAAATTTCTTAAGTTGTAAATTTCATGTAATCATGCATGTTTTTGTGCCCTTTACATAGCTAAATGAATTAAGGAAATTTAAGCTCCATGCCTTGGTGTTATTTGTGTCATCTGCAAATTAGTCTATTATGTAGATTTTTCTAGTGTTGTGATTGGAAATGTTATTAGCTTTTGTTTCATTTTTTGGAGTCTAAAATTTTACATAACTGTGCATGACTTTTGTGCCTCTTATGTGAGTAAAAGATTCTATTAAGAAGATTAAACACTATGCCTTTGTTGACAATTCTTGCATCTCAACAAAAGACTCCCCTATTGTGAGCCTCTACTTCTGTTATTCCAATCTTTTACATTGATCATGCACTTGTTTGCTCTTAAATGTAATAGATTCATATAATAGTCCAACTGTGCTCAGGTTAGGATTAGGATTACACTCAGGCGCATCACCATAGTTAGGTTTTAATTCCTGCATTTTGCATTTATGTTTAGTCTCCTATTCCTTTTTCATCAACACCTATAAAGCAGAAGAGACCAGCTTCTTTAAAACCTAGAGGTTGTTTCAAGCCGCATTGTCCCACAGCTTGAAACTTCTCATTGTTGATTGGGTAAGACCTAGCATAATTTTATGCCATCAACAGTTTTTGGAATGTCTGGTGGGACCCGTCTTTCAAATAAGTTGGAGAATTCTTGGTGTATTCTTCAGCCAATCAGCCTTTGGAGGATTTTATCGACACTAACAAAAAATTTAAGTCATCAGCTGATCAAGCGATATCAACAAGAAGTCACCTTTCGGTATGTATAACTATTACTCATAGCTATGAGTCTTCTTATCCTTCAAATATGTTTAATCAAGAACAGGCCTCTACTGAAACCATGTCAAGTAACGAGGATGCACATGATCACGAGATATACCAATTTTATGCTCATCCTGACCTCATTTTCACTTTCAAAAAAGCATTGTTGGGATTCAAAAAATATGTGTTAGAGCTTGATAGCAAAAGGGAATATGGCCAAGAAATTTCTTGTCATGTCATCTATCAAGTGAGGGAAGCAGTAGGCCTAATCAAAAGTGAGTGGGATCCCATTGAAAGGGAAAATTGGCAAGAGATTACCTATGAAATGCTAGATGTGTGTGGATTGATTGTATTTCTAGAAGAGAGGCTAAGCGTTCATGAGAACCAGCCTTACCAAATCTGCCAAACTTCATATTCACCACCAAAAATCCCATATCAAACATATGTCACCCCTATTCATGAACAAGGTCAAACTTGTCAGGATCATTTCCCCAATAATGCAGAGTCTATGACAGCAGCAAGGGAAGAGGTCCCCAAACTCTCACTTTCCCCCCAAGACCCTTCTACCCTTCCTCAAGAGGCTTCTTGTTTTTTATCACAGCCTTCTTCTTCATCCTTTTTCCAAGAAGAGTATATTTTGAAAGAAGTAGCTGAGTACGCAGAGGAATATGCTCAATTCATGGCTAGTCAAGAGGATTTCATAAGAATAGATGAGAAAGAAGACATCATAGATTCCCCCTTTGATGGGCAAGAGGACAAGCCACAAGCTTTTCCCTTCACCTTAGATGAGAAGGAGATCAGTTTTGACTTTTTCCTTACTTTGCAAGAAAATATGGAGAAGTATGGAAGCTCCCTTGATCAGGGTCTTGAGGCAGGTGACACTATCCTTCAAGAAGGATGTGGATTGGCCAAATATGAAGAAGGCAGCATTGAAGCTCAAATGAGTACGCAAGAAGCATGCCATCTTTCAGATTCATCCTTTCAAGAGGACGCAGTCATCACAGAGCATGCTTATGAAATAAAGCTAGAATTTAAAGGAGATGAGCTAAAAGAGAATGGGTATCAGAGGGCACAGAGTGAAGAACCAATGGCCAATAATTTCTTGATGATACCTGACAACATGAGAAACTAGCATTCGACAGGCATTCAAAGACAAGAAGAGTTTGTAGATGTCTAACACATGATTTGCTCAGACTCATTCGAGTGCAAGTAGACCTGTGTGACTAGTGCAGTGAACATTGCATCAATGACATATCTGTTGCAATAATTGGTATGGCAACACAAGTTGACTTGTCATAAAGAGGATGTGGGAAAGTTCATTTTTGATCCTGGAGGGAAGTAAAGATTTGTCATAAATGTAGTTAGGTAGTTTCCATTCCTGCATCACATTATTTTTTTTTGTTTTTGCTTTCCCACTTTCTTTTAAAAATAAGTGTTTTAAACACAGAGTTAGTGTCTTAGGAATTCTTAAAATCTTGCTGCAATAAATGCTTACCCAAATCTTTTGAGATTTCCAAGGTACCTTGCACCACATAATATGTCCGCCTTGTTGTTTCCTGAAGATTGAGTAGGATTTGCTAACGGTCGCCTAAAATTAATGCCATTTGGGACTTGATCGGCCCATAAATACCCCCTTAGCATATTTTAAAGTTTACAACTCTCAAGCATTCCTATGAAAAATATCTTGCTCATTGCGATTGTTAGTGCCCAGTGAAATTGTTTCAACAAGCATGTTTTTATCTTGCATAAAGTTCATACCAGTTATCATACAAAGAACATAGAAATGGCAGGAGCATCATCTTCTCAGCAAGGACCAAGGGCACCAGGATATCTCGACAGATTAATGGCAAGCAAATCATATGCTATAACTCCTGTGTAGCCACCAAGAAGTTACCCAAGAACCAAAGCCCTGGGAGTTGGCCAAACCAGTGACCCATCCAAAGTAAGAGATTATGCGGATGGAATCATGGACCTAATTCTACAAAGATCCAATGGCAAGAACCTCAGAGAAGGGGCACACCAGAGGTGTCTACAAAGAGCTAGGGTGAGGCAATATGAGACATTTGAGATGAGGATATGGACCTCCCAGCTTGCTCAATTCATTGTCCCAGCTGTGCACCCATGTCCAGATATAATCGAGTTGTGTGCAAACTTGCTCCATCCACAATCGTGCTCCATCCAATAAGGCCCCTTCATGCTGCAAGTCACCACTCAAGCTATTAAGGACATGATCACCTTGTGATATGATGATACTACCACCTTCCCTACTATTGAAAGGGCACAGAGGATGTGGGCAAATGTCAACACTCAGGCTAGGTTCTTGAGGTTCGAGTTACAAGTAGCAGATGGTGACACAATGGTGCCCACTCTCCCCACTTCAAGAACTCAGTCCATGGCTGCCAGCCAAGACACACTGTCAATGATGGCTCTCATCTTTGGCATGAAGAATGACACAGTGGTATACGTAGAGCAGATGGTATATGCAGAGAATACCATCTGGACTTCTCTGAGCACCTTGCCTTCTCAATGGTCAAGTAGCTGACCCAATTCAGGGCATAAGGAATATTCAGGTATTCTTCCTTTTTATTCCATCTCATTTTACACCAAAACCTGACCTCTTCTCCCAATTTATGAGCTTGAACCTATATGACCCAGCCTTTGATCCCCAAATAACCATCCCTGTGTCTGCATGGACACATATTTTATCAAAAACTAGTGACACGTATGACTTTTGGGAATTATTCATCACCCCTATTCTTCAATGCCTCAGCCCTAAGCCTGTTATAAACAGGTTATTCCCAAGTGTCACGAACCTCCTAGTTAGTTGTCCCATCCCATGTGATTATTATTTTGGGGCCCATCACACGACCTTAAGGGTCCATGGATTCTGTGGGGAACCAGTGTTGCTCCTAAAAGTTTTGACTCTTATTTTAGCATTCCTATAAAACACCAGGTAGGTGTCAATGGTTGACAATGAATTTGGCTCTGAGAAGAAGAAAAGGAGAATGTATAATCTCCCTTGGATGGCAAGCAACATAAGCCTAGAAGCCAAAGAAGTCGAGACCGTGCTGCTGAGGAAGCTGACCTCCCTAGGCTTCTTATTGATCGAAGACAAGTGGGTTTATGACCCAATAGATTAAATAGCCTTCGTAGTGAGGACAAATAGAATTGGAACCAGGATTGTGCATGAGAGCCACCCCTATTGGGAGACCCAAAAAAATCATACAGAAGACACCCTTGGTCTCTATGTTGAGTTGACGAACCTGCCTCTCCCACTGAACAAGCCATGGGAGACCTTTTATGATAAATAAAGGGAGTATGATCCTAAGGCTAGGATGACCTCTGGATTGAGAAGAAAGCTGAGGAACAAAGGCTGGAATGCAGAGAAAATTGAAGCCTATTGGAGATATAGGCAAGAAATCACCCAAATCACCCATGCCTTTAGAGGAGTAGACTCAGATGAAAGGTGGGAAGAACATTGGGATGAATGGCATCCATCCCCTATATCTAGCCCAGAAACAAGCCCAATGCCAACACTTGGGGTAGGACAGGAAGCTACAGTAGGTCCAAGCCAATAGCTGCAGACTTCAGAGCAAGCTGAAACTGCCATAGAATAACAAAGAAGTGTGGCATCTCCACCACCATAGGCTTCCTCATCATCGGGAGTAATTGAAGTCCCCAATTCCCCACATGCACCACTAACAAAAACATAAACAAAGGGGAGACAAATGTAGTCGGAGGCAGAGACACCCAGAAAAAGAAGAAGGGTGCAGTTCTAATTAGGTCTAGAGGAGGAGGAACCTTCGACACAGACCACAACAACTCCTCCTTAGGTAAGTATTCCTCCCCCTCCTCCCTCTCAATCTTTTCCTCACCCCATCAACGTGGTGCCTTCACCTAGCTAAGTGACATCTCTCACCACTGCTGCCATCCCAATTTCACAAGCCACCCCCTCATCAGCACCTTAAGCCCTCACATTACCCCATTTTCCCCCCTCTATTCCCAGAAAGATGCCCCTGTAACTCACCCCTACCCAACCAATTGCTCTCCAATACGGCCTGCCTCAAATATTTCCATTCACAGGGGGACATATTGCATCCCCTTCCACCTTCTAGACGCAGGCTGATGCTACTAAGAAGGCAAGAGAAGTCCGATTGGAGAAGAAGAGGAGTAAAGAGAATAAAGCGCCAGCGATCCCACATTTGAGGTCGCAATTTGACCCCATTCAACAACAGCTAATAGTGACCCATTTGTCACCTAACATTGCTAGGCTAAGCAAACAGATGCAGCCATAGGACTACACCATGAATGCAATGGCCATTGACATGTCCTTGTTCAGGCCTCAAGACCGAGTCAAGCTGCTGACCAAATCTACTTCTGCAGTCATAGAAGATTACTTGAAGAAATCAAGGAGACTATAGAAGATGGAGGCCAATTTGGCCCAGATAAAGGCAAACTATAATAGTTTGGCTGAACAAATAAATAAGAAAGACAATGAGATAGTTAGTCTACAAAAACAGTTGCAAGATATTGTTTCCCTCTAGACTCAACGGGCAATTCAGGCCCAAAATGATTCACTGAAGACGGAGCTTACACTTGCCAAGGATGCAGCTACAGCTTTGAGATGGGAAAATGCAATGTTGCAGGGAAGAGTTGAAGGACTCCAGTTGTAGGTTACCCAATCACAGCAAGGGCTACTAGAAGAACAAAATAAGGCTACAGCTTTTCAAGCCCAATTCCAGGCAGAGCAGTAGAGGGTGATGCAACTGGCAATTGAGCTAGCCAATAGACCCAGAGGTCACAGAGTCACATAGTTAGTGGAAGAGCTCTATATGTCAGCATGGGTGAGGATCTCTTTTGAGATTATCCAACTCATGCCACTTTTCACCTTCCTATGTAATGTGCATCAGCTGTGCAAAAGGGTAGAAAATCTAGTACAGAGCATTCTAGCTATGATCTCTCAGAGAGTCACAGACTCTCATTCATTACTGGAGAAACTCTATAGCTCAAGGGATGGG
Organism: Torreya grandis; assembly: GCA_037957365.1. NCBI lineage: Eukaryota > Viridiplantae > Streptophyta > Pinopsida > Cupressales > Taxaceae > Torreya > Torreya grandis. Next base: position 5,409,861 of record JARHVA010000219.1, on the reverse strand, counting down.
GTATTGGTAGCTATGAGGATCTTTGATAGAATGGCTGCCATAAAATAGATCAATGAAGAGCTCAGTCACAATGCCACAGCCAACAATTGCAGAAGCTGCCTCGATGTCATAAAAGAAGGCATCGGTGAGATGAGGTGACACATTGAAGATTTGGTGCAACTAGGCCTCCCTTCCCCATTTCTAGATGCAAGGATGGTGTTGATGGTGGATCAACTTCACACATTGTTGCTACCTAAACAACTGGATCAGACAGATTTTTAGAGCTTACAGGATGATTCCTCAGCCTTAGAGGTCAAGGCTATTTTGATTCCTATTTTCTGGCTAGAATCCAAGTTGATAGCCATTGCCCAGGTCATGCAAACCTTCTCGCATAAGGATCTCATTAACTTGGACCTAGATTTTGATGACTTGTAGAGCAAGCAAGGATTATCTGACCATGAGTGGTCCATCTTCTAGATAGCTCTTTTGAAGCTATAAAATTTTAAAATTTTGAGTGAGCAGGAGTCAGGTTCTTTTTGAGCAGGCTCAAAAGCCTTGATGGTTGCCAATAACTATAGAGTAATTTCTTACTCTACACCATATTTAATTATTTTTTGATTCAAGCACTGCAATTTTGGTTCCTACGCACTTTGAGCAAAGCTGTAGAGTTTTGGAATAGAGGATGGGTTCATTTTGCCTAAGTGTCAAAGTGCAACAGAGGCTGCCACATGTCATCCTCAGAGCATGGTTATTTTTTCCCTATTGTTCTTTTCATTTCAATTTTGGCCTAAGTTTTGGATTTAAGTGGAAGTAGCCACCTGTTGGCCTCCAAAAGACAAAGATGGACAGCTGGCGACTTTAGAAGACCTTGTTATAGCTTTCCAGAGAACCACGGATTGTGCCACATATCCAGTAGTAGTTAAGCAGAATTCACCATGTGTCAGCATCTGTGTATCATAAGAGGCACTCATGTTTTCTATTTTGACAAAGACTTTCAATGAGCCAAGCAACAGGGAGAATGGAAAGTGCCAGGTGGCAGTTGTGGAGGCCTTGAATTACCTTTTTGAAGAAGCAGTGGAAGCCACCACATGTCAACTTCTAAGAGCCTTTGTTTCAATGCTAGGGTCCAATGCTCCCCATTCAATGCATTAAGGCATCATTCATTTTGCTAAGTATCGAAGTGCAGCGGAAGTGGCCAAGTGTCACCTTCTGGGTCCCTCTCTACTCCATCCATAAAGAAAGTGGAAGATGTCGCGTATCTTCCCAGGAGCAGTGGAGGTCACCACGTGTCAACCTTTGAGGAACCACCTTCGAGCCCAATTGCTGAATAAAGATTGTGGTGGGTCCCAGATGATATTTCAAAGGATCGAGGAAGGGTCGAGTGTCAACAAGTGAAGACTGCCACGTACACCCATCCTTTCTTAAGGGTTGCCAAGGCAAAGAATGCACTAAGTTTTGTTTTAATAAAGCTACAAAATATTGAGGAAGTGGGCTACGACAGGTGTCAAAGGCAGAGCATCCCTCAGTGAAATAAGAAAGCAAAAGTGGCCAAGTGTCACCCTCCAGTGCCTTCTATATCAAAAGAAGAGAAATTTCATAAATTGACTAAGTGTCCTCGTGTCTGTCTATCTGCTATAGAAAAATGGAGGGAAATTTGGGAAAAGTTATTCTTGGTAGATAGAACAATGCACTGGGTAGATTTTTTGGGGTTTACAAGCATTGAAGATGCCATCTGTTTGTCCCCTAATAGTAGAGATAGAGTAGATAGTTGAGCGGCTAAAGAGGTGATGGAGTGAGGAATTTCAAACGTGAAGAAAGGAACTAGACATGGTCCCCATGCCAAAGTCTAGGCAATTCTTGATAAGACTAGGATGCATCCAAGGCATTGAATGCACCGTCTGATTTGTCCCCTGTGAGTGAAGGATGGAGTAGGAATTGTGTGGGAAAGGAAGTGACACCAAGAGGCATCTGGGGCTATATAAGCAGGATTGTAGAATCTAAAAGGGGGGATTTCTCATAGTTTAGACTTTTTGTAATTTTGACCAGTAATATCATTTGTTCTTGTCTTAAATTTCTTAAGTTGTAAAGTTGATGTAATCATGCATGTTTTTGTTCCCTTTACGTAGCTAAATGAATTAAAGATATTTAAGCTCCATGCCTTGGTTGGTGTTATTTGTGTCATCTATAAATTAGTCTATTCTGTAGATTTTTCTAATGTTGTGATTAGAAATTTTATTTGCTTTTGTTTCATTTTCAGGAGTTTGAAGTTCTACATAACTGTGCGTGACTTTTGTGCCTCTTATGTGAGTAAAGGATTATATTAAGAAGATTAAACACTATACCTTTGTTGACAATTCTTGCATCTCAACAAAAGACTCCCCTATTGTGAGCCTCTGCTTCTGTTATTCCAATATTTTATATTGATCATGCACTTGTCTACTCTTAAATGTAATAGAATCATATAATAGTCTCACTTTGCTCAGGTTAGGATTAGGATTACACTCAGGTGCATCGCCATAGTTAGGTTTCAATTCCTGCATTTTGCATTTTTGTTTAGTCTCCTATCCCTTTTTCCCCAACACCTATAAAGCAGAAGAGACCGGCTTCTTTGAAACCTGGAGGTTGTTTCAAGCCGCATTGTCCCACAACTTGAAACTTCCCATTGTTGATTGGCTAAGACCTAGCGCAATTTTACGCCATCAACAGTTTTTGGCACGTCTAGTGGGACCCGTCTTTCAAAGAAGTTGGAGAATTCTTGGTGTATTCTTTAGCCAATCAACCTTTGGAGGTTTTTAATGACACCAACAATGATTTTAAGTCATCAATTGATCAAGCGATATCGTCAAGAAGTCACCTTTCAGTATGTATAACTGTTACTCATAGCTCTGAGTCTTCTTATCCTTCGAATATGTTTAATCAAGAACAGGCCTCTACTAAAACCATGTCAAGTAATGAGGATGCACATGATCACGAGCTATACCAGTTTTATGCTCAACCTGACCTCACTTTCACTTTCAAAAAAGCATTGCTGGGATTCAAAAAATATGTGTTAGAGCTTGATAGCAAAAGGGAATATGGCCAAGAAATTCCTTGTCATGTCATCTATCAAGTGATGGAAGCAGTAGGCCTAATCAAAAGTGAGTGGGATCCCATTGAAAGGGAAAATTGGCAAGAGCTTACCTATGAAATGTTGGATGTGTGTGGATTGATTATATTTATAGAAGAGAGGCTAAATGTTCATGAGAACCAGCCTTACCAAATCTGCCAAACTTCATACCCACCACCACAAATCCCATATCAAACATATGTCACCCCTATTCATGAACAAGGTCAAACTTGTCAGGATCATTTCCCCAATAATGCAGAGTCTATGACAGCAGCAAGGGAAGAGGTCCCCAAACTCTCACTTTCCCCCCAAGACCCTTCTACCCTTCCTCAAGAGGCTTCTTGTTTTTTATCACAACCTTCTTCATCCTTTTTCGAAGAAGAGTATATTTTGAAAGAAGCAACTGAGTACGCAAAGGAATATGCTCAATTCATGGCTAGTCAAGAGGATTTCATAAGAATAGATGAGGAAGAAGACAGCATAGATTCCACCTTTGATGGGCAAGAGGACAAGCCACAAGCTTTTCCCTTCACCTCAGATGAGGAGGAGATCATTTCTGACTTTTTCCTTACTTTGCAAGAAAATATGGAGAAGTATGGAAGCTCCCTTGATCAGGTTCTTGAGGTAGGTGACACTATCCTTCAAGAAGGATGTGGATTGGCCGAATATGAAGAAGGCAGCATTAAAGCTCAAATGAGTATGCAGGAAGCATGCCAGCTTTCAGATTCATCCTTTCAAGAGGACACAGTCATCACAGAGCATGATGATGAAATAAAGCTAGAATTTGAAGGAGATGAGCCAAAAGAGAATGGGTATTAGAGTGCATAGAGTGAAGAACCAATGGCCAATAATTTCTTGATGACACCTGATAGCATGAGAAACCAGCATTCGACAGGCATTCAAAGACAAGAAGAGTTTGTAGATGTCCAACACATGATTTGCTTAGACTTGTTTGAGTGCAAGCAGACCCGTGTAACTAGTGTAGTGAACATTCCATCAACGACATATTCATTGCAATCACCGATATGGAAACACAAGTTGACTTGTCATAAAGAGGATGTGTGAAAGTTTGTTTTTGATCCTGGAGGGAAGTAAGGATTTGTCATAAATGTAGTTAGGTAGTTTCCATTCCTGCATCACTTTGTTTTTTTTGTTTTTGCTTTCCCGCTTTCTTTTAAAAATAAGCATTTTAAATGCAGAGTAAGCATCTTAAGAATTGTTTAATTCTTTAAATCTTACCACAATAAATGCTTACCCAAATCTTTTGAGATTTACACCACATAACATGTCTGCCTTGTTGTTTCCCAAAGATTGAGTAGGATTTGCTAATGGTCGCCTGAAATTAATGCCATTTGGGACTTGATCGGCCCATAAATACCCCCTTAACAGATTTTAAAGTTTACAACTCTCAAGCATTCCTGTGAAAAATATCTTGCTCATTGCGATTGTTAGTGCCGAGTGAAATTATTTCAGCAAGCATGTTTTTATCTTGTGCAAAGTTCATACCAATTATCATACAAGGAACATAGAAATGGCAAGAGCATCATCTTCTCAGCAAGGACCAAGGGCACCAGGATATCTCGATAGATTACTGGCAAGCAAATCATACACTGCAGCTCCTGTGCAGCCACCAAGAAGTTACCCAAGAACCAAAGTCTTGGGAGTTGGCCAAACCAACCACCCATCCAAAGTAAGAGATTATGCGGATGGAATCATGGACCTGATTCTGTAAAGATCCAATAGCAAGAACCTTATAGAAGGGGCACACCAGAGGTGTTTGCAAAGAGCCAGGGTGAGGCAATATGAGACGTTCGAGATGAGGATATGGACCTCCTAGCTTGCTCAATTCATTATCCCAGTTGTGCACCCATGTATAGATATAATTGAGCTATGTACAAACTTGCTCCATCCACAATCATGCTCCATCCAACAAGGCCCCTTCATGTTGCAAGTCACCCCTCAAGCTATCAGGGACATGCTCACCCTACGATATGATGATACTGCCACCTTCCCTATTATTGAAAGGGTGTAGAGGACATGGCCAAATGTCAACACTCAGGCTAGGTTCTTGAGGTTTGAGTTACAAATAGCAGATGGTGACACAATAGTGCCCACTCTCCCCACTTCAAGAACTTAGTTCATGGCTGCCAGCCAAGACGTGCTATCAATGATGGCTCTCATCTTTAGCATGAAGGATGACATGGTGGTATATGCAGAGTAGATGGCCATCCTCTTCAGGCTAAAAATAGTTGATAAGACACAAGAATACCATCTGGACTTCTCTGAGCACCTTGCCTTCTCAATGGTCGAGCAACTGACCCAATTCAGGGCACAAGGAATATTTAGGTATTCCTCCTTTCTATTCTATCTCATTCTACACTAAAACCCTAACCTCTTCTCTAAATTTATGAGCTTGAACCTATATGACCCAGCCTTTGATCCCCAAAGAACCATCCCTGTGTTCACATGGACACATATTTTATCAAAAACCAGTGACATGTATGACTTTTGGGAATTATTCATCACCCCTGTTCTTCATTGCCTCAGCCCTAAGCCTATTATAAATAGGTTATTCCCAAGTGTCACGAACCTCTTGGTTAGTTCTCCCATCCCATGTGATTACTATTTTGGGGCCCATCACAAGACCTTAAGGGTCCATGGATTCTGTGGGGAACCAGTGTTGCTCTCAAAAGTTTTGACTCTTCGGTTAGCATTCTTGGAAATTGCCAAGTAGGTGTCAATGGTTGACAATGAATTCAGCTCTAAGAAGAAGAAAAGGAGAATGTATAATCTCCCTTGGATGGTAGGCAACATAAGCCTAGAATCCAAAGAAGTTGAGACCGTGTTGCTGAGGAAGCTGACCTCCTTGGGCTTCCTGTTGATCGAAGACAAGTGGGTTTATGACCCAGCAGATTACATAGCCTCCATAGCGAGGACAAACAAAATTGGAACCAGGATTGTGCATGAGAGCCGCCCCTATTGGGAGACTCAAAAAAATCCTATGAAAGACACCCCTGGTCTCTATGTTGTGTTGACGGACCTGCCTCTCCCACTGAACAGGCCATGGGAGACCTTCTATGATAAACAGAGGGAGTATGATCTTAAGGCTAGGATGACCTTTGGATTGAGAAGAATGCTGAGGAACAAAGGCTGGGATGCAAAGAAAATTGAAGCCTATTGGAGATATAGGCAAGAAATTACCTAGACCACCCATGCCTTCAAAGGAGTAGACTCAGATGAAAGGTGGGAAGAACTTTGGGATGAATGGCATCCATCCCCTGTATCTAGCCTAGAAACAAGCCCAATGTCAACACTTGGGGTAGGACAGGAAGCTACAGCAGGTCCAAGCCAACAGCCACAGACTTTAGAGCAAGCTGCAGCTACCATAAAACAACAAAGAAGTGTGGCATCTCCACCACCACAGGCTTCCTCATCATCGGGAGTAATTGAAGTCCCCAGTTCCCCACATGCACCACTGGCAACAATAGAAGTAGAGGGGAGACAAACGTAGATAGAGGTAGAGACACCCAGAAAAGGAAGAAGGGTGCAATTCCAATTAGGTCCAGAGGAGGAACCTTTGACATAGACCACAACAACTCCTCCTCAGGTAAGTATTCCTCCCCCTCCTCCCTCTCAATCTTTTCCTCACCCCATTGGTGTGGTGCCTTCACCTAGCCAAGTGATAGCTCTCACCACTACTGCCATCCCAATTTCATAAGCCACCCCCTCATCAGTGCCTCAAGCCCTCATATTACCCATTTTCCACCCTCTATTCCCAAAAAGATGCCCCTGCAACTCACCCCTACCCAACTAATTACTCTCCAATACGGCCTACCACAAGGATTTCCCTTTGCAAGGGGACATATTGCGTCCCCTTCCACCTTCCAAATGCAGGTTGATGCTGTTAGGAAGGCAAGAGAAGCCTGATTGGAGAAGAAGAGGAGTAAAGAGAATAAAGCAATGACGGTCCCACATTTGAGGTTGCAATTCGACCCCATTCAAAAGGAGCTGACAGTGACCCATTTGTAGCCCAATGTTGCTAGGCCGAGTGAACAAATGTAGCTAGAGGACTACACCATGAATGCAGTGGCCATTGACATGTCCCTATTCAGGCCTCAAGACCGAGTCGAGCTATTGACCAAATCTACTTTTATAGTCACAGAAGATTACTTGAAGAAATCAAAGAGACTACAAAAAATGGAGGCCAATTTGGCCTATAAAAAGGCAAACTATAATAGTTTGGTTGAACAAATAAACAAGAAAGACAACGAGATAGCTAGTCTGAAGAAATGGTTGCAAGATATTATTTCCCTCTAAACTCAATGGGCAATTCAGGCCCAAAATGATTCATTAAAGACAGAGCTTACACTTTCCAAGGACACAGCTATAGCTCTAAGACAAGAAAATGCAATGTTGTAGGGAAGAGTTGAAGGACTCCAACTGCAAGTTACCCAATCATAGCAAGGGCTGCTTGAAGAACAAAATAAGGCTACAGCTTTTCAAGCCCAGTTCGAGGCAAAGCAGCAGAGGGTGACACAACTAGAAATCGAGCTGGCTAATAGACCCAAAGGTCATAGAGTCACGTAGTTAGTGGAGGAGCTCTATAAGTCAGCGTGGGTGAGGATCTCTTTTGAGATTATCCAACTCAGGCCACTTTTCACCTTCCTACACAATGCGTAGCAGCTGTGTGAAAGGGTAGAAAATCTAGTATAGAGCATTCTAGCTACGATCTCCTAGAGAGTCTTAGACTCTCATTCATTACTAGAGAAACTCTATAGCTCAAGGGATGATGTATTGGTAGCCATAGGGATCTTTGATAGAATGACTACTACAAAATGAATCAATGAAGAGCTCAGTTGTAATGCTGCAGCCAATAATCACAGAAGCTACCTCAATGTCTCGAAGTAGGGCATCGATGAGATGAGGTGACACATTGAAGATTTGGTGTAACTAGGCCTCCCTTCCCCATTTCTAGACCTAAGGATGGTGCTGATAGTGGATCAACTTCACACATTGTAGCTACCTAAATAATTGGATCAGATAGATTTTTGGAGCTTGCAGGATGATTCCTCAGCCCCGGAGGTCGAGGCTATTTTGATTCCTATTTTTTGGCTAGAATCCATGCTGATAGCCACCACCCAGGTCATGCAAACCTTCTCACACAAGGATCTCATTAGCTTGTACCTAGCTTTTGATGAGTTGTAAAGCAAGCAAGGATTATCTGACCATGAGTGGTCCATCTTCTAGACAGCTCTTTTAAAGCTATAAAATTTTAAAATTTTGAGCGAGCGAGATTCAGGTTCTTTTTGAGCAAGCTCAAAAGCCCTGATGGTTGCCAATAACTGTAGAGTAATTTCTTACTCTACACCATATTTAATTATTTTTTGATTCAAGCACTACAATTTTGGTTCCTACGCACTTTGAGCAAAGCCGTAGAGTTTTGGAATAGAGGACGGGTTCATTTTGCCTAAGTGTTGAAGTGTAGTGGAAGCTGCCACATGTCATCCTCAGAGCATGGTTCTTTTTTCCCTTTTATTCTTTTCATTTCAATTTTGGCCTAAGTTTTGGATTCAAGTGGAATCGGCCACGTGTTGGCCTCTGGAAGACAAAGATGGACAACTGGTGACTTTCAAAGACCTCATTGTAGCTTTCTAGAGAACCACAGATTGTGCCACGTACCTAGTAGCAGTTAAGAAAAATGCACCACATGTCAGCATCTGCATATCATAAGAGGCACCCATGTTTTCTATTTTGATAAAGACTTTCAATGAGCCAAGCAACAGGGAGAATGAAAAGTGCCAGGTGGCAGTTACGGAGGCCTTGAATTACCTTTTTGAAGAAGCAGTGAAAGCCACCACATGTCAACTACCAAGAGCCTTTGTTTCAATGCCGAGGTTCAATGCATTAAGGCATCATTCATTTTGATAAGTATCAAAGTGCAGCAGAAGTGGCCAAGTGTCACTTTCTGGGTCCCTGTCTACTCCATCCATAAAGAAAGTGGAAGATGTCGCGTATCTTCCCAGGAGTAGTGGAGGTCACCACGTGTCAACCTTCGAGGAACCAACTTCGAGCCCAATTTTTGAATAAAGATTGTGGTGGGTCCTAGATGATATTTCAAAGGACTGAGGAAGCACCAAGTGTCAACAAGTGAAGACTGCCACATACACCCATCCTTTCTTAAGGGTTGCCAAGGCAAAGAACGCACTGAGTTTTGTTTTAATAAAGCTGCAAAATATCAAGGAAGCGAGCTGCAATAGGTGTCAAAGGTGGAGCATCCCTTAGCAAAATATAAAGAAAGCAGAAGTGGCCAAGTGTCACCCTCTGGTGCCTTGTATATCAAAAGAAGAGAAATTTCATAAATTGACTAAGTGTCCTCGTGTTCGTCTATCTGCTACAGCAAAATAGAGGGAAATTTGGCAAAAGTTATTCCTGGTAGATAGAATAGTGCATCAGGTAGATTTTTGGGGGTTTATAAGCATTGAAGATGCCATCTATTTGTCCCCTAATAGCAGAGATAGAGTAGACAGTTGAGCGGCCAAAGAGGTGATGGAGCGAGGAATTTTAGGCGTGAAGAAAGGAACTAGACATGGTCGCCATGCCACAGTCTGAGCAGTTCTTGATAAGACCAGGATGCATCTAAGGCATTAAATGCGTCATCTAATTTGTCCCCTATGAGTGAAGGATGCAGTAGGAATTGTGTGAGAAAGGAAATGACACCAAGAGGCATTCAGGGCTATATAAGCAGGATTGTAGAATCTAAAAGGGGGATTTCTCATAGTTTAGACTTCTTGTAATTTTGACCAATAATATCATTTGCTCTTATCTTAAATTTCTTAAGTTGTAAATTTGATGTAATTTTGCATGTTTTTGTGCCCTTTACATAGCTAAATAAATTAAGGAAATTCAAGCTCCATGCCTTGGTTATTGTTATTTGTGTCGTCTACAAATTAGTCTATTCTGTAGATTTTTCTAGTGTTGTGATTGGAAATATTATTTGCTTTTATTTCATTTTATGGAGTCTGAAGTTCTACATAACTGTGCATGACTCCTGCACCTCTTATGTGAGTAAAGGATTATATTAAGAAGATTAAACACTATGCCTTTGTTGACAATTCCTGCATCTCAATAAAAGACTCCCCTGTTGTGAGCCTCTGCTTCTGTTATTCCAATATTTTGCATTGATCATGCACTTGTCTACTCTTAAATGTAATAGAATCATATAATAGTCTCGCTGTGCTTAGGTTAGGATTAGGATTACACTCAAGCGCATCGCCATAGTTAGGTTTCAATTCCTACATTTTGCGTTTTTGTTTAGTCTCCTATCCCTTTTTCCCCAACACCTATAAAGCAGAAAAGAACAGCTTCTTTAAAACTTGGAGGTTGTTTCAAGTCACATTGTCCCACAGCTTGAAACTTCCCATTATTGATTGGCTAAGACCTAGCACAATTTTACGCCATCAACAAACGCCATAGTAAAATGGAGTTGTAGAAAGAAAGAATAGAACTGTGAAGGAGATGTCCATAACAATGTTGAAAGAGGTAAAACTTCCTGATAGATATTGAAAAGAAGTAGTTCAAATAATAGTATATATCCTAAGTAGAGTTCAAATTAGGGTAAACAGTGCTAAAACCCCATATAAACTATGGTTTGGAAAACTTGCTTCCATAAAATAGTTCATAGTGTTTGGAAGCAAGTGTTACATTAGAATAAAAGAGGCCAAACTTGGAAGTTTTGAGTCAAGATGTGATGAAGGAATTTTTCTTGGATACTCCACTCACAACAAAGCCTATGTGTGTTACAACATATGGCTACATAAAATAGTTGAAAGCATTAATGTCAAGGTAGAAGAAGGATTCAAACAAGTTGATCCTAATGAGGAGATCAGAATTAAAGAATCAAAAGGAGCAAAAAATGAAGTAGAAGATAGTGAAGAGAAAGAAGAAAAGAGTAAAAGGGCACCTGCAAGGTTTGTTAAAAAAGAACATCCCAAGGAGAAGATAATTGGAAACAAAGATGAGAGTGTTCAGACTAGGAGAAGAGTTGTAATAAACAAGGAGCAAGTAAACTTTGCTCTAATTTCAAAAATTAAGCCTAAAACCTTTAATGAAGCCAACAAAGATGAAAACTGGCTAACAACCATGGAAGAACTCAGCCAAATTAAAAAGAATAATACTTGGGAATTAGTTCCTAGAACCTCAAAAAAGAATGTAATAGGAACTAAGTGGGTTTTTAGAAACAAACTCAATGAAGATGGAACAGTCATAAGAAACAAAGCTAGACTGGTGTGCAAAGGATATGCATAAGTAGAAGGCATATATTTTGAATAGACATTTGATCCTATGGCAAGACTGAAAGCTATACGAATGTTCTTGGCATTCTCTATTCATAATAAATTCAAGGTATATCAAATGGATATGAAGTCAGCATTCCTAAATGGAAACTTAGAAGAGGAAGTGTACATTGAACAACTAAAAAGATTTTAGTTAGAAGAGGAAGAAAATTATGTGTGAAAACTAAAGAAAGCTTTGTATGGTCTAAAATAGGCCCCTAAAGCATGGTATTCATGATTGGATCAATACTTGTAATGATAAAGTTTCAAAAAAGGATACGTAGATAGGAATCTATATTTTAAATCAAAAGGTGAGCATATGTTGATTGTTGTTGTCTATATGGATGTTATTATCTTTGGAGGTGGTGATAGTAACATGTGCAAATAATTTTCCATGCAAATGCAAAATAATTTGAAATGTCAATGTTGGGAAAACTCTCCTTCCTTGGTTTGCAAATTACACAAACTAAAGAAGGGATATTCAATCTCAAGCTAAGTACGTGAAGGAGATGCTCAAAAAATTTGGAATGGAGGACAACAAACCATTTGGTACTCCCATGATGACTGGTTGCAAGCTAAACAAGGAAGATGAGTCTCCTAATGTAAATCATACATTGTATAGATCAATGATATGCAACCTGTTGCATCTAGCAGCATCAAGACCAGACATCATGCAAGTAATGTGCATGGTTTCAAGCATCCCCCAAAGAATCACATGTTAATGCTATAAAAAGAATTTTCAAGCACATCAAGAGCATAATTGACTATGGGTTGTGGTACCCAACTAGAAAAGATATTACTTTGGTTGCATATATTGATGTTGATTGGGCAGAAAGTGTGGATGACAAAAAAATCACAAGTGGTGGTGCATTCTTTCTGGGTAGCATACTTGTGTCTTGGCTGAGCAAGATGCAAGAATCAATTACACTCTCTACAGTTGTAGTAGAGTATGTCACATCAACTACTTGTTGCACTCAAGTCTTGTGGATGAAGCAAAATATTAAGGACATAAAGGCAAAATATCAATCACCTATCTCCATTTTTTGTGATAGTTCAAGTGCCATAAATCTATCTAAGAATCCAGTGATGCATTCCAAAACCAAGCATATCTCCATAAAATATCATTTTTTGAGAGAAAAGGTAGTAATTTAGGAGGTCACAATGGAATATGTGTCAACCAAGGATTATATTGTATATATCTTCACCAAGCCTCTTCCCAAGGAGCAATTTGAGTATTTGAGAGAGAAGTTGGGAGTTGTAGCTCCCACCCCATATCACTAGACTCTTGCGATAGGTTATAAGTCTAGGGGGTGCATCGCAAGCATATTATTAACTCCTAGATTAAGAGTGAAGGCAATTTGATGCGTACATTACACATCATTTACCATTTAATGTTACGGATTAGACTAAGGTATGTTGGATCTATATTTCTATGCTCATCTATGTAAGAGATATATCTATTGTTGATTGATCTTTCAGACTAATGCTATATCCAAGATCGGTTGAAGCATATGAAAGCTAGGAGAGTCATAAGAACAATTTAGGTCAAAGGAAATTATCCAAGGGGGAGTCTTTCTTCATAATGCTCTATCCAGACAAGTCCAAGGATCAGAACAGCTCAAAAGCCAGTAAAGCAGTGATTTGTCTTATTGGTTTAGGAAACACTCTTTGTCATTAATGTCAAAGGGGGGAAATCAAAATAAGAGCAAGCAAGCAGAATGAGAAGGGAATTTTGAGGATGTTTTTGCTCTGGAGGGTTTTTTTCCATCATGACAAAGGGGGAGATTATTCGCAATTTGAGCAAGGAGACAGTTGATAGCTTGAATATCATGATCCAAAAAGGAGTCTGAAGACTAAAGTATTGTCATTCCCATCTAAGGTAGCATGGAATTGTCATTGATATCAAAGGTTAATGTCATTGATATTGAATCTGATCATGCATTAATGCCAAAGGTTGAGTTGAGCAAACTTGTGGAGTAAATCGGGTTTGTGAAGTGCTCTTACTTATAAAATAAGTAAAGCAGTCTTGAAACTCTGAATTGGTCTAATAAAGTTGGTAGGGTTTATGGAATGACTTTACTTCTTTCATGTTTTTAAGTAAAGCAAATCCAAAAATCCAAAGTGGCCTAGAGGAGTTATTTGGGGTTCTAAAGTGACTTTACTTGGTCAGGATTCTATAATGACTATACTTTTGTATGCTTTATAAGTGAAGTAATGTTAAGATCCTGAGCTAGTCTAAGTGGAGGTTATCGGGTTTCCAAGATAGCTTTACTCCTATGTTTATAAGCTAAGCATTGTGGAAAACCTGAAAGGGTCCAATAAAGAGGTAATGAAGGATTTGCAAGCACATTACTTTTCTATGTTGGTAAGCAAAGTAAAGGTAAAAAACTGAAAGGGTCTAGATGAAGTAATCATTATTTCAAAGAGGGACTGCTTCTCACAAGTTGATAAGTCAAGTAATGTCAAAAAATTGAAAGGGTTTAGAAGAGGCAATCAGGATAAGTCAAGAAGGATGGAAAACTTGAAATAGTCTTGAAGAATTCCTTCAGAGGAATTCTTTTGGAAAAAATGACAAGGATAATTATTTTGAAAAAATTATCAAGTCCTTTTTCGAAAATTGTCCCTTAACAAAGGTCTGAAGGGTACATTCAAAAAGTCCAAAGGGTATCTTTTGAACATTCTGAAGGGAAAGTGGACCTTTTCAAAAAGTTTGAAGGGTATTTTTTGAACATTTGGAAGGGCAAGTGGACCTTTTCAAAAAGTTTGAAGGGTATCTTTTGAATGTTTCAAAGGGCAAGTGGACCTTTTCAAAAAGTCTGAAGGGTATCTTTTGAACATTTTGAAGGTCAAGTAGACCTTTTCAAAAAGTCTGAAGGGTATCTTTTGAATGTTGCAAAGGGTATGTGGACACTTGCAAAAAATCCGAAGGGTGGATTATAGAGAATCTAAAAGGTATGAGGACCGTTGGAAGATTTTTGAAGGACACTTTCGAATAGAAACCAATGATGAATTATTTTAAAGAAATTGGAGGACACTTTAGGATGAAATGAACTTAGACAAAAAGTCCATAAAAATTGTCTTGAAGACATAAAGGCTCGCAACAATTTGTATAAAAGAACCTTTTAAAGGAATTAAAGTAAGGTTAAAAAACGAGCAAGTCTTCAAAGATCAACATTGTAAGGAGAGTTACAAGAATGATGAAGTAAATAAGATTATGCCAACATGCTGAAGTTTAACGCATAATACAAAGGGTAAAGATCAAACACATCAAGGACAATCGAAAGGAGTAGAAGCGGACCCATGATATAGAAAGCAGTGAGATGCGAAAAGGGAAGAAAAAAAGCTTAATAGTTAATGGCCAATAAAGAATTAAAATTCATGCTACTTTAAAAGATAAATGGCTCACATTTTATTAGTGCATTAGGTCCAATGGTGTGAAGCAAAGCTAGATTACCCCCTGAGTGCATGTGCATTTGACAAATGTCAAGAGGTCATAAGGAAAGATCCAAAAAAAAAAAGGAACGTGAACTTGGCACAATAAAAGAAATAAAAAACACGCATATAATGTCCTCTAACTATCAATAAAAGAATAGCTAAAACAAGTGATGAACTTGATATCTCTTCATGGAGCTCAAGATTAATCAATCTAATTGATCGAAGAAGCGATGTAGTTAAGAATAGTAGGAGTGCACTATTGGGGATCAACCAACAAACATGATTACTTTTATGTAAGCAACTAAACATGCAATTAAACCAAAATTGAAAGCAACTAGAATCAAAAATAGCAAAGAATAAGAGATACAAGAAACCACCCTGAAAACTTGTATTGAACTCTTCCAAAAGGAAATACAATGAAGAAAATCACACTTTCCTCTCACACCTCTCAGATGTACATATCTCTTTCCCTCAAGAGTTCTCTCAATCAATTCCAATAACCTGGATTGATACACATATACAATATGTCTTGTACTGTTCTTTCTTACACACAAGCTATGAAGATATATCCCTATTATATAAGATTAGGGATCATGAGCAATGCATTCACAACCATCAGATACACCTTCTAATCAATGGCTTAAAACAATCCTACCAAAAATAGAAATGCAGACTTACAACTAACAGCTAAACTTATCATGCAAACAATCTGTTCCATCCATGAAAATAGACTTTCTGGATGCACAGGTGACCGACATCGGTCCCTGCCTGTCTGCACATGACCAATGTCAGCCGATATATAACTGACACCGGCAACTACTGGTCAACTCCTTGCCATCGTTGGTGACTATGTAAATCTAGCAACTTTAGCATCCACTCATCTGGTGAAGCTTTTAGCTCAACACCTCAACAATCTCCCACTTGGAGATAAACAATTGCACCAGTACCTGTATAGCAACATCTTCTAGCTTCTCCTTCTTCAAACTCAATCTTGAAGACCAACAAAAGTTGAATGAAGATTCAACTTCTCCTTTGTTATCGGCTTTGTTAACATATCAGCAAGGTTCTTATCTGTATGGATCTTCTCCAGCTTCAACTCACCATCCTCCAACACCTGTCTAATGAAGTGGTACCTAAGCTATATATGTTTGGTTCTTGAATGAAAGGCTGAATTCTTAGCCAAATGAATTGCACTTTGACTATCACTGTATAATTTGCAACTCTCTTGCTCCTTTCCCAACTCTTCCATGAATCGTGTCATCCATATCATCTCTTTGCTAGCCTCTATGACTGCAATGTAGTCTATCTCTGTAGTAGATAAGGCAACAACCTTCTGTAACTTTGAAATCCAGCTAACCGCCGTTCCACCAATAGTGAACACATATCCTGTGGTGCTTCTCTTTCCATCTAAATCACTTGCCATATCCGAATCTACATAACCATGTAGAGAAGTGTTTGACCCTCCATAACATAAATGCCTACTGCTGGTCCCTCTCAGATATCTGAGAATCCACTGAACTATTTTCCAGTGTTCCTTCCCTGGATTGGCCATATACTTACTGACAACTCCCACTGCTTGGGAAATATCCAGTCTAGTACATACCATTACATACATTAAGCTCCCAACTGCAGAAGCATATGGAACTCTACTCATGTACTCTACCTCATCATATGAATTAGGACACTGTTCTTTACTCAACTTGAAGTGTTCAGCCATAGGTGTACTCACCAGTTTTGCATCCTGCATATTGAACCTCTCCAACACCTTGTTCACATAATCCTCTTGAGACAAAATCAACCTGTGATTTTTCCTGTCTCTCTTAATACTCATGCCAAAGATTTTCTTTGCTTCTCCCAAATCCTTCATGGCAACTGTGTGAGCTAATTTCACCTTAAGCTCAGAGATATCCTGCAACCAGCATATCATCTACATACAACAATAGAATAATATATCTACCATTATCCAATCTCTTAAAATACACACAATGGTTAGATTGACATCTACTAAAGCCATGCTCAGTCATAAACCTGTCGAATTTTAAATACCATTGTCTAGGAGCTTGCTTGAGACCATACAAGCTTTTCTTCAATCTGCACACAAGTTTCTCCTTACCTTTGACCTCAAATCCTTTCGGCTGATCCATATATATTTCTTCATCTAAATCTCCATGAATAAACATTGTCTTAACATCAAGCTGCTCAAGATGCAAATCCTCAATAGCAACTAAAGACAATATAGTCTGAATAGAAGTCATTTTTACTACAGGAGAAAAAATTTCACCAAAATCAATACCTAGTTTCTGTGCAAATCCTTTCACTACCAACCTGGCCTTATATCTCATCTGTCCATTCTCACCTTCCTTTAACCTATAGATCCATCTATTTTTTAGTGTTCTCTTTCCTGCTGGCAACTCAACCAAATCCCATGTTTGGTTCTCTTTCAAGGAATCAATTTCCTCATTCATGCCAAGCTCCCACTGATTCTTGGATTCCACCTGTATTGCTTCATCAAAACTCTCTGGTTCTCCACCATCAGTAAGCAATAAATAGAATAATGAAGGGGAATATTGAATTAGAGGTTTACTTACCCTTTCTGACCTCTTGATGGGCATTTGAGACTCATTCTCTGCTTGTTGTCTGCCTAAATTCTCTGACAGTGACCAACCTCAGTCACCTCTAGGCCTGTAACTGACCGACGTCGGTTCCACATGACTGATGCTGATTGCTTCTTGACCGACGTCAGTCACTGTCTAACCGACATCAGTTCCTGTATTGTTGACGTCGGTTCCTTCTTGACCAACATCGATCTATGTGTTTTCCTATCTATGATTATTCTTTCCTGCGAGCTCATTTTGGATCATCACCTCATCCAAATCTTCATGGCCCTGCTCAGTATTCTTCAGCTTCTTGAGCTGATCACTATACATCACTTTTTTATTGAAAACAACATCATGGCTCCTAATTATTTTGTTAGTTCCTAGATTCTAAAACTAGAATCCAAAATCTCCAGAGCCATAACCAATAAATGTACACCTTATAGACTTAGCATCCAACTTCTTTCTATTTTCCTTATCAATGTGCACAAAAGCTTCAAAACCAAAAAATCTGAGAAATGAAAGATCTACCTTTTTATCTGTCCAAGCCTCTTATAGAATTCCACCATCCAGCGCTATAGAGGGTCCTCTGTTAATTAGGTAAACTTTAGTATCTATAGCTTCTGCCCAAAACTATAAGGGCAAACCAGCATGCAATTTCATACTCTGTGCACACTCCAATATTGTTTTGTTCATCCTTTCAACAACACCATTTTGCTGAGGTGTCTTTGGAACCATCCTTTGCCTACGTATTCCATTCATATAACAATACCAATTGAATTTATAGCTATAAACTCACCACCATTGTCAGATCTAAGGCACTTCAATCTCTTGCTTGTTTCATTCTCAACCATAGCTTTTCAAATCTTAAAAGTGTCAAAAACATCAGATTTCTTCTTTATGCAATAAACCCATACCTTTCTTGTAGCATCATCAATGAAAGTAACATAATATTGTGATCCTCCAATAAAAGCTACCTGAGATGGTCCCCACATGTCTATGTGAACAAGCTCCAACTTGTGCTTCCTCTTTGTTGACCCAGTTTTGATAAAACTTACTCTCTTTTGTTTTCTAAAAACACAATGCTCACAGAAATCTAGATCTATGCATTTAAAATCTGAAAGCTTACCTTTTGACTTAAGAATTTTCATTCCCTTCTCACTCATGTGGCCGAGCCTATAGTGCCACAACTTTGCATCCACATCTGAAGTAGTTAATACAGAAGGAGAATAATCAGTAATACAATTACATAAATAAAGAGTACCTACTCTCTTAGCTCTGACTAATACAAGTGCACCTTTGGTAACCTTCCAAGATTCAGCTATGAGAGTTACTGTACAACCCTCATCACCCAACTTTCCTATAGAAATTAGATTCCACTTCAGGGCTGGGACATGCATGACATCTTTCAACACCCATGTGTTGCCATTCTGCAATTTCAGCTGCACTTTTCCGTTGCCAACAATTTTACAAGGCTCATCATCCCCTAAATAAACTTTTCCAAAATCTCCTTGGACATAATCATTGAAAATTTTTCTATTTGGGGTAGCATGGAAAGAGGCCCCAGAATCTAAAACCCAAGATTCTATTTTATTATGCAAAGAAAGTGAAAGAGCATCTTGTGCAACAATACCTGCAACTTTTGCTTCTTCATTACCTTCATGTTGATTCTCTTCATTAACCTTCAACCAGCAATCTTTCTTTGTATGTCCTCTCTTTCCATAATTCCAATAGGTTATCTTTCTTTTTCCAATTTTGGATTTGGATCTATTGCTCATCTTTGACTTAGACCTTGATCTCCCTTGCTTGCTCTTTTCTCTTTGCCTTCCCATGCTTTCAATACTTAAAGCATTACTTGATGATTCCCCTGTGCTTTTCCTGTGAGTCTCTTCATTCAAGATTACACTAACAACATCATCTACTTTCAAGATATTTGTAGCAGATGCAGTATTACTCACTATCATTACTAAACTATGCCAACTTTCAGACAAAGAGCATAAAATTAAAAGAGCTTCAATTTTATCATCAAAAACTATTTTGACTGAATTTAATTGATTTACAATTCCATGGAAATCATTAAGATGATTAGATACAAATCCACCTTCTTGCATTTGCAAATTAAATAACTGATTCATAAGATATACCTTATTCGAAGATGTGGGATTTTCATATAAATTTGCTAAAGTATCTATTAACTCTACCGTTGTCTTTGCCTGTGACAAGTTAGAAATCACAGTAGATGCTAGACTCAATTTTATAGATCCAAGAGCCTTTCTATCAAGAACTTCCCATTCTTCATCTTCCATATTTGTGGGCTTTCTATCAACCCCACCCAATGGTAAGTATAGATCTTTCTGATACTAATAATCTTCTATCTGCATTCTTCATAATTGGTAATTCTTGCCATTAAACTTCTCCATTCTCAGTTTACTTTCTTCTACCATTGCTTCTCCCACTCAAACAAAAACCCCTGTGAGTGACTTGTAATCAAAAACACACTAAATAAATCTGAACCACCTATTAGTGAACCTGAGCTCTGATACCACTTGTTGGGGATCAACCAATAAACTTGATTACTTTTATGCAAGCAACTAAACACGAAATTAAACTAGAATTGAAAGCAACTAGAATCAGAAATAGCAAAGAATAAGAGATACAAGAAACCACCCTGAAAACTTGTATTGAACTCTTCCAGAAGGAAATACAATGAAGAAAATCACACTTTCCTCTCACACCTCTCAGATGTACAGATCTCTTTCCCTCAAGAGTTCTCTCAATCAATTCCAACAACCTAGATTGATACACATATATAATATGTCTTGTACTGTTCTTTCTTACACACAAGCTATGAAGATCTATCCCTATTATATAAGATTAGGGATCATGAGCAATGCATTCCAAACCATCAGATACACCTCCTAATCAAAGGCTTAAAATAGTCTTGCCAAAAATAGAAATGCAGACTTACAACTAACAGCTAAACTTATCATGCAAACAATCTATTCCATCCACAAAAATAGACTTTCTAGATGCACAGGTGATCGACGTTGGTCTCTACCTGTCTGCACATGACCGACATTCGCTGATATTTAACCGATGCTGATAGTAACTGGTCGATTCTTTGTCATCGTCGGTGACTGTGTAAATCCAGCAACTTCAGTATCCACTTATCTGGTGAAGCTTTTAGCTCCACACCTCAACATGCACATGCCAAAGATAGTAAAGACATTTAAACGTTACCATTTGAAGTATGAATTGAGACATGAAATAAAAGTCACATTGAATGTAGAGCAAAAGCTTGAACTAATTAAGAGTAGTTGAAGTGTGAACATTTTATAGATAAAAACCTTAAAATGCATTTGTCTATATATGCTATGAACAGAACATTTAAAAGTGTCTTTTTACTACTGCTATGATAATAATTAGAGTATTAACTCAAAAATTATTGAGTAAGGACATATGCAAACAATGTAAAAAAGGCAAAGTGAATAAAGTGTGTCAATATAAAAGATATCTAGACACAAGGAGATAGAGGCAAATAAGATGAGAAGGCACATAGCATGAAGGTGAAGTTATAGACAAGACCTGTAATAGAAAACTAAACAAGATTCATTTTGAATCTCTTTTATATTCTAAAATTATAGCTTCATTTCTCTGATAGGTTGGTACCATTAGAAAAACTAAGTTGGTGCTCAGTTAGAAAATTAATGATTCCTTAAAGTGGGTGCTCTTGAATGTAACTAGTGAGGTTTGTCTATGAGACAATTTTTTTTTGAGGTTGTATTAGAACAGTAGCTTCTAGCAGCTTTTCTCACCATGGTTTTTTCCTTTGGGTTTCCAAATAAAACTCTAGTGTTGAGCATTCTTATGTGTGTGTATGATCTCTATTTTTGTTCTTTACTTTACATATACATTCTGTATCTTATTTAAAAGTCTTAAGAACCAAGTTTTAGCTCATCTACTGATTCACCCCCCTCTTAGTAGATAGTTTGTTCAAAAACAGGGTCTTTAGTTCTATCATATGTAATAGTTGTAGAAATGTTTTCAATGTCTACAAATGCAATTAATGGATTTAAAGGTTCATTTTGAAGATGTTGAAGAATTTTGTTATGCATGATTAGTTGAGGGATGATATTCCCATTGGCATCTCCAAGAGGAGGGATCAAATGTTGATTTGGTTGATTCATGATGACTTTAGGTGGTTGTCTAGCCATTTATAACATTTGATATTGTATTTACATCAATTGGGAATGGTTACTTATTTGCATAACATTCATTTGTTGAATTATTTGAGCAATAATTTGAGTTTTATCAATGGGAGGATTTTGATTGCTAGTGGTAGGAGGTGGAATGTTAGTGTTGGTAGGAGGAACATTCCCTATATTGATAGTAGGGGATGGATTTTTGGTTGGAAGATTCCCCACATTGTTAGTAGGAGGACTAGGATGAATGACCTCAATTATATTACATGATGTAGTAATTAGTTTTGGATTAGGACGACATGAAGGAAGAAATTGAATAGTTTCATCTGAAGTAATAAAATAAGTGAGGTTGTAAAATAAATCCTTAATTATATATTATTATTGACTAATTAGATGTTGAAAATATGACATCATTGTGAAATAAGACTAGATAGTTAAAAATAGTATGAAAACTATAAATAACTAAGTTGAATAGGTCAACTTAGTTCTGTGGGAAAGCTAAGCAGAACAACTTGTAATAGACTAAGTTGAACTAGTTCACTATGTTTTGATGGAAGGTAGCCTCTAAAATAAATAATTGACTAGGTTGACTGTGTTCTGAGAACATAGAATATTTTTGCATGATAATATCTAAGAAAATATAATTAAGCACATAAACAATTAGATCAATGTGTTTGATCTAATTGTAGCACACAACACAAATCTTGTACTAACACTGGCTAGTACAAGTTTTGCAATACACAATACAATGATCAAAGAGAAAATCAACAAACTTGAATGTAAATCCTAACTAGTTGATCATTCCTAAATGTTTTTGAGTTATAATAAATTTTGAAATTAATGTGATGGAGAGTTGACTGTAAGAAATAACTAGAAAGCAATATATGGATAGTTTTAAGAAGTTTAGGTTGAAAGGGATTTGTATTAGTGATGGTACTAACTTGATATTGGGGACTACCCCTCACTTCATAATCCCATAATGATAAGGGTGTCGAGTGATTTTCCAATTTATACCATCAACCACACGTTTATACATGACCAAAACACAAAGTCAATTTCCCCTTGGTGATGAAATCCAAGTAAATAGACCTTGGTAAGAAAATGTTTAATGTTTTTTAGTGTAAAGTGATTTACAAGTGTGTGCAAAAAATAAAAATAGATTGACTAATCTAGTAAATTGAAAAACTACCCAATTAGTCTATGTAGATTACTCTAAGCATGCAAGCAACTGAAAATGAAAAGTGAATAAACAAGATCGTAAATGAACAACATAAGTGACTAATAAGGTAAGAGTGAAACTTGGTAATCTTGAAGAAGCTTAATTTGTTATTTTTTTAATATGTAAAACCTGTTAACAAAGTTAACTATGTTGACCAGAGTTAACTGTGTTGACTATGTTTGTAAAACCTACTAATAGAATCAACTATGTCAACTATGTAAAACCTATATTTGAATAAGACCTGCACAAAGAAGAAATAGTGTTGATTTGATTGACTGTGTGTTAAACCTATGCACTGACTGTTAGACTATATTGACAAGTTTGATATAGTTTTGAAAAAACAAAAATATATAAGATGATAATAAATGAATGTGTGAAAGAAAACTTATAAGGGTTTGATTCACATTGGGTTCACCAAAATCTCTACAAAGAAAAATTCAATTAACCTATTAATCAATCCTAGCTCGAAGAAGATAAATCATACTACACTTCCATTTGTTGATACACTAGATAATTAGGTCATGACCAAGATGGATCCATTAGACCTAACCAAGGGATCTTTTACAACAATAACATCACTAGAGAGGGTTCCAAAGCCTCTAGTCAAACAACACCATGCAATAACCCTGTATAGGTCTTATGTTTTCATATTCACTAAGTAAATGACAAGTAAAGTATAGTTTAATCTAGTGCTCACCAAAGCTTGTGGCACAAAGTGAGAGTAATAAATATAAAAAATAAACATGCATAAAAGATCTATACTCAAGTTAATGTATAATAAATCCTAATGCATGGGAGAGAAGTATAAATGTAAATTTATCTACTTTAACAAAAGAGGAACAAAGTTAGGAATACTTACCTTTGAAGACAAACCCACTGAGCATCAATCTCTCCCTTGGCCAAGGTGCTTAAAAATAAGTTATTTTGGTATGTAATGATAATAAGTATAAGTCAGCTCTAGGCTACATAACTTCTCTATACATCCAAAAGACTTCTCCATAAGAAAAGATTCATATCTCCAAAGAAAGTATTTAAACCCTAAGCAATGTTCCTCAAGTAAAATGGTGGATAAGTAGATCTGCAATATATTCTTCTTCTTTTCTTCTGCTATAAATGATGAAAATGGATGTGTATATATAGCTAAATCAACCCTAAACCATTATAAAATTTTAGATGACAAGGTCAACCTAATTGACCCTGTATCATTATTTGATAAAATCAAGTTAGGTCCCGATCTAGGTCAACTAGAGATGACCTAGACTCGTAACGTGATTTTAACCAATTAAATACATGGTCATTCTAGGATGATAATGTATGCTAAATGTCAAAAGGGGGTTTTAGCTTAGAAAAGGGCTAATTAAGGTGGTGAAATGTTTGGAGGAGTGTGCAAGAGAGGATGCAAGGCTTAGGTAAGTGTATAGGAGATGATTGTGTAGATAGTAAGTGGTGGTATAGGGAACAAAAATATTACAAAGCACCAATAGTCTACCCACCCCTTTCTAAGTGCACCCTTTAAGGCATGTAATCAGAGAAATTGAGACTCGATGGGTTCTTACAAGAGAGAAATATTCAGTACTTGATAAAGTTAATAAAAATATTGTGTGTATACAGGATGGGGTAATGTAACCTCAAATTAGGATTTGTTTGACTTGGACAAGGAACTTAAAGCTCATAAACTAAGTCATGGTTTATAATACTAGCTCAATTATACCATTGGATAGGATTTTCTCAAGTTTAGATGGGTTCACAATGATGATGTTGATAACATAAGATGATAGTGAGGTGGACTTATGTAAAAAGGGTGATGATGATTTGACTAATGAGAAAGCTTATTGGACTGTGATGAATGATATGAAATGAGTTGGATTATGTCTTATGAAGTTGAAATGAGACATTAATGAAAAAGTGAGGATTATGATGTAAATTTGGACTAGGATATAGATTTTGAATAGGGATATAGATGGCTTAAGACATAAGACAAGACGGTTGGGATCTTTTGGATTTTCTAGATTTCACAATTTTTTTGGTTTTTTGGGTTATTTTGATTTTAAAGATTTTTTGGAATATGTATGCATAAAAAAGTGTTAATAACAAATGGAAAACCAAGCCTAATAACTAGGATTAGGAATAATGGTGGGAATGATGAAAGGATTGTGGATGATGGACAAAGAGGATGAGGGACAATGAGGAATGGTCCAAAGATATCTAAGGATCGCATCATGTGGGAAACAAATGTCTAGTTGCATGAGTTTTGCTTGGAGGATATACCAAGATGTTCCCAAAATAGGGCTCAAGACATCTTCCACTCATTTATGAAGCTTGAGACATGAAGAAAGGACATACATAATATGATGGGAAACATGATGTACAAGGATGGCATAGGGCGCTTAGGATAGGTAGGGATAGGGGAGGATGGATAAGATATATAAAGATGGTTGAAAGTTTGAAGAATGTGATGTATATGGGTATGAAGTGGATTTTAGGATATGAATGTAAGAATGAATTGGATTTTTCTCCAATTATCAACATACTTACAGACAACATATTATTTTACCATGGCATTGGAGATTGGTTTTTGACATGGTACTTGTCCAAGGCACTAGAACACTAGTTTTCACCATGAGATGAATGATTTATTATTATTATTATCATCATTATTATTATTTTTAATTTTTTGATGGAATCTTGATTTATTGGAGATGTACGAGATGTAATGATGTTGATTCTTACCTGATATTTAACCAACACTAGTTTTAGTTAGCTATGCTACTAGGATCATATTTTTGATACGGGTTTCATTGATGCCATGGTGGCATTCATCGAATCTTAATTTTGATTCCTCCGAACATCTTAACCAAGTGTCTTCATATCCCCTATAAGAGACAATGTTACTTTGGAAGGTGATGTATGGTATGTATTGGATTAAGACTTAGATTTTATGGTGGTGTATAAGATGTGGAGCATGATGGATGAATGATGATTAGGATTAGAAGTTACACACACTATTGGAGGTGATAGTAGTGTCATTCATGTTGTGTGCCATATGATAGGAGATATTAAGGGATCCAAAAAAATTGTAATAATCTACTCTTTGATCTAAATATTTGGAAGATTGCTTATGACACTAATATAGTGATATGATGATTGTTGACTTTAATTGTCCCCTAGTGACTTAAAAAATGTCTACTAGATGAATTTTAATTTGATGATGGTAATTTTGACTTAGATTTTGATGTTTCCCTAGCACGTCTAGGAGGTTTTCACTTGGGGAAGATGATTTTTTATTTGGTTGAGTATTTGACTTATTTTGACTTTGGTTTACTACTAGATCAAAGTTGACTTGAGTATTATGCTTGATTGTTTGATCATCATTTTGGATCTTTATATATTCAACATGTGATATTTTGCACTAAGATGAGTCCAATGATGTATGCTTCTATTTGTTCCTATTGAGGATGGTGATGAAGTCATTATTGACATGAATATGAGTGATGGATGAAAGTGGAAGGGATGGATTTGATGATTGCATAATAAATAATATGATCCTCATAGAGGTTCCCAGGAGACCTAGTTTAGACATTGGATAAAAGCTCCTCAAGACTCATGGAAGAATCACTAAGGCCATTGAATTGATCTATATGAAAAAATTCCCAAGCTAGATCAAAGCCACTCTAATAATAATTTGATGATGAAACATCTTGAAGTCTCATAAACTTCATTATGACATCATCACCTTGACTTATTTTTTATTAATATTTGAAATATAGGTGTCCTCGAAGAAGAGTGTGTTATTATGATCTTCATCATCTATAAGGGATGATGATTCTGGTATGAAATTGATATGGATTCAGATGGATTTGATTCTAATGCAAATGAGATTGATGTTGACTTTGATGTTATCTCTGATGTGGATGAGGTTGATGATGTGATGTCGTTGATATATGACACTTTGATTATGGCCATAAGGAAGGTCTATTGGATAATGTTGTCTACAAGTACCTTCTTCACCTTTAACTTAGTGATGGAGTTCTTAAGATGAAGTGAATTTTTGAAATGGGGAATTTGATATGATGGGTAGAAGGTAGACAATTGGTGAATGATGGGTTTGTTATAGAAGATGGACATGGAAAAGATAGGTTTGTTATCTTGGATATGGTTTGGAAATGGAAGATGTTGATCATGATCAGGAAGTTAATCTTGGTATATCCCCTTTTGTTCACCCTTGGACAAGGATTTATCTATTTATTCTCAATTTCAATGTCATCACAGTAGATTGGGTCTTGAACAAAGTTTTTAAAATTAGGACAACAATTAATAGTATACCCCTAAATTCTATGGTATTAAAATTATTGGTATTCTCTATACCAAGGGCTTGGGTTTAGTTGGATCAAAATACGTCATGTGTGGATAGATGATCATGTTTTCAATGACTAGTTGATGAAAGATGGTTTCCAAAGATACAAGGAGAGGAGTATATTGTATTTCTTCACAACTTTTCTTGGGAGTGGAAGTGTTTGACTTGAAAATAGATAATTTCTTGAGATATAGAAATTACATGATATAATAGGTCTATAAATGGCTTATGGGATGAACTAACATTAGATGAGATTGTTAGGATAGAATTTAATTTAATAGTATGATGGGGAATGTCATAACCAAGACTATGACTAGTGGACAATGAGTTTGACTATGATGGGTTGGTACAAAGGTTAGGAGTAGACTGATGTTTATGGGAAGGATGGGGGACTCTTTCTTATGAGGCAATTTAAGGTTTATCGGGTCAAATTTTGTAGGTAGGCAAACACCCATTTATAAGAGTTGTAAAAGGAGTGCATCCTTATTGGCAAAGAGATGTTTTTCAAACTTGACATGCAAATCTATTAGGAGGCCATAGATTACTTGAATTTGAGTTCAAGTTTGACTTGTTGATGTGAAATGTTTTGACAGGATGTGATGTGATATATTTGATGGGGTATGATAAGTATGAAGTGGATAAGATTGAATAAATCAAGTTAGGATGTGAGCTAGATAAATGTTCAATTAGACTTGATTTTATTGATGTTTGATGATGGTGATAGATGAAAAGATTTGGGGTTTGACTTAAGATGGGGGCTAGGTTTGACTAGCTAAAGAGACATGATTAGGTCATGAATGACCTTCGATGGGGTTGACTTGATTCAAACTAGCTCAAGACTTGGATGATATACTCAATTGGATTTGGATGAATTAAACTAAGTGGATGATAAGATTTGATTGGGGTGTTTAATTCAAACTTGATTAGGTTTAGTTGTTAATAAGTTTATGATGGTGACCTTGCCAATGTGGACCAAAATATAAGGTTGATTTAGTTGAGATAATTATAGACTTGAGGGGATTAGGGATGATAGATATGGATGAGGTAATGACAAGGTTAGACTATCATTGTACTTGGGACTTTTGTTTGTTGGGGGTTGGACTAAATATGTTGACTGATGTTTAATTGAACTAACAAACACAAAAGGGATGCTAACACTATATATGTCAGGTGGATAAAATGTTTGAATGATGATTAAGGTGGGCTCATGATTTTTTGGGATGATGGATGTAATGTCTAGGTCTAGGGACATTATGTGGATTGATGTGAAAAAAGTAGGGTTTACAATGGGGTATGACCTTGAGTAAAGATGTATATAAGTTTTGAGCTTAGTATGACTGATTGAGATGATAATAGGGTATGGCTCCACAAATTTCAACTAGGTTATACAAGATTAATTGTTGATGTGGATGATGATGTGTGTCAAATTTAAACCAATAAACTGACAAGTGCTAACAAGAGGATGACATGTGCCAAAACTAGCATCATTAGGGATGTTAGCAAAATGATGATGGCTGCCAAGTTCATTCCAATAGGGTGATGGGATAATGATCGGTGCCAAGTTAAAACTAACAGAGTGATGGGATATAAGACAATAGGTGTTAGGTTTAAATCAATAGAATGATAGGTCTAGACCAAATGTTAATTAAGGGAGGGTATCTTAATTAAGGCAAAATTTTGATAAGGATTAGCTCAAGGTGATGTTGTAGAGAAGATTGCTCAAGGTAAACAATGGTAATAGTGATAGGATGTGATGGAATAATATCATAATGTGACTAGGATGTGGAGGGGTTTAGATTATGTCAATAGGAATGACTAAGTCTAAGTGATGGGTTTGATTATGGCTAGAGGAATGACAAATATTTTGATGGGTTTTAGATATGAAGGGTGCAATTATGATGATTAAGGCATGCCTTTAAATATGGTGAAGGATGATAAGTTTGGCAAAGGGGGATTTAAGACAAGATGATGGGTGATGGGATTAGACTAGGAAAGTTTAGATATAATGAATACAAATGGTAAGGATTTGATCAAGGCAAGATGGGACAATTAAGGCAAGCTTTTGGATATGGGGGATGATGAGTAATAAGGATATGAATAGGATGAGATGGGATGATGATCAAGGTACAATTTAGGCAAGATGATGGGTGATATGATCAAATTAGGATGAAATGACAAGGTTTTGACTAAGGTGATATAGGACAAGGTAATGATGGGTGATAGGGCAAGATGATGATGGTCCAATAAAGATTGGACAAGTGTCAAGATGATGATTAATCCAAGGTTAAGTTTGAAGTAGGTATTTGGTTTGTGTGTAGGATATAAGTTTTGCAAACAATAGTGGCCTCAACAACACAAACAATAACAAGCAAGCCACAAAACTAATTCTAGTGACTAACGTGGGAGTGTAACTTGACAACCAACCCACTAAACAAATTATGATGAGAGATGCCTAGATTGATGTCACCCAACCCTCTCTCACCATCCAAACCTAGTGAGTGATCTTTAGAAATGTTATTTTCCCTGCCTTAGATGCATGTTGCAGTTGAAAGGTCTTATTCTAGGTTCGACTGGCTCGCTAGGGGAGTCCCATAAACACATTGTGATACGTGGGGCCTAAGTTTGTGTAAGGTGTTGTCTAATTCTTGAGTACTAGAGTGTTACCTCTTTACCTCATGGAATCCTGTATGGGGAGTTCTACTTAACTTAATGACAATTGTCCTTAATATTTGTACTCTACTAGAACATGGAGCATGGTCTTATGCATGGTGATGAAAACCATATCACAACCCCCTATGACTATGACAAATGCGTGGGAATGAATTCCACATGATGTTGCCCCTAGAAAATAAAAATATGGAGGTTTATTGATGGTTTATGATCCCTAGGAATTGCCCTATGGGTGCAAGGGGAGAACATATGTCATCATAGTCTCAAGTGACAAACAAGCACCCAAAAAAGTATGTTGATTTAATTAAAATTCAAGATAATAAGTTAATTATTCCAAAATTAAGATTTTGTAAGCAAATATATCAAAAAGGTTTCAAAATTTCCAAGTATTTGGCAAATGTCCTATAAGAAAGTTGGTTAGTAGTTTGATTTTAGCTCTTTTGTGGACGATCCTGCAAAAAATGTCATTAGTAGTTTTGACTCTTGTTCTTTGACAAGCAAGCCTATAAGAAACAATGTTAGCAATTTCAATTGTTGATCTTGAGGGGTGACCTGTAAAAATAATGTTAATAATGTTGATATTTATACTTTTAAACTTATAAATAAAAATAATGTTAATTGTTTTAATTTGGTCTTCAACACACATATATTACATGGTAGAATTTTTTTCCTATTTTATATTTGTGAAAATTGACAAATCCTTTGATTAAAAATACCTTAACATGATTTGTCTTCTCAAACTAACAAAAGCCCTTTTGTTTCTTTGTTATTTGTTTTATTATTTTTCAAAAAATAAAATTAAGAAGTTATATTAGATGACAAGAAAAAATAAAAAAATCAATCTCGGGTGACTAGAAGCTTATACATTTTGAAGCAATTGTTATATATATTTTAATCTCATGACACAAAATTCACAAAATCCATCAACTCCTTGAGGCTATTTTGCTTACACTAGACTTAATACTACACATAAATCAAATCTTTAAACATTATTTAATCCAAGCACATTAATCAAAATCTTTGGATAGAAATGAAAGTGTTAGTCGACGTTACTTATAATTAAATATACAATATGACCTCTTATTTCTTTAAATATATCTCATCATCATCATTATTATTTTACTTTGAAACTATTATCCATACAAAATGACTAAACTTAATTAATTATACAATGACACATTGATTAAATCCTACTAGAATGTTTTCACAAAATAAACAATAATAAGAATAGTATATTACGACAAAGAGTATGGAAGGGAAGGAAACTCTGCATCAAGTTTGAAATAAAATTCCCAACAAAATTGACTGTTGAACAAAAATCAAGCTAAAAAAGGCTTTTCAAGGAACATGATTAAATCAATAATGCTAAAAGAAGTAAATATGCATATGTAAAATACCCAATTGGTATTGGTATGGTAAGGAGGTGAAGAAAATGATTTTATCAATTTCAGAGAAGATGGGGACAGAAATGGTAAATTAGAGAAAATTTAACACAAGTTTTTATCAGAAATAAAAAACCGATCAAATTTTTTAACAAATATTTATGAAAATATATATTCAACGTTAGAATTTTAATAGAAAAAATAAGGGAAGATCCCACCATGGTTGTCATAATGTAATCATATAAATCAAAATATAAATTAAACGCTAGTAATAATGAAGATTTACATTCGGAGCTATTTTAATTTATTAGAAAACTCTTATTTATAATGTAGATAAAAAGGAAGCAAACAACAATGAAAATATGTAGTTATATCTCAATCTTGCAATCAATTTACCTCCAAATGTAGTTGATGTACTCCAAATTGACAAGTTCATGCTTGATGTGTAATGTTGGATTGCTTGGACGCATACCTTGGACAATATTTAAACATGGATTGGCAAATATGTTTGATAGTATGATAGTATGAAGGATTTGTCAATGAATCTTTCTTGAAGATTGAAAGATTGACATCAACTCCCCAAAGATTGAATGATTGCCATTTGTATGGAGTGAGGTTGCTTATATAGAAGAGGATCAGGAATTTATAAAGAATATAAAATTTCTTGGAGATGTAGACACTATTTATGAATTATATAGCATCTTAGTCTTGTGCATTTAGCAAATACATATTATAGATGTACCTTTAATTTTTAGACCTTTTCTATTACTAAAAGGATCACGTACACTATTTCTATGTGCCTAATTACTTTTATCATAGTCTAACCAATGTTATTCTGATTATCCAAGCTTTCTATCATGTCCAAAATGTTATAAACTTATGTATCTTCCATCTTTGTAAGTTTTGGACCTACACCTAATTTCTAACTGTTTGGACACTTGCATCCCAGTCAAATGCCTACGTCGATGCAAGTATCCTATCATAACACAAGTGTCTAATGCCCTAAAGTCATCTAATTTGTAAATGAAATGTATTCCTATGGCTGACTTAAGTGTTTTAAAGCAAGATATTCTCTAAAAGGATTGGTATAAATACAAGACCAACCTTCATTCATTTCTCACTATCACAAACCTAGAAAAGCCATGAAAAGACCAAAGGCTACTTACCAAAAGCATTCAATCAAGCATTAAAGTGAACAAAGCTACCCTATTTTATATTATTTCCATATCATTCATAGGGATAATATGTCTATAGGTCTGAAGTATTGAAAGAGCAGCCCAAGAGTCATATTTACTAAGTTACAAGCTACATCATTATTGTACTTACTTATCACACATTGAATGATTCACATATAAGTTAACATGTAGGGGATAACTACATAACACTAAGGCCCTCTTTGGAGTATTGGATATGTAGGAAACACTCATAAATAAAAATGTTTTTGGGATAGTTCGACACCGTTTGCCCACTAACCCATTTTTTCCACAGTGACTATGAAGATGGAGAACCAACGTTATACTATTTGACAAGGAGTGATAGTCCATGACCTAGATATAAATACATCAGAGTGAATGTGGCATAGAACCAAAAACATCTACATGGTCGCATCCAATTTTAATAGGTATTCTATACTAGACAGTTGCATCTAAATCAGATAGTAGTGTTGATGCAGTCTTTTCAAGTTGTCTTAAGTGTCTACAACTATAGAGGTATGATTTCCAAAATTAGGAGATTGATCTAGAATTTAGATCTAATCTACTTATTGTCTATGCTAGATCTAGATATATATTAGCGTAAAAACTAACTAATTATCTTATTTTCATTATTATTACAATATCTAGCATAGTTGTACTTTCTATCTTTAGCATTTATCAATATGATAAATTTAGTATATGTTTATGTGAATTACATGAATAATTGACCTGCTCTAGAGACAGTCTACTATCCATGTGCCCTAGGTTATCTCTTACCCTTTAACCTTAGATTCCCCACACCTATATTTTAGGTTTAAATATTTGGAGAACACAAACTTTCACTTGTAAAACCTTAGATTTTAATGTACAATTTCTTGATTATCTATTTTGATTTATGATTTGACAATATTTAACAAGTTAAAAAATAGATCTCAGTTTATATTTATATGTTTAATATGGATGCATGTGTATCTCATTTTATGTTACAATTTATAATAGTAACAACAATCCAGGCTATTATACTATGTTAATCCTATGTACCATCCAAACAAATAAATAAATCTATCAATATACTGAGAGGATTTTAAAACAAAAACAACACTTAATCTCTTTTCATAATTCATTTTTCAAT
Source organism: Torreya grandis (assembly GCA_037957365.1). Taxonomy (NCBI): domain Eukaryota; kingdom Viridiplantae; phylum Streptophyta; class Pinopsida; order Cupressales; family Taxaceae; genus Torreya; species Torreya grandis. The sequence goes on along the minus strand of JARHVA010000219.1, from coordinate 5,376,265 downwards.
ACTATAGAGTTATTATCTAGATGATAATGTGCATGCTCGCAACCATTTGTTCCACTTATATCTTATTTGAGTGACATTTACCATCTTGCACCCATTATTTGCCCATGGCTTATATCAAACTCCATGGTCTAGAATATCACTACTTGAAAAGGAAAATGTATGCAACCTAATCCATCACCTACTAATATACAACATGTGCCTCCTACGCCAAAACTTGTGATAAAATCTAAGGGATATGACCTTGTTGACCAACTGAGCAAGATGCATGCTAAGATTTCCATCCTTGAACTTCTAAAGCAATCTATTATCTATAAGGATATTTATATGAGGCACTACATGAAACCATAGTTTTGAGTGATATTGAGTCAAATCACTTTGCAGATATCATTTTGATCTAAAAAAAATGCAAAATCAATCACCTTTAATCTAACAAAATTATCATTTAAATATGTTATTGACCAAGAATTACCTTTGTTCATACATGTAACTATGCATAATAAGGATATCAAAAGGGTGCTCATTGATAATGGATTAGGATTAAACATTTGTAGCATAAATTTCCTAACTCAATGAGTATTAACACCATTTTTTTGAAAAAATTAGTGATACATATCAAAGGATTTGATAATTTACATAGCCCCTTGATTGGCCAAAAAACTTTTGATGTAACATTGGGGCCAAAAATGGTTCCAACCACTTTTTAGGTAATGTCTCAATAATTACATTATAATTTATTTTGGGTAGACCTTGGATACACATAATGGAGATTGTCCCATCTACTTTACATCGACAGGAAAAATTCATACACAATGGGACATTTTTGACAATGCATGTCGATGATGATCCCTTCAAATTCTACAATATGATACATTCTAATATAGAGGGCATTCCTATAGTGGTACCACCTACACAATGTATTCCTCTTGAGAATATCCAAACTTATGAGGTTGGGGAGTCAAGTATAATGGCTCCATTATCTCCAAATAAAGATAAGTCACTAAACATTGAGGCACACATGGATGCACCTCAAGAACAAGAACCAATACCAAATGAACCAATGATACAAAAAATGCAAGTACCTCCAATATTTGAGCTTCTTTTATTGGTTAATATTGAGTAGTAAGATGGCCATGTTTTAGATTATTATGACAATGATGATAATTTAGCCCATGAAATGATAGATGAGACATTATGAAAACTTAAATTTGAACCACTTGAGCATCTTTTGCATAACCTATTTGAGCCTATAGGTCCTAGTACATACAAGATAAACTCACCTATAGAGGATATGAGACCTAATCAAGATAAGGGCAAAGAAAAATGGTAGATGAGCATGTAAACACTTGTTATTCCATACATCCCTCTTAGCTTCACACATTAACTCAGCCATACATGGGTCAAATGCATATGCATCATGTAAATAATTTGGAGGTCTCTCACAAGACTCCACAATCGATTTTATAGATCACAACAAACCAAGATCCTATGGATACAATAATTTCCATGTTACTTGAACATTAACATGATACCTTTACCTTCTAACAAACATAAATCAAGTAGTATAATTATTCCTACATAAGTTTATCGTATTGTAATTATCATCAAATAAATGACCATCATACAAGTCATTATCAGATATTGCAAAACCAAATTCATAAATATAAGAATGAGGGTCGCATGCAAATTATCCCTGAGAAGAGAAAAAGACAAACCCCTTTCAAATATTCACATCAAAAACATCCTGTAAAGTGGCCAAGGCACAAAGATATAACTACTACTACTAATATTGATGAATTTTATTGTCAACATCTCAAGTTTGCTAGGAAAAATTGGGACATAATGTGTAGCACTACATTCCTTCAACAGTTGGGACACAATACAATTGAATTAGCATACTCTCTATTGATGCCATAATCTCTTGGGTACATCTATTTACTCATAGCATGAGGACCATAGGTGATCCCCATGATCAAATAGATATTAGATCGGGATCCAAAATTGACATTCAAATTTGGAAAACATTAGTTAGTTGATGGGGATGCAACACTAAACAATGAATATATGTGTATCACCTTTGATTTTAGGGATAGGAAAATTTACTTACACCATGATGGATATGGCCACCCTTATTCACCGACAGTTATTAGAATACCATTACACTGAAACATTGAAGAGGTGTCCATGCGTCAATATAAACCAAGAATTAAAAAATCTTCGAGTGATCCTACACATTTTGATGATAACTACTTCCTCGATTAGTTCTCTCAAATACTCCAAAAATATTAAAAACATAAAAAACTTTAAAAATCCAAAAATGTGTTCAACATTTTCATATCCTGTTAGCTCCTTGACATACATGTTTTTGGTTCCATATTAGTAGATGGCATATCAATATTTTGTATATACATATGTTTCACATATCTTTTGAGTATGATTTAGACATACACAACTCTATGATCTATGCACTTTTGGGTGTTGTAATTTCTCTCTACTCATCTCACTAGGACATTGGGGGCATCCAACTCTATGATCATACTACATCCAAGTTATATCATTATATGGTCATTTTGCATTATCGTGTTTGATTTTATGTCCTCACACATTCCTTTATCCATGCTTATATATTTTGTAGTGTACTTGATATGCTATATACCTTACATTTTTTGCTAACACATATATCCAAGGACTAGTATGTTATGTTTATGCTCATTGCTTATGCTTTCATCTATTCACTTCCTTGAGTGTCTCGCCTTGGTATTGTCTTACTTGTTTGAGAATTTGAATATGCTCCATTATGTACACCCCCATGCCTTTCTTTTCCTCTTCGACATTTAAATATGTCATTGCTTGTTATATGTTGACATTTGAATATGTCATTCTTGCTTTTATGGACATTTGACTAAATCATGTCCCTTAAATTATATGATATTTTAACATTCCCCTTATTTATGGTCTTCTTGGACCATTGTATTTTGGTTTGATTTTGAATGCTCTTATATGTGTGCTTGATGGCTTGTTGAGCTTGCACTATTACTATCTAGACATTGTCATGATTCACATCATGCATATTAGGATGGGGTGTGATCACATTATTCATGTTTCAATGATATATCTACTTAGACATAATACTTCTATATGCTACATGGTATATTCATAGTTTACATGGTTATCTTATCCTTTTGAGGTGAGGTAACTACTAATTTATACTTTCCTTCACCTTAAAAGCGGGACAAATTAGTGGGGCCATGTCATAGAGGCATGATTTCCACATTACTTCACAAATTTAAATTACACAAGGGGCATGTTTTGGAAACATGTTCTCCACATTTGTCATGGTTTCAGATTCAGTGGGGGGCATGTTTTGGAAACATGTTCTCCACACTTACACCAATTTTTTAGTTTCAGATTATGGTGGGGGTATGTTTTGGAAACATATTCTCCACATTTACATAGTTGTAGATTGGTAAAAATTCATAGCTATATGTTTTATATACATATTTTTGGCATAATTTTATACATTGGTACCATTATTACACATAGTTTTAGCATGAAACATATCTAAGATCCATATGCTATGCAATGTGTGCCTAATATTGAAAATTTAAATTAGTTTTATATTCCAAACACTTTCAGGGACTGTTATCACCCATCAGGTTGGAATTTTATGGATTGTATTGAGCCAATCTACTACAACAGGTTTAATTTTTAAGTTGAGGTGATTAAATCACTCAATCTTGCCAAATTTATAGGTTGGACTTGAGTACATCATACATCCTCACTAGTTTTTAAGTGTGATTTAACTTGGTTCACTCACACTCACCAGGTTATAAGTAAGATTGGGTTGCACGGTTGAGCTAATCTCAACTGTTAGGTGGAAAATCACCTTTTTTTCAAGGTTGGGGGCATGTGTCCTCCAATCTATCTCTATCTCTTTATACATAAACACTTTACAAATTTATATTTTTCCTAATCTCAGTTTTAGTGATTAATATTGATACATCTTACAAATCAAATTTGCAAAAGGCAAGACAATTGCATCAATACAAAGGTGTGCATTATATCTTTTGACCTGATTGATTTGTTAATTTCATCCCTTATTTTGAAAGGGGGAAACATGGAGCAACTCATAAAATTACTACTTATACAAAACTAACATAATTCAAATATTTGATTATTCTTTTGAAAATTTTCAACCTTATTGATTTACAAATATCAGAGATGAATCAAATACATTACAAGGGCATATGCTATACATACATATGCACCTTACATATTATTAATTTTAAATGACACATATCACAATTTAAAAACAAAAAATTTAGAATACAGTTATTGGTATAGATTATGGGGGCATATGCCATACATATGCATTCACATCTATAGGAACAAATTATAGATTCATATAATTTTGGGTGCATGTTACAAATTCATCCACAAGATTCAAACATAGAACAAAAAATTTGCATATGCATATGGTTACAATTTTTACATTTATCATAGTAGGGGCATGATAGAGATTCATGCCATATCTTTAATATTATTTTTTATTAATGATCATGGTAGGGGCATGGATATTATCCATTCTATTTTGATCATGCATATATAAACTAAGGAACAAATTAAAAATTGAATCTATAAATCCATCTGTAATGGTTAATTCAGTTAAAGTGCATAATGCATAACTTAGAGATTCAACACCTTCTAATACTATATCCTATGAATCCATTATGGATTCCAACTAATTTTCATCATGTGATTACAAATACCAATAATGCAAATTAAAAATTTTACATCCCTCAATGGTTTTTATTTTCTACACAAGTACCATTCAAATTGGGGCTTTATCACCCTCAATTCTCTAATGTTTCAAAAAAATAACAAATTTCTCGAATAACACAGTTACTTGAGTTAGAAATTTGATTTTTTTGTATCCATAAATATTTATACTCACCACATTAATCACTCAAAATTTTATCCATTTATTTGACTAAGAAGTGAATAAACACTACAAGTTCCCACTTTGTCTCCACAATGACTAGGTCAATATTTGACCCTCAACATTTATATCTCCCCATGGAGCACATATAGGTGTAGTTGTTCCTTAAACAATATTTTCAATAATTCATTTATGGTTATATATATTTTTCACTTGGATAATTATCTATATAACTATGTATATCTTATTTTTACAATAAAACGTTGGATCAATATGGCACATGACAAGTCCACCTCATGATCATCCATGCAATGTTGCATTTTCTTTTATTTTTTTGTCAAGTATTTATAGTTCTAATAAAATGATAGATTAAGAGGGGAGGTAAATGTAGACACCCAATTTTGGCACAAGCCTTATTTTATAATGTTTTTGGCCACTTTGATTATATGGGTCTTAATTAATAATTTAGTTCTAAACAACACGTTTTGTTATGTTTTTCCTCATTTACTTGTGATTTTACATGATCTTGTGGTCCCCTTTTCTCATCCATGTTACTTAATTGGCATTTCAAAAACATAGATCTCTAATCCTTTTTGTCATTTCAAGGTTGTGCTTATCTTAAGACAAGATTGACCAATAGGGCCAAGATCAACTATCGATCGTAACCCTATTCGGTTGATCCTAGCCCTTAATATTTTTAATCCCATTTTAACATGTTTCCATTTTTATCCATTAATTTTTTATCCCTTTGGCGTTCTTTGGGTTTTTTTAATGCACCACTAGGTTAATTCAATCTATAAAAGGTTATTATATATACAAAGATGCTAGGAGACATTTGGGACAAGAATTCTTATATTACAAAAGCTATACAAAAGTTACATATTGTTTACATTGAATTGCTAGATATACATATGAAGTATTGTCACATTTTGCATGCTTGTGCCAAGGGTGAACTAAGAGAAGGAGAATCTAGATTTGCATTATTCATTATTCACACACATAGGTGGGAGAACTACAATTGAGTTTGATCCCTCTTCAAATCATTCAAAATGTAGTGAAATACTTGGTCTCTCAACAAGGATTGTCCAGGGTCAATCAAACCTAATCCATTTCATTTGATTCCTTTCCCATTTTATGTCTCAAGTGTTTGTGTAGAAAATTGGGGTTTGATATTTTAGGTACATGTGTGTCCATCAAAAAGGCTATAAAATACATTTTGGAACCAAACAAGTAAAGAATCATAATTTTACTATCATGGGGTCAATACCAACCCAAAAGGGTCAAGATAGATTGTTGATACTGCCTCTTTTTAGTCATTTATGACTTATACCAGAAAGATAAATCAATTTTAAATAACCGACATCCACAGGGTCAAGATCAACCCATAGAGGTCAATAAAGCACAATTAGTTTCTCCTCTTGTCTCTATCATTCCACTAGCTACAATTCCTCCTCCTCCTATCTCCACTCCACCATCACCTCAAACAATTGCCCCCTCCATTTCCACTAACTTACTTGTGTCAGTACATCCATTGCCAATAGTCCAATCAACACAATTAGACACTTAGGTTTCACTTTCATTCCCCTCTTCCATAATTCTTTCCATATCTTCCACAATTTATTCCATCTCATCCCTAATAAGCATCACCACTCTGTTAATCACTAACACCACCCAATAATACATGGATGCAAATTTAGTCATCCTGCCTACAATCCCACTAGCCATCCCAATCATTAGGATAACTACTACTTCATTTTCATCTCCTATCACTTTTCCCATTTCATCAATCTTGAGTGCCCCCACTACTTTGATTGATTCATGGATTTAGATTCCACACTCCCATAGGTTCCCATTTTTCAATTCCTTGTGCCTACTCCTCCACATGTGCCACTTCCAATTCACATACCCCCAATAGGCACATCCATTTACACTGCACCCATTTATTCCATTTACATAATAACCCAAGTCCCCACTAAGTAGGTAGAGATAGAGAAAATCATTGATATAATTGTGGCTACTCAACCCATAGATGGGGAATAAAATTCCAAAACATCAGCCAAGAATTCAATGGCCATATCAGTGATAGGTACAAAACTCATCACCATAACCATCCTTGTAACAACTTCAACTATAGATTCATATTTGGTAGTTCTAGGACAACAGGTTGCCACTCCAAACTAGCTATTGCAATTAGTGGGGAAGAAATGGAAACAAATGACATCACCTAGTATACTATATTTTGGTCTTATAGAGGCATCAAAAAATTCAAGGGTAGCTCCCATAACTATAACCAGAATACTATATCATTCAACAGGGGAGAAATATGTAGAAATTGTAATCCCCCCACCAAACAAACAAAATGAGGATCTAGTGGTGGGGGATTACCAAATATCCAAGGTGCACCTAGGTCATCTTACAAGAGAGGGATTGAAACATGATTTTCAATCAACCATTAAATCTCTTTTCAAGAAAATGGATAGTGAAAAGGTCACAAAGAATGAATTGAAGAATAAGGTTGAACAATTGACATCTACATTGAAGAAATTTATTGAGCCCATAACCCAACCAACACAATCTATTACTCAATTCTATGACAAGGAAACACTTGAAGCAGTAATAGAGATTGACAATATGGGAAGGGATACAAAGGATTGGGTAGAGGAGCTCATCATAAAGGGAAACAAAGTCATTGAGTTAGCAATGGACTACTACAAAACTCTGAAGGATGAACTAGCAACTTTGAAGACATAAATGAGCAAATACAAGGAAGAGATAGAAAGGTTGAACCTATCCTACCCAAAATCACAAGATGTTGACATGATTGAAACAGACACCTTCATTGTAGAAAAGATATTGAAAAATGATGCAGATCATAAGGAATAAGACAGGGAAGCTAATTTTAGAATAAGAATACTCACAAAGAGTATTAATAAAGCTAAGGCTACATATGATAAGGTCACATATACGATCTATGATATTGAAGATTTACTTAATAAGTTATCATGTGAAGCAATGGATCATCAAGACCAAATCCTTTCAGTAGAGGAAGTTCAAGACAAGTTCAAAGGAGTTGTCGATAGAGAGTTAACATAGGATACAACATTAAACTTGAGTTCTATCCACCGATTTATCAGGTGTCATAATACATTGGATCAGGTGGGAAAAGACACTCAAGTCTAAAGAGCTGCACAAAGGGAACTCTTTGACATAATTGCAGAATGTGAAATAAGCAACCTATGTTCACTTGGTCTTGATGAAGATTATATCCTAGAGATCTTCAAAAGCTTTAATGCTTATATTGAGAAGACTTATGCAAAGAAGGATAAAGAATCTTCATAGGTTATGGTTGTAGATTAATTATTTCAATCAAATACATTCTATATATTAATTTATTTTTTTTTAAACATTGTAAAGTTGTAGGTTGCAAATTGCAACTATCATTTTTGATAGTTCTTTTTGAGAATGAGCCACTTGTAATTTTCAAGTATCTTTTTGGCAAGTTAAAAAGTTGTAAAAATGAAACTTGTAAATTGTACTTTTCTTTTTGACAAAGTCCGAGTTGCTTACTCGCAAAAACTCATGTTTTAAATTGCATTTCCAGTTTTGTCAAAGTTGGATGACTTAAAAATTTGTAAAAGTCCCAATTGAAAAATACAAGTTAGGTTTTACAAGAAATAACCTAGAATATCTAAGAGCTTTCAACTTTATAAGTGTTAGTTCATTTTTGGTGCCTCATTTCATGAAAGAGTTAATAAAATCTAAACTGAAGACAAGGAGGATATTGCATGAAGATTCTACAAGATTTCTCCATGCCTCCAACAGTTTTTAAATCACCCAACAATTTCATGTTACATTTTCCAGTCGTTTACCTTGCTAAAAGATGCCATTCTAGCTAAAGATCATGCCCCTTTGCATGAGGTTTCCTGATTTTTTCTTGCTCTTTAACTGGGCATAGAATTTTTGATAACTACTTGTCTTCCAAGAGAGTATTTTGTATTAGTATGGGTACCATGGTGTAGCCCATTTATCTTTTTGTTTTTGGAGAAATTATTTTACATTTTGAAAATTTGATCTACATGTTGTAACCTAGAGAATGATAATAGATTGAAGTTTTGACATCCTTATATGTGTTATCTTTGTGTATGTAAGGCTATTTGTCAAATTTGTGAATGCTTTCATCTTATTGTAGTTACAAAATTTCATCTATGGAATTATTTTGCCTTTTTAAGAGATTATTTGATTAAAAATAAAGAATCTTGTTCCTTATATGGTAAATGCCTAATATTACCTTTGGTTTCATATTTACATGAGTTTGTGCTCTAATATACTTCAGTATATTTATTATTATGTTATGTTCATACAAATAAATCATTAAAATCTAATATAAATATTTGGTGCAATCACCATTTTCAGTTTTGTAAATTCATTTCTAAAACTTTTATCCTCACAGTTAAACCCTAGTTTAGAAGCAAGATCACTAAGAAATGAAATTTCCCAATGAAATGGTAATTTATCAGTTGCACTAAACTTAATGAAAGGAAGTCAACCTTCTTCAGACGTTCACCTCAATTCGCCAAGGTGCTATAGCTTTGAGGTGATCCCATTATATCATTAGATTTTTGCATAGTACACTACAACACAAAGACAAGTATAAAATCTGTGATAATAGTTACTATTCACCACTTATATATATTTAATGATCACTACTACAAGTCTAATTTCTTTATTTATCTTGACATGACACTTTTATGCCCTATGATACATATTTCATATATATATTTAATAATCTATTAATATTATAATGACACGCTCTCCACATGTTAGCATATGCCTTTAAATGCTTACATCTTTTTATATAATATGATGTCTTTAACTCTTTTGTTTTGATGATTAATTTACAGGCTACACTCCTCTCCTCAAAAGGGGGGTATATTAGTAGGCTTATCATAAAGATTCAAGACTACATATAAATATAATTAAAATTTGAGACAAATTACATGATTTAGAGGGTTTAGATTATCAGTTTGGTTTAGATTATGGGATAAATATTTACAGATTGAGATAGATTTGAGGGCATATGTAAAGATTTTACAAGAACAATAATGATAGATTTTAAAATATATCAATTTTGGGATAGAGTGTCTTATATATTTTATGACATTTTATATCATATTGGGATAGTTGATGCAACTATAGGGCATAAACATTATTCATGCACACTCACAATTACAATTTTTATATTTTCGAGTTGGTAATGATGGTATTGAAGGTAAAAAGGGTAACATTTTAAATCTGTAAGTCCAAATCCAGTGTTTTATTCACCTACATGATCTAATATAGACTCCAAATTTCATCTTAAGGTTCAAGATTAGTTAAATTAGTAGTACAATTGAGGTTCCACATAGCTTAACAACCTAACACTACTCCCTTTTCATGAGGGTTTGTGAATTTATTTTCCCAACCACAGTTTGATCAATGACACTTTCCTTAGGTCATATTCATTCTATAATATCCTCAATTGGGGCATGATCACCCCAAACCTCTAATGCTTTAAATTGAAACATAATCTCCAACACTTCAAAGGGCAATATGATTCACCCACTTACAAGTGTATTCCTTCCTTGCTCTTCAAATATTAAAATTTTATTGATCCAGTTTATTAATCCATCCCATTACAATCTATAAAAGGAGAAGATATATGTCGCTTTCACATGATGAACATCAGTTCCCATTTCAAGCTACCAATAACCATCATTATAGATAACAGAACCTCTTTTAAGATTAAAATAGTAAAGACATTTTGTACAAAATATAAGTTTCAACACACGTTCTCTAATCCATACTACCCATAGGGTATGGTCAAGTAGAATCTACAAACAAGTCAATTAACAGTCTTTTGAAAAAAATAGTTACCAAATTCGATGATTATTGGCATAATTAGCTCGTCTATGTATATTATGGACTTACTGCACTAGTATTCGTACACTATCATAAACTACTCCTTATTCACTAATTTATGAAACTGAAGCAATTATCCCATTGGAATTATAAATCTCATGCTTAAAAATATCCATCAAAGGGATTATCATAAACAACCAATACAAATAAAAATGTCTTTATGACTTAGAATAGTTGGATCACACATGCATCCAAGCCACATAGCACCTCAGAGCATACCAAAAATGAATCCAATGGGTATATAATAGTTGTGCTAATAATAGAGAATTTTATGTCAATGATCTCATTATAAAAGAGAACCTCATAATGTCAATGATAAAGAAGAGACAAAAGGAAAGTTCAAACCAAATTGGATTGGCCCATACTTAATTTTAGAAAAGATTAGCCCCAAGGTATACTATCTAGCTTCACTTGATGGTAAGGAAATGAATAATAAAATGAACATCATGCATCGATGAATATTCTGTATTAAAACAACTCACAATATTGATTATACTTAGTTTCCTTTATCTTGCTCTTTGTATATAGTTTCATTTTCATGTTGCCTGTACATAACTGATGCAGGAGCATCATGCATATGAATAATTTGATATTGTGAATGTGTCTTAGTAAGTGTATTAAAGTATAAAAGAGTCATTTATATTTTAATCAGTCTTTTAGAGTGCTTAGAATATGATGTATCAACTTAGAGAACTCTATTGGTGGTTTCTCACCAATTTCAAATTTGAATTTTCAAACTGGTTAAGTTGTAAAATCATAGGTAAAGGTCAAATTTTTAGAGAGTGTGGTAAGTGTCATGGTTATATAATTTTATCCACATATATGGGATCAATATAGAGCATATATGGTCATATTTATCATTTAGTAACTATATGTGCTTGAAAAAGATTGTTTGTTGTATGTATTCTAAAAAAAAGGCAAGTCAATGGAGTAAATATTGGAGCATGGTTACACATACTCAACTTGGAGAAAAAAACCATTTGAAGATAAAAAAATACCTAATCTATATGATATCTCCAAGGAATAATAAATCCTAAAATACTTCAAAATGTTCATGCTCAGGTTACATAATGTGTATATGTTTATGTATGACAGTCTGCATGTGAAAAGGGACTGTATATTGGTACAGTTTATAAGAAAAGGAAGTGTTTTTTATTTTAATGTGTGTATAAATTTTTTAATATCATAATTTTATTTTTTATAACTCAAACAATCAAATAAATTTAATCCAAGGTCATACAAACCTCTTTCTGTTGCATAGACCCCATTTTGTTCAAAAACACTGTTTCTCGGTTCTTATTTGGTCGATGAAAATTGTGCATGGTTACAATTTGATTATAAAATAATTTGAATAGGGTATAAAATAGTCTTATCCAAGTTTTATTTCAAATAAATAGTCTTTATTCATTATAAACCATGCTTAATTAGATCTCAGGTTCTTAGAACTCAAAAACCCTAGTTACAAGGTCAATCTTACAAAAAGAGTCATACAACCATTTTCAACCCTTGAAAATTTCCCAATTTTTTTAAAAATATTACAATAAGGTTTAATAATATAATAATTGTTTTTAATTCATTTGGAGGCATATAGATGTCGTACCAATCGACTATGTGTAGTAAAAACTCATAATTCTGAGTTTTCTTGATAACAAATTGAAGAATTTGTCCAAATTATTCAAATTTAAGTCTTAAGAATCCAAGTGGGGATTTATTAATGTTTTAAATGATTATTCAAACCTTTTATAAGTGTTATTTTAAGTTTTAAATCCACCGTTTAGGATTTGACCTATTTGGGCATCAATTAGGTCTCTTACCAAAATATGATATTGGACTATTTGTTAAACTATCTTTCAAAACTAATAACTAGATTGGTTTTTTAATTGTAAGAGGTAATTAATGTTTGTTTAAGAATTTTTTTTAAGCCCTCAAATACATAATTGCATCATTTCATGTTCCTCAATTGAACAAGGACTAAGAATGCATGATTGTCATACAAGGTAGTTTAAGTCAAGAGCAAGGTTTGGCAAGTTCATTAATGGATTAAGGGTTTCATAAGAGAATACATATGAGAGTGTATCATATTTAGTATTAGATAATAATATTTTTCATAATCAAAAGGTCCAAGTTTATATTAAGAATGCAAATGGCAGCAAGGGCTAGAGCAAGAGGAGCAAGGAGACAAGTAACCAATGCAATGTTACTTGAAGACATCAAAAGTCTCAACACCAGAATAGAGGCAATGGAACTAGAACAAAGGAGAGGAGTGAATACTGGAGATGTTATTGATAGATAAGATGAAGGATCTCAAGAAGAATCATTGACAGTAGAACTGGAAGCACCTGAAGAGAGGCTTGTGAAGGCAATAGTTTAAGTAACCTCTAAACCAAAGGTAGAAGTGCCTACGTATGATGGAAACTTGAATGTTAAAGATTTAATTGATTTGGTTGATGCCTTAGATAAATATTTTGAATATTATAATATTGAATAAGAAATTAAAGTGAAATTTGTAGTGACAAAATTGAAATTCTACGCCTCCTTACGGTGGGATGGTGTGCAAATAGAGAGGAGAAGGAAACGAAAGGGCAAAATAACCAGTTGGGATATAATGGTGTCAAATTTGAAGGTAAAATTCATGCCTAAGGATTATCAAACCAACCTATTCAAACAAATTTAGAATCTAAAATAAAAATACATGACGGTAAAAGAGTACACAGAGGAGTTCTATACACTGACTATAAGGGTTAGTCACATAGAGGAAGACTTAAAGAAGGGAACAAGATATTTAAATGGTCTAAAATTTGTCCTACAATATGAGATCACTCTTATTATGCCTAAAATATTTGAGGAGGCATACCAATATGCCTTGAAAGTGGAATAAAATCTTGCAATAAGGCAACCTACACATGCTAGAGGAAGAAGCAGACCCTATAGGGGTAGAGGACAACAAGGAGGAAGGAATCAACCTCAAGCTCATCAAGGAGAAACTAGTAGCTTCCAAAGAGAAGCATCACCTTCAATATGTAGGTATCCTTTCAGATGAATAAGGCCTTTATATAGAGGTAAAAGTGGAGAATTTAGTGGTAGGTGTTTCAAGTGTGACAAAAATGGACATAGATCATATGAATGTCCAGAATATCCATATACTAGTCAATGAAGCTCTCATATCACTCAAGCAAAATAAGAATAAAGTGTAAGCACTCCTATCCAAGAAGATGCTCTAGAAGAAGGATAATCACTATTGATGAAGATATTTTTGCTAAAACCAACCAAAGAGTTTAAGGAACCACTTCAAAGGAAAACACTCTTCAAAACTACATGCAAGGCCAAGGGTAAATGTTGCCAAGTGATCATTGATATTGGAAACAATAATAATTTGGTGTCTACATGAATGGTAAACAATTTTTAATTTAATAAGGTAAGCTATCCTACTCCCTATAGGGTTTTTTGGCTTAAAAAAGGTCATCAAATTTTAGTTAATGAATAGTGTAATGTAAATTTTAGATTTGGAGTTACAAAGATATTATCACATGTGATATAATGCCAATGGATGTTTATCATATCCTCTTAGGAAGACTGTGGAAATATGATAGACAAGTTATCCATGATGGTAAGCTTAACACTTTTACATTTGTGAAGGATGGTAAAAAGCATGTTCTCATACCTATCAAAGAAAGTGATGCCGCTACAAAGGAGGACACAAAGGTATTGTTGGTCAATGGGAATTTTTTTTAACATCAAGTAAAGAAAGAAGAGGCGAGCTATGCTCTCATTGGTAAGCCTAAAATGGTTTTCACTTATACTAAGCTTGATGAATTACCTTTAGAGATTTAATATTTGTTAAGTGAATTCATAGATATTATGGTAGATGATCTACCAAATAAATTACCTCCTAAAAGGAGTATAAGTCATCATATAGATCTGATTCTTGGTGCTAATTTGCCTAACAAAGTTACATACATAATGACTCTTATAGAAAATGATGAGATTAAGAAGCAGGTGCAAGAATTGTTGGATAATGGATTAGTGAGGGAAGGTTCAAGTCCATATGAAGTTCCTATAGTGTTAGCTCCAAAGAAAGATGGTAGGTGGAGAATGTGCACATATTTAAGAGCCATCAATAAGATCACAATAAGGTATAGATTTTCTTTGCCCATAATTGATTATTTATTTGATTGTCCTAGTGGCACTAGATACTTTTTAAGATATCTCTCAAAAGTGGATATCATCAGATAAGAATTAGAGAAGGGGATGAATGAAAAACAACGTTCAAAACCAATGATGGTTTGTATGAATAGTTGGTAATACCATTTGGCTTAAGCAATGCTCCTATTACCTTCACAAGGTTGATGAATTAAGTGCTTAAGTCATTCACATGTAAAATTTTTATTGTGTACCTTGATGATATTCTAGTTTTTAGTAGATCTAAAGAAGAGCATCTTAAAAATTTGAGGGTGGTTTTAAGGAAGTTGCAGGAAGAAATGTGTTGTCTTGAAAACTGAACTAATCTATTTGGGCTTTGTGATCTCACAAGGACTAAAGATGGATAAGGATAAGGTAAAGGCAATATAGGAATTGCCTACACCTTAGAGTCCATTTGAGGTAAGGAGTTTTCATGGGCTTGCTAGTTTCAATAGAAAATTCATAAGGAATTTCAGTACTATTTGTGCACCTATGGTAGAAACTATTAAGGGTAATAAGCAGCCATTTAAGTGGAATGATGAAGTTAATAAAAGTTTTCAGATATTGAAAAACAAAATTATAGAGCAACCCATATTGGCCTTACCTAATTTCAGTAAATTATTTCAAGTTGAATGTGATGCAAGTGGGACGGCCATTGGAGTGTTTCTAAGCCAAGAAGGTAAACTAGTTTCTTATTTTAGTGAAAATTTAAATGAAGCCAAAACAAAGTAT
Organism: Torreya grandis; assembly: GCA_037957365.1. Lineage (NCBI taxonomy): Eukaryota > Viridiplantae > Streptophyta > Pinopsida > Cupressales > Taxaceae > Torreya > Torreya grandis. The sequence goes on along the minus strand of JARHVA010000219.1, from coordinate 5,360,460 downwards.
TTAGATTATGATCAAGAATTATATGCCATTGTGAAATCATTAAATAAATGGAGGGATTATCTAATGCCTAAGGAGTTTGTTCTAATCATTGATAATCATGTTTTGCAGTTCATAACTAGTCGATGCAAGTTAAATCAAAGACATGCAAAGTGAGTAGAATTTTTGAAAATATTTTATTTTGTGATTAAGCACAAAAGTGGAAAAACTAATAAGGTTTTTTATTCCTTGAGTAGAAGAAGTCTGATTTTATAGGAAATGCAATTGAAGGTTGTGGGATTTGATGATCTCAAGAACATACACCAAGAGGATTCAGATTTCAAAGAAGCCTATGAGGTCTGTAAAGATCCCACTAGTAAAGATAGAAGTCAATGGATGGATTATATGATTCAAGGTCTCTTATTCAAAGGCAAACAATTGTGTATTCCAAAAGGATCTATGAGAGAGAATCTCATCAAAGAAAAGCATAGTGGGAGTCTTGTAGGTCATTTTGGACAAGACAAGACACTAGCTCAAGTAAGTGCATTCTATTATTAGCCAAATATGACAAATGATGTGAAAAATGATGTTGAAAGTTATATAATTTGTCAATATACTAAGGGAATAAGTCAAAACACTGGCCATTATCATCCCCTACCTATTCCTGATAAACCATGTGACTCAATAAGTATGGATTTTGTTTTTTGCCTACCAAAGACATAAAAAGGTAATGATTCCATTTTTGTGGTAGTAGATAGATTCTTTAAAATGGCTCATTTCATACCTTGTTATAGGTCTAGTGATGCAACTCATATAGCTAGTCTATTCTTTAAAGAGATATTAAGGTTGCATGGATTATCTAACATTATTATTTCATATAGGGACACTAAATTTGTGGATCATTTTTGGAGAACTCTTTGGAAAAATATTGGAACAAAGTTTACTTCCAGTTCTACCTATCACCCTCAAATTGATGGACAAATGGAAGTGGTGAATAGAAGCCTTGGAAACATCCTAAGAAGTTTGGTGAGTGAACACCCCAAGCAATGGGATTAAGTACTCGCACATGCATAATTTGATGATAATGACTCACTAAATAGGAGTATAGGTAAAATACCTTTTAAAATTGTTTATGGTGTGCATTCTAAAGGCATTTATGAACTCATAAATTTAGGCCAACAAGAAAAGAGTGCAGAAGGGGAGGAATTTACAACATCCATGCAAGAGCTGCAAGAATAGGTGAAACAAAGAATTGAAATAAGTATACATAAGTACAATAAAATAACATATTTGAAAAGGAAAGAGATGAAATTTGAAGTTGGATATCTTGTCTTAGCTCATTTGAAAAAATAAAGGTTTTCAAGGGGAGAGTACAACAAATTGAAACTGAAAAAGATAGGGCCATGCAAGGTCCTTAGGAAGTTTTCTTCCAATGCATATCAGATAGAACTTTCAAAAGATATTTGTATTTCTCATATATTTAATGTTTTTGATTTTTATACATATAAGGAAGGAGAAAATCATGGAAAACCAGTTGTTGATGTGACTGATCAAACCATTCCTTGGGAACAATAATTACCAAGGAAACCACCAAATCAACCAGAGAGCATTATAGATAAAAAAGTGGTCAAAAGGACACGAGGCAAAGACTATTTTTAGTACCTCATAAAGTGGAAAAATAATCATATTGAAGATTCAACTTGGATGACTATTGATCAGATTAAAAATTATGATACTGATATTGAACAACTCATAAAACAAGTACATGGTTGACTTCTTTTGCACCTTGATGGATTGATGTAGGAGCATCATGCATATAAATAGTTTGATATTGTACATGTGTCTTAGTAAGTGTATTAATGTAAAAAAGAGTAATTTAGGTATTAATAAGTATATTAGAGTGTTTAGAATATGATGTATCATCTTGGAAAACTCTATTGGTGGTTTCCCACCAATTTCAAATTTGAATTTTCAAATTGGTCAAGTTGTAAAATAATAGGTAAAGGTCAAATTTCTCGAGAGTGTGGTAAGTGTCATGGTTCTAAAATTTGATCCATGTATTATAGGATTAATATATATCATATATGGTCATATTTATCATTTAGTAACTATATGTGCTTGAAAAAGATTATTTATTGTATGCATTCTCAAAAAAAGGCAGGTCAATGGAGCAAATATTGGAACATGGTTACACATACTCAACTTGGAGAAATGAACCACTGGAGGATAAAAAATATACCTAACTTATAGGAGATATACAAGGCATAATAAAACATAAAACACTTTGAAAATGTTAATGCTCAGGTTACACAGTGTGTATATGTTTATGTATGACAGTCTGTGTGTGAAAAAGGGACCATATTTTGGTATATTTTGTAAGAGAAAGAAGTTTTTTTAAATGTAATAAGTGTGTATAAATTGTGTAATATCATCTTTGAATTTTATTATAACTTAGTCAATCGAATAAATTGAATTCAAGGTCATACATACCTCTTTTCCATTGCATAGACCCTATTTTTTTTAAAACCTTGTTTCTCAGTCCTTATTTGGTCAATGAAAATTTTGCATGGTTAAAATTTGTTAATTAGAGAATTTGAATAGGGTATAAAATATTATTATCAAAGTTTTAGTTCAAATAAATAGTCTTTATTCATTATGAACCATGCTTAATTATCTCTCAGGTTCTTAGAACTCAGAAAAACCCTAGTTATAGGGTCAAGCTTACAAAAAGAGTCATAAAACCATTTTCAACCCTCAAAAATATCCCAACATTTGTGAAAAGATTTAAAAGAAGGTTTAATGATATATTTAAGTGGTTTTAAGTCATTTGGAGGTGTATATATGACATACCAGTTGACTGTGTGCAGTCAAAAATTAGAATTCTGAGTTTTCTTGACAACGAATTGAGAAGTTGTCCATATTCTTCAAATTTGAGTCTTAAGAAGCCAAGTGAGGGATGATTCATGTTTGAAATGATTATTAAAACCTGTTAGAAGTGTTATTTGAAGGTGTAAATCCATAGTTTAGTATTTAACCTATTTGGCCATCAATTAGGTCTCTTGCCAAAATAGGGTATTAGACTGTTTGTTAAACAATCTTTCAAAACCAATAACTATATTGGTTTTGTAATTGTAAGAGGTCAATCATGGTTGTTTAAGACTTTGTTTTAAAAAGTAAAATATCTAATTGCATCAAGTCATGCTCCTCAATTGAACAAGGACTAAGAATGCATGTATGTCATATATGTCAGTTTGAGTCAAGAGCAAGGTTTGGCAAGTTCATTAATGGATTGAGGGTTTCATAAGAGAATACATTTGAGTGTGTATCAATAGCTTATACTCATAAAACAAAAAAATAATATAACATGTTCAAAAATTTAAAAACACTCAAATATTTGTTCAGAAAATACAAATATTAGATTGTATGCATTTTTATGTTTATATTCCTTCTATTTTAGTTCATTAGGGGCATGTTAGTGTAGTCAGTTTTATCATACATACATGCTTCAATTTTTCCCTTTGAGTGTTCATGGATTACTATAGGAATATAGTCCACTACACAGATCCAAATTTACTACTATCTACCCATCAGGGGCACATACACAAAAACACCGATTCAACATTGCTATATTAGTCCATTGGGGGCATTATTCACACATCATCTAATTTTCTAGGTTATTTCTTTCTATACTCCATATCACAAATTTATCATTATTATATCTTGATATTGATCATCCTATATTATACTAATTTTTTACCAACTAATACTACTATATACTCAGCTTATGTACATCTTTGCTCTTATACAAATTTGTACCACATACTTATGTGTGTTGTCATTTATAGCTTTATTAGTTTAAATTTGATTGTCTCTTTGATTCTACATCTACTCGAGGGAATTTGAATATGTCATTATTCTATGGCTCTAAGCCAATTCATTTCATTATATGTATGATTTGTACATGTGCCCATGTCCTTGTATGTGCTTCTTGATTATATATATGTACATTTGAACATGTCTTTCCATGTGACTCTAAGCCAAAATTACTTGCTCTATGCATATGTGGACATTTAAACATACCCTTGTATGTATGTCTTTCTCAAACTTATTGACATGTGCCCATGTCACTTGTATTTTAGCCCCTTGGCCTACTTTGCATGCTTCATGTGTTTGTATGTATGTGTCATGGCCATAACACTTATCTCTTGCTTGTTTCTTTCACATTTGGTTTGCGATGCCATAAGGGACCTCATGCATCTCCCCTTCCTCCTTGGGCACCTTGATTGACATCATGCCCCATCCCATCAAGTAGTTTGCTCAGATTATATTCAAATTTTTTGTCCATATACGTGCTTACATTATTATATCTATCTTAACAACCTTGTGAATGTTAGATCTAACATACATCGTGCATTACCAACTTATGCTCAATCTCTTTTATATTCTAATGTCATGTATACACATTATATTGTTTTATCACATAGATACCATATATTTCATAGGTTTAACAACTCCCCTCAAAAGAAGAGGCATCCACAGGGGTTTGTCACAGAGATCAAGCCATCCTAGTACACTCTAAACATAATTTTTAGCACACAAACAGATTTACAAAGCTTAGATTTAGGAAAATACAGTGAAACACAATCATACATATATCAATCTTAGTTTCCCTCATGAATAACATTTTTGGACAATAGCACAATACACTATCATAAGCATAGTGTGATATAGTCCACCCACCATGTTATTGTCTAGTAGCCTCGAAAATAAAAGATTTTTGGAATTGTTAGAAAGGTACAATAATTAAAATTTAGATTTATATAGTCTCAGTCATAGATTATCAGATATGTTCAGTGTATACTTAGTTTTTACACAAAATTATATAAGTTTGCTTAGATTGGGGGCATCATGCATGACATGATCACTCTCATTTCAGTTTCAGATATGCACAAACATAGATTACTATGACTCAATCCAGAGTTCATATGCATAAATATCAGAATTAGGGGCATGTGTGTGGCACATTGTTCCCGTATGTTCAGTTTTACACCAATTCTCTTAGATGGAATGACAACTCCATGTCATTTTCCACATTGTATACACCAAACACCATATGCACCAATTTTACACTAAGATCACACCATATTGATTCCTCACTTCATTTACATCAGTTGGCATTCTCAAGTCGCCCAGATCCTTTTTTACATTTTAGAGTTTATGTGTGGCCTAGAGCCATCTTACACAATTCCAGTTACATCATGCAGTTTTAGTTTCAGATGCATCTACTACACATGGGTAGCCAATGATGGAGTCATATCCTATTTGAGTTCTTGAGCCACCTACATGAGAGGGTTAGATAAATCATCAGTCCAATCCAAATTATTTACAAATGATGATCTACTGAACAGGGGTGGGTAATGATGGAGTCAAAGCCAACTTGAGTTCTTGAGCCACCCATACATACGGATTGGGCAAGCCATCAATGCAGTCCAAGCTTTTCATTGCTTTGATCACCATCTACACACGTAGATGATGTCACTAGATTTTTGCATTGGTTAACATATCTAGTGAGGTGTATTCATTCTTTCCTCTCTGTTTCTCTCTCATATATTTACTTTGGTATCTTTACTTTTGATATTTATTAAGTAAGGATTGATTCATACATATTTCATTTGCATGACACACAATGAAGCACATTTTGTAGATTCATACCCACATTCACAAGATTCGCCTCTTAGGTAAGTCCAAGTATGTCTCTCTTTCCTTTATCCTAGTCATTTCACTTTGTTACATTTCTAGAATAAAGTGTAGACAAATGTAGTAATCTAAATTATCATTTAATGCAATGAGGGTCACTTGAGACCACCCTATCCTTAGCTTAGCCCTAGACCTATCTTAGTTCTTCTTTTAATCCTTTTCCAATTTATATGCACTTCTAGCCCATGCCTAGACATACCAAAAATTGTATTAAGCTATATCCTAGGCATCCCAAATCCTTGCTCACATGTATTAGCCACCTGGACAATAGTGTGTCCTCTTTGGTTTATAACGCAGTGTGATATTGGCAAAAGGGGTAATACTATTATCCCTTAGCTTATTTCACCCCAATGAATATATTTCCACTTCCCGAAGCATCTTAGGGTCAGCCTAGACTCATATCATGTCTTGAATAGCATTAGAACACTATACAAATACCAGTCTCATTCATTTATACCTTAGATAGCAAATCTCATGAACAGCTCAAAAATAGTTTTGCAAATTAAGGTCATTAATCCTTATTTACCCCTATTTCTACATACATCCATCTATAGTAGCCCAGAGCTCAGTTTTACTCATATTTATAGTTTCAAGTCACACTCAAAGCATTCAAATTGCCATTCATACTCATGCATACTAGAATCACTCTCACTTGCACCAACACTTAGATTGGGAGAAATACATTGGGCTTGATCCCCTTTCGAGGTATTAGTATGTAGGCAACCCTTAGCACATGGGGTGTTGAGGTCACGTCTAACCAACCTTACTAATTCCATTCTTCTTACACTTGTGTTTGTCAAAACCCTATAAAACATGGAGGCTTAGGGTTCCATCGTGAAATTAGTCAAAACAAAGCACATATGATGATCTAGGTCTTGATCACACAAGCATAGGCTTCCTAAAATAGATTGAAGGTCTGCCCCAAGTTTCATTATTTTATCTACACAAGGTCAATAGTGAAACATAGAAGGTTAGAAGTGTAGTGCGTTATTGGTAAAGAGGGTTACGCTATTGTCCAAAAAGGGTTTTGACACTTATTTCTAGCTGATGACACTCTACCCTGCTCCTGCATCACTTTTTAGCCTACCAATTATCCTTTTCAATCATATTTTCCAGTTAAGTACCTCCTTTATAATTTATTGTTATTTATAGGCTAAGCAAACAAATTAATTATTATACAAATCAATGGTTGTTGATACTATAATATTTTATTCCTTGGTTTATATACTCAATTATTTTATCTACTTATGGTTTTACATTAAATCCTGAAATAGTTAATTCACAATGGAATCTAAACAAGATCTAGAAAAACCATTACACATTCAAATGCGAAGATATTAGAATGATAAAACTACTTCTATTCAATGGAAATAATGGTGTATGGTAAATATGCATACAATGCATAGTAAGAATGAGAATGAGAATTCTAGTGATGAGGAAGGGGAAGATACTTCCTAACTTGTAATGACTGAAATGTGATTACAATGATCAACGGATGTTAGATACTCAAGGAATGTTAAAATGTGAGAGAGATGACCATATCGATGCAGATATGATGCCTTGTTATCAAGTAGTTTACAATATATGTGACTACAAGATGGAAGTTACAGCAAATGACAGTTACAAAAGAGGACTGTTAAAAGAATGGTTCAACTTTTACAAAGCATGATGGTTCACCTTGTTTTAGGTGTGACAGTTGGAATTTTAGAAGCATGGTATGTTGATAGGTGTGTAGGCATGATGCAAGATTTGAAAGTGTTTGGAAGTGTCCACGAGGTCATTGAGTTATGCATAGAAACTAAATGTTACACGATATGCCATAAGGCCTTGAAAAATCATGCAAGGATGTCGTAGATGTTGCATAGGTGGTTCATACCCATAATATTTCACCCATAATCAACATATTTTTTAATCTATTAATAATATTTTTAAACAATACATAATTCATTCCCAAAGTTTGGTGATAGAAGCATGTAGCCACACACTATGACACATGCAATCAAAACCACACACAATGGAAAGTTACAATTCATTTCATCATTTTTATTCACTTATCGTGTCATGTTCATTGTCTTTATTACATGAACATACTATGAAGATGAAGGCTAAGGGTGAAGTTATCATAATCCATTTCTAGGGTCTATAAGAGGACCCTTGCCTACAATGATATAACACTACCAAGGGTCATGCATTAGATCCTACAGGAGGATGACTGGGAAGTGATCCTTAATAACCTAATTCCCTAGAGTTGCACTCAACCTAATGATTTTCCTACATATCCATGCATGGAATCATGGTCCATTGTAGTTTTGGTGCTTTACCAACCTAGTGCACATGCACACAGACTAGGAGGATGCATCCACCAAAGAGATGCCATATGAAAATTAATAATTTCCAATCTATTCATCAAGGCATAAACTACCTATCTCAAGCTATCCACAATCTAATTGATGCATAAGGTCCATGTGCAACAAGATCTCTTATTATACCCACCAAGATTAACATCATTATTTCAAATTTTATAAGTATTGAACTAAGAGTCAAAATCATGCTTAGCATCGAAGAATAGACCCTAAAGGTTAGTCACTAATGCCCGTGCCCACTCCTAGGGCTGCCTACATATTAGCTAAAGTGTACATGCACAAACAAACGTAGGGCATTCTTTATTTCACCCATTTTCAAGCATGAGTATTAGACCTTATTGGAAAGGCAATTAGCATTTTCCACACAACTTCATAAAGTTATCTCTCAGTGTTACCCCCATGGGTAACATTGTGGCCATTAATTGGCCCACTCATAGTTAATCCTCATCACAAAATAGAAATGACAGACAAGGGTCAACAAATATTGTTTCTAATGGTGGAAAATCCAACTCTCGTGGAAAACCGCTATCTTCATCAATTAAGCCATGTCTTCCAAGTAGGGTCTTACTACTAAGTGGAGATAATGCACGTTATCTTTAAACAATAACGTTCTTAGTTATCTCCATAACTCAAAGCTTCTAAGATAGTCCTTTATGAGTGATACATGCTTTTCCAAAAAATTCCTATGCACATTACCTCATAGGGTTTACAGTCAACATTGTCAGTGATTTATTTACCAAGTGATGTCCATATGAGGCCCAAGTCTAGATTAAGTTCGAGTCACAAGTCGTTGCTTAAGTCTAATGTCAGATAGGTATGATTTAATTCTTAATAATATATGCTTGTCATTTAAAATTTTATTTGCATAGTGATTTTTATCATAGCTTCATATTACAATAACACTATCACAAATTTAGTTTATCATAGAATTAAGTATCATCACAATGTTATCACATTGAGATCTACAATTTAACTCATTTACAACTAGCAGTTTTGTCTAGGTGACTTTATCAAAAAGGCTTTGGGTCCTTTAAAGCAACAAAAACTCAATGAAAGAAAAGAGAGATTATGAATAGTGTTTAAGGACCATATTTTCATAACAATATAGCTAATCTAACCTATTATTAGGAATAATCTAATGTAGGAAAAAACCAGTTTAATTTAATATAGGGAAAAAAACAATTTTCTACTTTTAAAATAGTTCAATATTAATTGATTATAGATATGATAAAAGATCCATTAAGAATATCTACTTAGCCGCTAGTGTTTTTCCTTTAAAAAAGGTTTGAGAGGATAAATTTAGGTATGGTGCAAAAGACATTGAAAAAGAAACTGAGGCATCACTTTATATCCATCCTCCACCAATATATAACTCCTAATTATTTAAGCTACCTTATTATGACTTGAAAATGAATAGATCCAAAAATAAGAGTGATACCCATGTTGTTAAGGCCACAATCTTACAATTTGATCTTTTCCCACTACAGAAATGACCTACCATATTTCCAGCCTTTTTTTGTACTTAGTTAATTCCAATTCCCACATGATTTTCAAGGAGATGAACATGATTTTCAAGTCCAAATGAAGTTTATATATACTATACAAAGGTGTATAACATTTTTTCTAATTTGGATTAAGCCACTATTTTGTTACATTGAGTTTGAAATAAGAAATCTTTAAAAAAATGCCACAAGACAGAATTGTGAAACCTAAACTCTATTGAGTTATAAAAAAGAGATTAATTAGCAAAAAGGGAATTACTAATAGGCCGTCCAATGGGAAGCTATATACAATAGAAGCTAAGGGTCACAGGTTTTCAAGGTTTTAATCAAGGAGCCATTAATGGTAACCACTGACATTTGAGAAAAGCATTTTAAATCTGTCATTAAATTTCTATCCATTAGAAAGTCCCACTATAGCCTATCACAAGCTTTGTCAAATTCAAGCATCTAAAGGAGGAATCAAGAATTATTTTTTAACCTCTACACGAGGAAGGGAAATGCCTGCTTACAAAGACTCTTAGCTGGTCCATTCTCAAAAGATTTGTTTGATGATTTATCATGGAAAAGCTTGTCCACTAAAGATTTCTAAAATCTAGAAGATAAGGTTGGGATTTTTTTATTGGCTTGGCCTTTGTGAAAACAAAACATTATGTTCACCCTAGGTATATTTCAATATGCAAAACATGAAGATTGTGTTATTAGAGTAAATGTTTGTAAATTATGAAAACACCAGATTTTTTTTTTTTTTGTTTCACTACAGTTGGAATTATGTAAATACAAGACAACAAAAATACCACTTAAAACTGGAAAAAATCCAATCTTAGTTAATCCACAAATTGGAAACCTTCACAATTTTTTAAGAAAGAGCCCAAAAGAATAGATTCAAATAAAGATAAAAAGCTATAAACCAAATAAACTTAACATTGTTAATTAGTTTTGTGGAAGCTCAATACAACTTTTTCTAATATAATTTTCTTGAGTGTGAAAGACTTCACTCTTATATTACATATTTTTTTAATATTTTATTTTTAATGTATGGATATTAATTCATGAATGAAGAAGTTTTCATTTGTTTTTCATATATTTATTTTTTTAATATTTTATTTGTAAAGAGTAGATATTAATTCACTTATTCTTATAAGTATTTCTTATTACAAAATACAATCATTTCTTTTCCCACTATTTACTTAGAATATGTAAACACATAAATTAATATTTAAGTTAAAATAATATATCTGTGACTATCTCCTTGACGCTCAATGTATGATCTGACTCATTCCTTCAAGAAACCCAAATCATTTCGGAAATGTCTCTATCCAAACTACTCAGCAGTGTAAACTCATTCTTAGACTAGGCCACACCTTCAACTTAAAAATTTTGCCCTTCAAAACAATAGTGCACCCCGCTATTGTCCACTTATGTCAGCAATGTCCTCCCACTAATTAACGGCTACTTTCTAAAATCCAAAAGTTGGGAAAGGGTCATCCTGCAAGTTTAGCAAGCCCCATCCAAAGGAATTTTGAAAATACTACTATAAAAGCATATTTCAAACCATTTTGCATCGAAAAGGCTTTCACATTCAAAATCCCCATAATTCTAATTGCACATTGAAAGCAAATTCCTTAATTCTCTCAATTCTTATTAAATACAACTTTAGTAGACCTAAGTTAAAGTCTGAATACACCTCCAATGTCACAAGTCATAGCTGAAGCACTTTATCACACAATGATTGCACATATATCTAGCATTTTGCACCAATTTTACACATACAACCATAGCATGGGAGAATTACATGGAGTTTGATCCCTCTTCAGAGTATTGATATGTATGAAACACTCAACACAATGGGTGTTGAGGTGAATCACCACTTCAACTACTAGTCCTTTATTTATTCCATGGTTACATTTTATTTTTTTATCCATTGAGCTAGGGTTTCAAGCAAAAAAGAGTTACACAGTGGTCTCCACAGTAGATCCAAAGCTCTTGCACAGTTCACAAAATAAAAAAGTGAAGGTGAACATAACTCAAAAATCTCAGTCATGTTGTCTGCTAGACAAATCATTCTATTCAAATACTAGTGCCCCCTATTATTGTCCAATTGGAGCACTATTGTCCAGGAATGCTGCCAGCCTCTGTTTCAGTTCTGCACTCAGTCAACACAATCACTCAATCAGTCTCAGATCATCTCAATTTTACATCTAAATTTATATTTCTATTTTGTACTTTACATATTTAGTATATTTCTAAATTTAGTAAATTCCAAATCAGCTTATGTCATTTATTGCATATCTATAGCATTTTAGTTTTGCATAGTAGTTTGTTATATTTAGGTAATTTATTTCCTAGTTTATCAAAATACAGTAAAACATATTGGTGAACTTGTTTATTATTGAACATTGTTAAAACCTTAAGCTTGACATTAAGGTTTCCTTACAGTTTTTCCCATTTTTGTTAGGGTTTTCAAATTCCTAATTTTTCTTTTCCAATTTCCATATTCATCATGGTTACCATAGCTGAATTTGTTTACCACTTCCTATTTCAAAGCTTCTTGGTTCTCTTTACATGTTCTTTGTCTATGACTTATCAAATATTTGCATGCATGTAAGCCCATGGTTATATCATTTACAGTTAAATATCACATCATACTTCAGTCAAGTGCTTAATAATGAATAGCTCTATGGTGGTTATTGTTGTATGGCTCAGTTTGAATTACCACCTATTACCACTAAACATCAAAGGATTCATATGGTTCCATTTACTCCTCTTGCCCCTAGACCTCACAACTATCTTATTTGCCCTAAGAGTATAGTAGACCCTATGGTCTGAGCTATTATTCTTAGACGAGCTTGGGTGCCTCCTCAGTCAAGTCAAGAGAAGCAAATTCCTCCTCGTCCCCAACCTACTCCAATAGGGCCCGTTGATCAGTTTAGAGGATATGACATTATTGATCAATTGATAAATACACCAGCAAAGATCTCTATGCTTGAATTGCTTCAAAAGCATACTATTTTCAAAGATATTTTATATCACACATTGAATCAAACATCTTTACCTCGTGACATAGAGTCGTCATACTTTGCATCTATTATGACACATTGAAATATATAGATTATGTTATCTCTTTTACCAACAAGTATTTGTCCTCACAATCCACTATTAATTAAAATTTGCCTTTGTTCGTACAAGTTCAAATCAAAAGTACATCAATAAAAAGCATTCTAATTGATGCTGGATCAGGATTGAACATTTACAGTCTTACATTCATGTAAACAATAGGTATTAACATGTCTACCCTTAAAAATTCATATATGAACATAAAAGTAGTTGATTGTGTACCTCGCCAAACATTGGGTTCTATCACATTAGATATCACAGTGGGGCCTAGAACTCTATCTACACAATTTCAAGTAATGCCTAATCATTTGCATTACAATCTACTATTAGGTAGGCCATGGATACATGCCATGGACATTGTAATCTATACCTTACTCATATGTGTCAAATTTTGACATCATGTATATTTATATACATGTCCAGTCGACAATCAACCTTTTCAATATTTCAAAGTTATAAAATGTACCATTAAGAGTCCATCATAGTTGGTGACAACTTCATCCACTATCATGCCACCACCATAAATTATTCCTATAGAGAAAAAGCACATATATGAAGTTGGGGAGTTTAGTACAAATGATCAAAATTAATATCATATCAATAGCTTAGAACCATAGCTTTCACCTCAAAAGGTGGACCATGAGGAACATATGTAGTTGTTACCTTTATTAGTAAATTTTGAAGATCCAAATTCTATATTCATAAAGGATGTTGATGGCGATTTTGAGGCTACTTTTGATTACAATACAAATACAATACCAATGAACATTGATGACTATTTATGTGGTTTGAATTTCACACCAATTGGACCAGGGGAATATAGAGATGATTCAAAGGCCATCATTCATGTACATATCAACAAAGAGAAACCAACCATTTTAGATATTGATAAAGGAAAGAACATTTGTTGTAATGTGAACTCAACACAACACACTATTATAGCAAATATACCATGGACTAATTTCTTTGTCAAATCTAGTATTACCAAAGAACATGAGGCATAATACATAAACCAATGTATTATAAATATTCAAAGTTTTCCATAAATGGATTCAATAAATAATGTTGAGCTCATGGATATAGATCCAATCAGTGGAATACAATCCAACAATGCATAGGATAGGCCATGTGCACTGTTGCAAATCTTATTTGACAATGATTAATTGCTTTACCAACAATACGACATAGATCTCTAAGCAAATTGATAAATCAAGATGAAAATCACTTTTGTCTTTATCACATAATTACAGGGCATGCTATAGATACTTGTTCAGCATTGCAACAAAAACTTCATAAATATAATGCTAGGTGTACTATTTAGATTATACAGTCCATTCCAAAACTAGCTAGGGCTCCACAATAGGGTCACACAAGCATAAATCACAACATTCCAAACATAATCCTCTAACTATTGAGATCTTCATCAAGAATAAATATAGACAACATGTGGAGATAAATGAAAACATGGAACCAAATGTATGCACACTTGCATTTATACACCACATAGGGCATGGTTATGATGAATTACAAAAAGATATTTATTACCAAGATTTAATAGGTCACATTACATTTCCAGTAGCACGTGGTCCCAAAATTGCGGACACATTATTTTTCATTATGCAAACATGAATTCAACCACTTGATACATTGGGTCAAACATGGTTACATGATATGGGAGCTATAGTTGACAAGTTACTATTATGCCTCACATTCAAATTTGAGGATAACACAATTTGCATTATTAATGATGGTATAGATGATAATCACATATTCATAAATGAGAGACAAGAACCAATGTTGCTTTATTTCCAAACTACACATGGGGCCTCTTACACACTAGAGCAATATGTTATACGCTAGCATAAGATTCGAAATAATGCAAAAGATAAAGCTACAGTTATAGAGTGCAAATGGTATGATGACCACAATGATGATGATCTATGGGAGCTTGACACAATTCAACACCCGAAACTTGATGACCTTCCACTTGATCCACCCTTCGATTACCCACATCCGTTGGATTTTTTATTAGACCTTTAGATTATCTTATTCTTAATATATATATATATATATATATATATATATATATATATATATATATATATATATATATATATATATATATATATACAAAATACAAAAAAATCAGACATTCCAAAAAAATATAGGACTTATGCATACTTATGTTTAGTTCATTTACATCAATTAATTCATGCACAATATTCAATACTTGTTTTTATCCAATTTTCATATCATATATGCTTCAAGAGTGAACATGAGTGATTGCATAGCATATAACATGTCATCCCCAGACCCTGTAGCAGGTTATTTATTGTCTCAAACTCAAAAATTGATATGCAGACAATAGCATCCTAACCAAATAGTAGTGCACCTCACTATTTTCCCAGTGAGTTTAGGATTTCATTTCTCAAATCCAAACCTGACACATGACTCTTCCAGCATGTTTGTACTTCAGCAAGCTCATTGGGGGCATCTTATACACATGTTTTATCTTTCTTTGAATATCTTTTTTTTCCATAGTTCAGTTCTTTCCATGGCATACAATCTATTAATATTGCTCACTCACTAACACAATGATATCTTGTTGATTACCTAAGTTACTGAATCTACTTGTGTTACAATTACTTATGTGGATCAATTACAAATATTCATACATGTTTTTCATGTTTGCTTTCCTATTTTATGTCTTGCATGTATTCTCTATTTGGAGTGAGGAGATTTGAACATGTCCTTGTGTGTGGCTCTAAGCCTTCCTTATATGTTTGAGTAGAAAGATTTCTAGGAAAAAAATGTATGTGCTTTTTTTGATCGATGTGTTTCAAATCACCATCTGTGATTCATCATCAAGAATAAAAACACAGACGGTGATGCGAAACACATCGATTAAAAAAAGCACACACGGGTTTTTTCCAAAAATTTTTTTGCTCAAATTAATGTACTGTGAAAACATCAAAGCTCTTACTTGCTTGTATGTCTTTATGCATGTGAGGATATTTGAACATGTCCTTATGTGTGTTTTTATGCATGTGATTGACATTTGATTATGTCCCTTTTATGTGGCCCCTTGACCTTCTATTGCATGATTATTGTGCTTTATGTGTACTCTTTATTTGTGTGCATTATGGCCATGACACTTGCTTGTTTGTTTGTCCACATTTTGATGCCATGATGGATATCATGCATTTCCCCCAAAGTAGTTCTATTCGATTTTTAGTCCTCAGTTTTGATCACATATTTGTGTGTCTAATTGTTAATATTTATCTAGACATTTTCATTATGTATGTTTGTTCCTACATACATCTCACATTACTATTATGCTTAGTTTATCTATATGATGATGTCATGATCCTCTATGTTATGATTACTACTCAAATTTATATCTTTTACATAGCATCTATCGCATAACTTTTTATTTTTGAGTTATGTTATTATGCAGGCTTGACAACTCACCTCAAAAAGAGGGGGCATACACGTGTTAGTTTTAGAGGTCAGGGCCCTATAGTACATTTGCACAATGAATCACAAAGCACATCCAAAATGCACTCAGAAAGTCAATTTGGACAAGGGCACCCCACATTGTTATCCATATAAGGCACTACTATTGCAGAACACAAAAAATAGTCATTTCTAGAATTTATCAAAGTCTCAAACAGTTCAAAGAAATTTGAAACAAGTTCATAGTCTCAATTTATAGAAAATACTCAAGTTTTATCTTTTATTTGCTCAGTTTGGGGGCATCATGCGTGGCATGAGTTCTAAGTTTTACACAAGTTTCTACTCATAATTGTAGTTGTTATTACTCGGTCTCATAATCCATATACACTACATATCATGTAGAGGGCATGTGCATGGCATATGGCTTTCTCCTTGCTTAGTTTTGCTTCAGTTCTATAGATGGAATGGCAACACTTGTCATTCTCCACATTGTATACATTAGACCCATATTATACTAACTTTTTACACTATAACATTTTGATGGAATTCATGTAGGGATTCCAAGCTACTTCACCACTTTGGGTAATGCAACGATGGAGTCAAGCATACATTGAATTCTTAAGCACGCTCTCCTAATCAATGAGGATTGGAGCATGCATAGTCCAATCCAATCTTGTCAACACAAATGAAATCTCCAATGGTCCATCCCTTTACAATCACCAATTTTGCACTAGAAACACAACAATTCACGTACCCAACCAAGTGCATTTTTTCATTGCTATTCGATTTATAAGTTTTTTGTCTTTTTTTTTTTTTTTTCATCTTCAATAAGGAATGATTTTATACATGTTTCATTGCTAGTTTGTGTGAAGCACAATTCAAAATTGTGTCCTACATTCAATACTGCACTCCGTAGGTAAGGTTAGGGGAACAAATGTAGACACATAAATTGACATTTAAGCTAAAATAGTGCACTTGTGACCACCTCCTCGACACATTTAGTTCATGACCTATTGTAAGGTCTTTTGACCATTTTCCTTCACTTTTTTCGTGATTGCTAATTCTTTCAAGCAACTCAAATCACTTCAAAATGTCTCTATCCAAACTATTTAGCAATGTAAGCTCATTCTCAAACTGGACCACACCTTTAGCTTAGCACTTTTTCCCTTTAAAACAATAGTGCCCTATTGGGACAAAAGCGCACCCGTTATTATCCACTTTTGCGAGTAGTGTTCTCCCACCAATTAACGAACATTTTTAAAATTTTAAAAGTTGGGAAAGGGTCATCCCACAAGTTTAGCAGGCTCCATTTGAAGGAATTCCAAAAATACCACTACAAAAACACACTTCAAACCATTTTGCACATAAGAGGCTTACAAGTGAAAAGCACCATAATTTAAATTGCACATTGAGAGCAAATTCCCTATTTCTCTCAATTATGATTACATAAAACCCTAGTATCATTGAGCTAAAGTCTGAATACACCTCCAAGGTCACAAATTACGGTTGAATCACTTAATTATACCATGATTGCACCAACATTTAGCATGTTGTACCAGTTTTACATACGCCATGTAACATGGGAGAACTAAATGGAGTTTGATCCCTCTTTAGAGTATTGATATGTAGGGCGCATTCAACACAAGGGGTGTTGAGGTCAATCACAATTTCAACCGTTGAGCCCTTTCTAATTTCATCATTGCACTTTATCTTCTTATCCATTGAGCTAGGGTTTCAAGCAAATAAAGAGTTAAATAGTTGCCCCTGTAGTAGATCTAAAACTTTTGCACAGTCCGCAGAATAAACAAGTGAAGGCAAACATAACCCATAAATCTCAGAGCCTTGTTGTCTATTGGACAAGGCCACCCTATTCAAAGAATAGTGTGCCCCACTATTGTCTAATTGCAGTGCTATTGTCCAAGAACCCTCTTAGCCCTTATATTGGGTCCACTCTCAATCAACAAAGTCTATCAATCTGTGTTAGATCTAGAAATAGTTTGCATCTCAATTTTTTAGCTAAGTTCACATTTTTCTTTTGCACTTTCCATATTTAGTATATTTCCAAATTTAATAAGTTCCAAATTAGCTTGTGTCATTTATTGTATATCTGTGACAAATTGATTTTGCACAACAATTTGCTATATATTTAGGGAATCTATTTCATAGTTTGTCAAAATAGGGTAAAACATAATCATAATGTTACTCTAGTGATAATCAAATATAACGAGATAATTTTAGGGTCGTAGAAGCAATTTCCAAGATGCCTAATCAAAATGGATTTGGCTCAAATAACAAGGCATTTCTATAGGTATTTATATGTAAGGAAACTTTTGCTTTGAATTAGAAGTCACAAGGATAAAGGGAAGGGCCTATCCATTGCCAATTAACCACTATGTTAGTGGGAGCACTCTCATTGTGACATTGTCTCTATTGGAATAAGATTCAAGGTACATTTCATGACAAACGCTAAGTCATCAAGGAAGGAAATCCATTTAAGCACTTGACATGACAAAACTACATCAGGAAGACCACAATGTCTAGTTGTCATAGGGGTTAAAGTTTACTCCTCTTCCCAATGCTCACACAAAAATCATCATAAACAAAGATTAAGTCGTCATTTTTTAAAAAGGCCACTGCAAAATAGGAGGGTCATTACAAGGGACGCACACTGCCACAATGAAGCTTCCACTACACAATATGCCCCTTTGTGCTACACCAACACGCAAGAGTGCAAAGTCTCCACAAATGTTGCAAGTTGTTGTAGAGTGGTGCATGTTGTGTGGGACACACAAGCATGTGCAAATTGTTCAGTGTGCACAATGATTCCTTAATATTTTTTCTTAACTTAGGTTGTTCCAATCAAGTTGAGTGAAGCCTAGGGAAGATGCCGATATGTTGGGATGATGGAACAAAGGTTTGTGAAAAGATAAACATATGAAAACATCCTTAGTGTCATGCACTAACTTGAGGTGTGCCTATCTAGTGGAGTGTCGAATAAGAAAAGTTGATTATATGTCGTCGAGGTAAGCCATTCAAATGGCACAAATCAACTTGGTGTGCTACAATATTATGTAGGTTGTGCAAAGTGCACAAAGGTTGTCTTGCATAGAATGCAGAGTTGTGTTGAATGACATTAAGATTGATTATCCATGTTTTGGCATATGGCAATCCTACCCCTCAACCCTGCACTGAGTAACCCTCTGAAGCTTATGTGCTCAATGCCTATCAGATAAAGTGAGTAATGTTGTCTTCAAATTTTTGCGACATGTATGCTTGTGTTAAGTGGAATTGCGCTCACTTGTTTGTTGATCTAGGGAACACCTATTAGATTGCACGTGCCACATAATACTTTGTATGTGGTCGAATACTAGTAAGTACATTGCAATAAGAAGTTAGTCATGAAGGACCCCTCTTGTGCTTCGATCATTAAATTTGACGTCATTTGACGATCATAAGACAATTTCAACCTTAAATTTGATATCAATTTGACCATCATCTAGAAGTTTTTTCTTTTTGTTTCGAGAAGTCATTTGAAAAATTGCATTATCTAGTTATACAATGGAGTTTGGAGCCCATTTTTCTTTCACCAAAATATTATTTCACAACCTACAAAATGGTATAACTAGATTAAGGCTGTCGTTCACCATTGAGTAGGAAATTCAAAGAGGGTAACGGAGTCATTAATTAATGTGATATGAGGCAAATCCAAAATAGGCTCCTTGAGATTCATCTCTTGGCATTTTTCAAATAGATGTATTAAAGATATTTGAACTAGTTTACTACCCCATTGAAATTTTTGGTCCCTCTCCCTCACATACACAACTTCCATTTTCCATCGCCACCTCTTTTCTTTTTTTTCTACATTTATTTGTGCATAAGTTGTTTCAATGTTGATTTCCATCTAGGGTTTCACAGAGATCTATATGCTCATTAACGTTAGGAAATTTTAGGTCATCTCACAATGTTGACTAAAGATTGAAAAAAAAAAAAAAAAAAAACCTATAAAAACTTTTGACCAAAATATATCAGCGTTTATTGAAGATTTTTTCTTATGCTCCTTAATTACAATGTGTAAACATGAAAGATTTTAACTTAAAACAAAATAGTACATAGATATCATATAGGGTAAAGACTTTTTAAAACATTTATGCATAGTTTGCCAACAATTTTGTCTATCGCCATTCAAATTCTGTTCTGTAGTAAAATGTTTCCAACCCAAAAAAATTGCTCAAATTTGCATGCATTTGACACACTAAATTCTTTTTATATTCAAGATAGCAAAAATTCTATCCTTTACTGTCGTTCAAAAAACCTGATTCGCAGCTAAAAAACATCAGATTTCATTCTTAGAAACTTAAGAAAATATTTTTACCACCACGTGAAATCACCGAGCAGAATGTAGTCACAGTTAGGTTTCGTAGTTCAAATCGATGTGCTCATGAATGGCATTCAAAAGAGAAACCGAAAAATGATTAATCGACAGCCTTCCAGAGCTAGTTTGTATAGACTGTCAAAGATATATAAGTATAAACTCTCCCTTTAACAGAAGATCACCAAGTTTGAGCATGTCAGACTTGCATAGTTTACTAAGTATGAACTTGTAATGACACAATTTAGACCCTGGTTTCTGTAGTCCAAGTTCCCTGAACACTCCATTTTTTAGTCATGTGCCGATTTTTCAATCTCCTTACTTCAGTTCCCAGGGCATTTCGAAGTCTTATTGCTCGTAATAAAATCTCTCTTGTGTCCATATTTTTGACACAGTCTATCCGCACCATTTTGTTCCCTGCACATCGGATCAGCAAATTACATCATAAGGTTGCCTGGAAGACAAGAAGTTTCTGACTCCATTGATGACTTAAGATGTTGCAGTCTACATCTCAGAACTAAAAGAAGATTAAGAATAGCAAAGCTCACTATAATATCCTCTCAAATGTGGATGCTTTCCCCGCTTCAGTACCGGGACAACTTCCAACTGAGGATTTTGCTGCTTGAATGTGGGTAGCTGAGATTGGATGAACTCTCTGCAAATGAAAAATTGCAAATATTCAAAACAAAAGCAGCTCCAAACAATTCTCTTTGATAGTTGATGTGAAATCAAATTAACACACTACCATATAGACATTAGTCTTACATGATAAAGTTATGTGAATACGTTTTCATAGTGTTCCATTATAAAATAGTAATGAGCAAATTCACAAGCAAATGCAATTTAAGTTTTGCAATATGACAATGGTTAATTCACCACTGAGCATACGGTAACCTGTTTGGCATTTTCACTCAAATATTGTCTGTCATATTTTCATTTGCAATATGACAATGGTTAATTCACCACTCAGAAAATACAGAAATGAACCGCTCACCCAATCTTAGTTGCTAGAAAATACGTAGCAAGAGGATAATAGCAAAAGCTTGACCCTACAACCATCATTCCAGAAAATCATAGGAGAACCACAATCTGGTTTTGCCAAGAAAAAGGAGATTCATGGAGTTTTGGCAGTTTAAGAAACTATCCATGCTTTAATCCTGGATATGCCTAAGGCCTTTTAGAAATGCAAATGGATTTCCATTTACAAAATCTTGGAGTAATGTTTTGAATTTCCATCTTCATGGATTTCTAGCTGTATTGCAATTCCCATCTCAAATTTTAGTTTACAACATGGCCACCCAACGAGTTTAATTTGAGCTCAGAAATGGAGACCCTCCCTACCTACTTATCATCAAAGCGGAATCTCTTGACAAGACTTTGCATATTGCTAACATCAATCACCACCTAGATAAGGTAAAACCGGCACCATACCCGCTGTCAGAGGCATTTGCAATTGACAGATGATGCCCTTCTCATGGAACCTATCATTGAGTAGGCTAAAAATTTGAAACTTGTAACGATACGAAGTACCTGAATAGGAGGTAAGGAGTGACACCTACCATTAGGAAAGGACAACTGAAGAAAGTGCTGTAAATGAAGCTAACAATTCTTCCCATCAAATATTCAGGTACTCCATTGAAAGAAAAGACAGAAAAGCTCAATGGAAAGATCAAAACTAAAATGCAGCAGTGGACTTACCAATGGCTCACTTCAAAAGGCTGCAAAAAGCTAATAAAATAGAAAGCCCAAGGATGGATCTCCAATGAGTTTTAAATACCGAGGAACAGTTGCACAATCAAAATATCGCACCATGTTTCGGCTGCTAGTTTGTATAGAACAGAGCAAACCATGAGACTCTGACTCGTCAGACCTGTTTTTGGCTCAAAAGCGAACTCAGAAAACAAAAAAAATTAAATCTAACAATTTTTTAAATCTCGCTCATATTCATCCAGACTCCCCAAGCTCACACAAACTCAGCCAGTCTTGTGTGCGAGTCTCTGGGTTTGATTTAACCAATACGGTGAGTGTTTTAAAAACTCGTTGAATCGTAACACTATGTAGAGAACTATCAGAAACTATGTTGCTGCTGGAAACATGCCAAAAATATGAAGAAGGGCAGACGGTAGACCCCTTGACCCTGATCTGTAATCTGGCAGTTCTATGTAGCAAAACTCTATCACCAACCCTCTTCAATATTTACATCGACGAGCTAGAGGATTTTCTTTGGCAAGCATACACATGCAGATGATGGTTGCATTTTACATGATGTGGTGATAGTCACACTTCTTTTTGCCAATGACAGTGTTCTCCTCTCTCGCTTAGCCAATGGTTTACAGAGACAACCTGATGTCCTTGCTCATTTTGCAAGCTTTGTCTGCTGGTTGTCAACCTTAGCAAAACTAAGGTCATGATATTCAACAATTCTAAATGTTCCCTTCCCCAGTTCCAGTTCCTCTACCAAGGGGAACCTTTGGAGATCACATCAGCCTACACTTACTTGGGCGTCCAATTTTCCGAACCATCTTTCGGACTGAACCCTGCCTCTCGGTCACACCTTGTAAGAGATATGCCTTCCTCTCTATCTTGGAGTGCCAATGTTTTTAGACAAACTTCCAAGATATCCCTTCGAAGATGTGCCTCTTCAATATAGTCATCAAGCCTATGGTTTTGTATGGGTCCAAGAAATGGGGACCTAGGCTAAGGTCCATTGATTGAGCTCATATTGAGAAGGTCCAGACACTCATAATTCAACGTATGGTCTGTTATAAACAGATTGTTCTTTGGTACATTGTCCAAGCTGAGTTTGCCACCCAGCCTCTGTGCCTTGAGACTATCTTCAAGCTTACTTTCTACATTCACACACTCATAATCATGGGAGATTTAGCTTTGGGCCATGTGAGGTACCCATACTTAGCCCTATGCTCTTCAATGAGAATTGCATCATTTGACCCCAATAGACGTCAACAATGCTGGTATTCTGAGACTAATTTGTTCCTCTAGTTTATCAACATCTCTATTAATAGGTTACCTCCTTTTAGTTACTTTTTGGATGCTCCTGAGCGGCTTCTTCCCTTGTAGGAGGTCATCATTAGAGTTGTCAGAGGATATCCACAAGCAATACATATAGGTCACTTGGACCTCTGCTCCTCAGCCACTCAACCCCAAGCTTGCCTTTTATGCCGAACATTTTTTGCAAGTGGTGGATGGTGTCATTTGTCACCCTGACAATCTCTACCATCATTGGTTTCATGGCTTGAGGCTTCCCCTCGGCCAATTGATGGTGTGCTCACACTAGTTGCCGATTGAGACTGAATCATATTCCATGTAAGGACCGGCTTTGTTGTCTTTGCTCCTTCCATGAGGTGGACATCGGGGAGCACTTCATTTTCAGATGCCTTATTTATTATGAGATCCGGGGCAGATACCATTATCTTTATAGAGACTCGGAAAACTCTATCCACTTTCTTTTGGTACCCAGACCAACAATGCCTGACCCTTTTTTTCAAGAAATTTGCACCCTTCGACGCAGGTTCGTGTAAGGAACCCCTAGAGCCCCCATGCTGGTCATCTCTTTCTTCCAGCATATCACAAAGGTTGGCAGCATTAAGCGCCCTTTGGATACTGCTACTTCACACACTGAGGGAGGTAGGTTAACGAGGTGACGTTCATCTCAACATACCACAACTACTAAGGTCCCCCAACACACTAGCTCTTAGCAACAAGGATCCACCCCCCCTACTCATCATCATGGATCTACTCCTCAGCATCATGGATCTGCTCCTTCGCATCCACTTCCCAAACTGCAGGGACAAGTACACATGAACTTCTTCACTACCTCGGGAGTTTCTTCGCCCTTGAATGTTACGAGGGTTTCTAGGGGGAGTGAAGCACACATTATGAGTTTCTTTGCTACCTTGGGAGTTTCTTCGCCCTTGGATGTTAGGAGGGTTTCTAGGGGGAGTGCTTTGCTCCCTCTTAGGATTACCCAACCTGGCAGCCTCCTAGACACTCACCGATGAGCATTATCAGATCTTGCATTGGCCCTTTCATAGTGATAGATGATGACACAAATGATTCCTCTACCCTAAGCACAGTCAGAGATGTTAGCCGGGACTAATCTTTCCAACTTTCATCAACCCATGCTCTTTGGGGGTTCTTGCTCAGCTCACATGGCTATTTATATTGGTACCCTAACCGCATGAGTTGGGGGCTTTATTGCATTGGCTTTACCCCTCGTTTATTTTCAGTGCTTTTGTTCTTTTATTTAGTTAGTCGTTGATCCTAGGGTCATTTTACACTAGCACTTCCTATTTTATTTGGGTGTATCCTCGAGTCCCATTGACCTACTTTTGGTCATTCGTGGACATTAATATAATTTCTTTCTTTCTTCTTTCTATACTCTTTTATTTATTTTCTTCTTTGCATATTCATAGATGTCACATGAATACCTTTTTGGTATCAGTAATAGCTACAAAAATGGAAATGCATTGTGTATCCATGGTAGCATACTAACGACTAAATAAAGGAATATAATACATAGTAGTGTAAATGGTTATCGTCCACAAAATCAACACCATATTTTAAAGTGAGAAACCTAAGAAAATAATACTCCGCAATACAAAATATCAACTTTTTTTAAACATTTATGTCTTCTTCATTATTGTGTTGGCTTGTGTACTGCCTTTGTGGTTTGTTGTTTCTCTTCATGATTCATGGCAAAGTTGGCTAGTGGAGAATGCAGTCTTCTTCAGTATCAATGGAAGATTTGAAGCAGGCGTTCGTATCAGGGACTCACATTGTCTTGGTTTTGTTAGAATGATGCGTGGGGAAGAGGTGCTGGCCTCGCAGCACTCTTGCGAAGCTTTAGAGCAAGTGTTTCTTTTGAATTTGAAGCGGAGTGTGAAGTATCCACTGTGTTCAATTTGTTGTGCATGCTTTTCTTGCCCTCTTCTGGTCGAGATACCTTGCTTTGCTTGAGGTGCAGGTTGTTGAATTAGAAGCCGAAGTAGGTCTAGGGCTTAAGAAGAAAAAAAGTATGCAGAGATGTCTAACTACATCCAAAAGCTTCCAAAAAGCTAGCATAATTTTATTTAGAATTGCTACAAGATTGGGGAATACATATTTGACATTCTGAAGTACCATAGCAAATTTGTGATTCAAAAATGCTATAAGACATGGTGAACAATTGTTGAATGAGATACATAGAAGCGTTTTATGTGGGGCATACTCCACTATGACTCCTTGATTAGTATGCTACAATGAAATCCTCTGTCTATGACCCGCATTGATCTTATTCCAACTTATGCTTTTCTAGAAGAACATATGAGAGCATAATATGAGTTTTCACTCACAATGAAAAGTATTCACCCAGTGATTCCCCTTGGCTTAGAATACTACAGTGCTAATCTGTCTCCTGACTAAACAAATATTCTCTCTCTAGCTCTCAACCCCATATATCTTGTTACAGGACTATACATGTTACCAAAGATGTCTCTAATAAGATCAAACAGTTCATATCCTGACCATTAGGAGAAAGTCAATCCAAAGATAAAAGTGTTTTGCGCAGATGCATTTGGTTGAACTCATCATGCATATGTTGTTGTTGCCATTCTAACATGATCTCATAGCCATTACAACAAAGTTGACACTCAATTTGGCACTGAGCTAAAAACATGTGTTGTGGAGATGTTGTCGGTAGTTTTGAGATACATGTCATTAATGACATCTTGACACTTTCTCATTCATTGCCATCATAAAATGTGTTAATGCTCTAGCAACTATTGGGCCACGACCTACATGGAATTGTACTCCCATTAATTAAAAATGGCTTTCTCCCATGGTGATGCATTTGGAATAGGAGGGAATGACTTTTATCCCATGGTGTTGCATTTGGATGAGGAGGAAATGACTTTTCTCCCATGGTGTTGCATCTGCGATGGAAGGAAATGTTTTGATATGGTGGTTGTGTCTACTATAGGAGGAAGTGATTTGCTCCCATGGCATTGTGTTTGCTATAAGAGAATATGTATTTGTTCTACAACAACACCAAGTTTACATCCAAGCCCCTTTGCCTTGGCAGTATCATCAAGCCCACAATCTACATCCACAAATTGAGTTCCTTGAGTGATAAGCCCCAAGGGGCTTGGTGTGGGTCATATTCAATACTTAATGTGAAGTCCACCTTAAGTAGATGTGTTACCAAGGTGTGATGTGTTATGCACATTTAATTTGGTAGTCATCCTCAAAATGTGTGAGAAGGGTTAGGTGTACCTTGGAGAATGATTCCACCTTTCACTCCACTAATAAACATACCCCACTCACCTCTTACTTTTATATAAGGAACCTTTGTGTCCTTGTTGGGTAAGAAGAACGATATAGAGAGCACTAGTATTAGAGCATTGCATCTTGTAACAGATAGACATGTAGTCATTAGGAGAACCAAGGATCACTCCTTGATTATTGGTATTGTTGTGCAGCATTATTTTTGCACGCTACTTATTTGTAAATCCCTTTTTCAGATTAATACATTTCTCTCTTTTATTGGTGAATCTCTTTCTCTTGTTCGAGTACATTTTGTGGATGGAGTCTTTACATGCTGAAGATTCTGGTTTCTTGACATAGTTTCAGTGTTAAGAGTTGTTTTCCCCAATAGTGAAAGATACCTAGAATTAACACTTTTTCCTTCAAAGTGTATTGCCTCTTTGGGTCTCACTAGGCTTAGACGTTGTTGCCATTCTAAAACCACACTACTTCAATTTGTCAACATCTCTATTGACCGGCTTCCTCCACTCATGTATTCCTTAAATAACCATCCTCGATTTCTTCCTTTAAAGGAGGTCATCAATAGAGTTGTTAGAGAAGATATTTACTCGAAATACATATAGGCAATGTGCAGATTTCTTTTATAGCCACTAAAGCCCAAGTTGGCATATCGTACAAATTGTGGATAGCTTCATCCTTTAGCGTGACTATCTTCAACATCTCTAGAACATACAGACATGCATAGGAGCACTTTATTTTCAATTGTCTCTTTGTTACAGACTTCACAAGAGATACCATTGCCTATATAAAGACTAGGGTGGTTTTCCATCCACTTTCTTTAGGTACTGCGATCAAATATGCTTGCCCTTTTTCTTTGAGAGCTCATTCTTATATGTATATCCTTACAAGGGACCCATAAATCTATCAAGTTTATTACTTCCTTCTTTCAATCTATTATGGGAATTGGAAGCACCAAATGCATGTTGAATACAGTTAATGAACCTTATTGGATCCTGCATTGGCATTCTTATGGTAGTGGATGATGTTATTCTTATGGTCGTGGATGATGTTATTGTT
Organism: Torreya grandis; assembly: GCA_037957365.1. NCBI lineage: Eukaryota > Viridiplantae > Streptophyta > Pinopsida > Cupressales > Taxaceae > Torreya > Torreya grandis. The sequence continues at coordinate 5,332,585 of JARHVA010000219.1, read as the reverse complement.
GGTCCACCTCCCCTTGCCCTTACTCTAGATACGTGATAGCATCAATTTCAAGTCTTGATCTCCAACTTTGGTCTTCTTCAGCGTCAACTCGTTTCATTAGAAGGTCCCCTCTCATGACTAATAGTAATGATTTTATTCAGATTTTTAATTTGAGGTTTCAACACTTCGGTTTACCCCTTTGCTGCATTCCTCTCTAAAAACCCAGCAAACTCAAAAAAGGCATTCAAATCAAATTCAATATGACAAGGTTAGGGTCTCTCTATAGTCCTCAACATGGTACTGTGATTGCTAAACTACGAGATGGATTTTCAATAGGAAACCATGGCCGCTTGACCAAAAACATCATGTTTATCATGGCACCAATTCATTCTTCTTGGTAATTCACACGAAAACAAAAAAACACAACTTAAATCCAAGATTGTATGGCAAAATTATGTCCTCTTAGCTACTAGACCACAACATGGTTCCTCCACCATTCGACCACAATATAGTTTGTTTGTCACTAGTCCACAACATCTTTCTATCACTATACCTTAATGTGGCCTCTTTGACATGATTTCTTCGTCTTTGGCCCAAAACATAGTTGACAATATCTTTGAGTAATGATTCCTTTCTTCCAAATGTTGAACCTTTGTACATTTCCATATTCTTCTCCCAGAGTGCTTGAATCTTTACAATGCACTAATGTTGCTTCTCCCTATTAGTCTTTCCCATGGTGTTGTCTCTGCTATAGGAGTAAATTCACTTTTCCCATGATATAGTCTCTACCATAGGAGGATATGGATTTGCTATGCATAGTCTTGGGCTAGCAAGACCACAAAATGGGAGAAAACTTGGTACCATGACTACAAGACCACAAACCAAATGAATCTCCTACTATAATTGCATTCCTCTCAAAGTATCATGCAAATCAAAAAAAGGCACACAAATCCAACTCTTTGTGGTAAAGTTACGGTCTCTCTGTGCCCTTTGACATGGTATCATGGGAGCTAGACCACAAGATGGGCTGTCATGACCCCTTTTTCAAATAAAGAAAAAATACTTTAATAATAATGTTTTAAGTGGTTCCCCCAACGTCACTTTATAATTATAACTTAAAAGGGGACACTTAGTCATTATTATTAATTGAGTGGGGCCAAAGTTGATTAATTAGAAGGCCAAGAGAGAAAAATTAAAGTAATTATTAATTATTTTTGGACCAAAAAAGGTGAATATTAAATAAAAGAAATTTTTAATTACTTTTAGGGTTTTGAGGAGAAAAGGTAATTATAAAAAGGTTGGATGAAGAGAAAGCAAATCATTATCTTTCAATCAATTTCAAACAATTTTCAAGCTTGAGCAGCGATTGTTCAGCTTTTATCACTGAGGATGAAACCCTTCATACCCAGAAGGTGATCCCATTCAGAAATCACATTGGTGCTTTCAGAATCAGAGGAATACAATTCCAGGGAGTTATTTTACAGTTGCAGCCATCCAGACGTCCCAATATTTGAACAATTTTTTAAAAAAAGTACAGATCCGTACGGATCCATACGACAGCCATATTCGGTTGTTCTCGGCTGCACAGCTAGAGTGCAGCAAGTTGTACCACTCCAAGAGTCATCCATACTTGTTCAAGGACATTTCCAGCTAAGGTTTCAAGGAAAGATTCCACCTTTATGCTGTTCCAAGTTAGGGTTTGGTCGAAAAATCAAGAAAAACTAATATTCTGATTTTATTATGCTATTTGTATCTTCCATAATTGTTTTCAAAATGTTTCCTATGTATGCAATTGATTGAAATAAAGAGAACACTTGTGAGTTGTTGGTTTTTCATGTTGCATGTATTGTTTTGGTATTTGAATGAATTTTCAAAATTAAGGGCAATAAAAGTCAGAATTTTTATTTTATCCTGAAAGGGATATTTCATGGGCTTTCAACATGGCATGGTGATCGTTAGACCAAAAAACTTAAAGATATCATGGCATGGTGATCATTAGACCAAAAAACTTAAAGATATCATGGCATGAGGGAACCTTGCATTCTTCTCAAAATATCAAGTAAAAAAAAAATACTCCAATACAAGTCTCTATGATGAAGTTATGTCCATTCCACTTGTGTCCTCAACATGGCATGCTAACTGCTAGACCAAAACCCTTATAAATATCATGGCACAACGGCACCTTGCATTCTTCTCAAAATATCCAGTGAAAAATATACTCAAATCCAAGTCTTTATGATAAAGTCATCCTCTTAAGTTGGGTCTTGAACATGGTCCTGACCAGCAGACCACAATGTTATCTCTCTATCACTGGACCACAACATGGCCCCGCTAGATCGCAGCACAATCTCTCTGTCATTGGACCTGTTGTCAACCTAGAGCTGCGACCTGAATCGAAGACGTGCATGAAATGGCCAGTCCTCTATCCGATTGAAACAATGGGATCTTCTCACGAGGGTGGGTGCCTCAATGGTGAGAAGAACCTCCAGAGAAGGCTGGTTCCTGTAAGATGTATCAATGAGGATCTCTACTCTATGTTGCAGACTACCATGGAAAAGGGAGAAGAAAACCTTAAGGGAAAATCCTACCTAATAAAAGTGATACACCAAAAAATTGATCCACTCAACTTGGAACCTTGAACACTGAACAAACAAGGGAAAAAGAAGACCTTTGATATCAATCAATCACTTATGCATAAATATTTCATGAAGAGATTCGATACAATGACTAAAACATGAAGGAAAACGATGGAGGGAGGTTTGATACAAGACACTTTGCAACCACCTAACATCCACTTACAACTTTAGCAAAAGACATAAAGAACACTTAACATGACCTGCATAATACGGTAAGCTAGCAACTAGGTACGAATCAAAATTTGGGAAGGAAGAAAAATCTACCACATATGCAAATTGTTGAATGAATATACTCTATGCCAACACTTGAAATCTGAAAGTACAATCTTATTGATTGAAGAGGTTACACAACTCACCAATAGCAAAGTCTGGTCTAGCCAAGAGAGAGATCTTTTTAATCAACGCTGAAAGCCATTTTATAGAGAATTACAAAAGCCAAAGATTGGCGTTGAAAAATTGAAGAGAAAGATTAACTTAGATTAACTCAAGGTTGACTTGGTCTTTCAATAAAATATGTTTTCTTTTGTCTTTGCATGAAGCTTCTTGCGCCTGAAGAAGTGAACTTGTCTTTTGTTTATTGAACCGCCCACCTCTCTTTGCATGGAAATCCACACCAATGTCAATTTTAGAACTCTACATGAGCTGTTGGAACGTTTGAAAGCTTGAGATGACAATATCATTGCATGAAATCCAACGCCAATGTCAATTTTAGAACTCTACGTGCGCTGCTGGACGCCGAGTTGGAACATTTGAAAGGCTGAGTTGATAGTTTGGTACGCTGAGTTGGACGAAGAGATAGGCTGAGTTGGACCTTCGAATGCATGAGAATGACTAGTCAAACCGCCAATAAAATAGATTGTCAACTGAAACTTAGCAATCCGCCATAAATAGCCCTTGTTCTCATGTATTTTCTCTTATTTTGGTTTGCCTGTGTCTTGTCTATTTTTGGCGGGATTCTATATTTTGGATTAGCTTATCTATATTTGGTCTATATTTCCTCCGTTTGACTTTTTTCAACTTCCCGTCGCTAAATTTGAGGTCAACTTCCTGTGGTTTAATTCTTTCGGAATTCTGGCTTTACCTTTGTTTTTTCTTTCCTGCGGATTTTATGTCCTTCGGATTTTTCTATTGACTTTATGTTCATCCCCTTAGTCTTCTTATTTCCTTCAGAATTCTTGTTGACTTTACCTTTGATTTCCTTCGGCTTTCTTAGCTATATTATATCTTGCCCTTAGCCTTTGGATCTCCTTGGGAATTTATGAGTTTTTTCTTAGCTTCATCTTTTGCCTTATTTCCTTTGGGATTCTTTGCCGCATTAATCCTTCGGACAAAAGTCCGAAGGTGGATCTCCTTAGGACTTTATGATTTTTTTCTTAGCTTCATCTTTTGACTTATTTCCTTCGGGATTCTTTGCCGCATTAATCCTTTAGACAAAAGTCTGAAGGAATTCATTCGGACTTTTGTCTGAAGGTTTCCTTTGTTTTTTCTTGTCTGCGTTTTGTTTTTGGCTGTATTTGCCTCAAGTTTATTTCCTCGGGCCTATCTATGCAACTTTTTCGCGGCTACTTCTCCGAAGGGATCCTTCGAACTTATGGCTCCGCACCTTTCCTTCGACTTTATTTCCCTGCTCAGACCTTGCCTTTGGCTTTACCCTCCGAAGAATTTCTTCGGACAAATAGTCCGCTTGAATTGTCTTGATTGGCGTTGGTCATTTTGAATTTCCGCAGGCTTTTCCCATTTGAACGTTATTTTTCCCAAATTAATCCTTCAGACAAAAAGTCCGAAGGAATTCCTTCGAACTTGTGTCCGAAGGATATCTTTCCTTTGTTATTTCCTTTGCTTTGTTTTATTCTGTCGGGTTTTTTTCTTTTTCTTTTGAACTCTCCGAATTTCTTTGGACTTTTTGTCTGAAGGAATTACTTCCTTGTCTTTTATCTTTGACTGCATCTTCAAAATGCCCTTCGGAAAAATTGCCCTGGTCCAGGCACCAACCAAGTGCCCTCCACAAGGGCTCGTGGCTCTCCCTGTGCCCTTCGAAAAAGTTGCAATGGTCCTATAGCCGACCATGTGCCCTCCACAAGGGCTTCTGTCCTTTGCCTGTGCCTTTTTCGAAAAAATTGTAGGGCACTCGGGTTTTTTGCAGAGGTCCTGAATTTGACGTGTACCTTCTCGAAGGGTAGGTGCCCTTCGAGATTGTTGAAAATGACTCTTTTGAAGGGTACCTTGCCCTTCGGGTTTCTTGTTTTGCCCTTCTCTGCCTTCCAAAGACACCCCTTGCAATTCCACAAACTTATAACAAGGCTCATTCCTTCGGATCTTTTGAAGGAATTCTAAATTTTTGCAACGATCTTTTGAACTTTTTCGAAGCAATGTGAAAACAAGCCTTCTTTGATGAACCATTCCTTCGGACAAAAGTCCGAAGGAATTCCTGTTGTAGCAAAGGCCCTCACAAAGAAAACAATGTATTCTTTCCCAATGTATTCTTTGTTCCTTGGATGGAGATGTGAATTTTCCGAATGGCAAGAGACAATCTGTCCTGTGGAAGAATCGTCAACATTTTTGGCGACTCGGTTGGCTCAGCATCCCTGCTATGCTTGAGAACTCAGACCATATAGATGCTATTTGAATTCCCAAATGGTGAACCTGATTTCTTATTGAAATCTCCTCTGATCGTCGCTGAAGTAACCTCCTTCAAAATAAGAAGGGAAACACACGAAAGCAGAAAACTAAGAAGCAAATGTGCAAACAAGCACTTATTGGACAAAACTGAAGCAAACTACTGTGCTTGAACAGCACTTGGAGGAAAGCAAAACAAATAAAGAACCTAGCTAACCATGATAAAGCATGATCCGCCTGGATCAAATGGGAAATTCTTGAACTCACTCCTTCCAAGAGATGGTACGAGTTGCAAAGCAGGATGTTTATTAGTCATAACCTTTGATGAGGCATTTTCCTTGTCCACCCACTGTATTAGTATCTTCTCAAATGAGTCATCAACAGCAACAAAGACAAACTCATCAAGTACCTCTTGATCTTTTTCAAATTGCTTGTCATCGACCACCTTGTCAAGTGATATCTCATCTATGCATGGTTTTTGAGTGACCACATCCTTCTTATTGACTGTTGCAAGTTCATCAAGCTCTTCAAGGAGATTTGAGTAGGCAACCCAATCTGTACTATGACCTTGAATAGGTGATTCTTGATCAAATTTCTCATAAACATGTTCTTCAATAGCCATCATATCCATACAAAGCTCTTCAATCTCTTGTAGAGATTCAAGGTACAGCTGCTAATCATCTTTTTGTTCCTTATTTTGATCTATTTGAACTGAATCAGTTGTAACGCTATCTAGATCCTTCTCAATAGGAGATACATGTAACTCATTTATAACTTCAATCTGTATCAACTCCCCTTGAAGTTCCTCTACATCAAGATCAGTCTTTCCACTCTCAGCTATAATTAGATGCTCAATTACAACCTCAAGTGAAGTATCAATAGGAAATTCTTCCTCAAACACTCCTGAAGCATTCTCTACACACTCTGCAAGAACTTGTCCTATAGCTGCAGTCTCTTTCTCAATACTCCAAAGAAAAGGATCCTCCTGAGGAAGAGGGATGGCGGAAGGGTGATAAAATTCATTTGTTTGAGAGAGAAAATGAAGCATGGGAGGTTGATCATGATCAGATTTTGGAATCTTGAGGGAAAAAGAATTATCTAAAGAGTTTTGGAGAAGAGGGAAAAAGAAACTCTTAAAGACGTCTGTATTTTGCTCCTTCCACTTGGCCATTACCTCATCACAGTCTGAAACCTGCTTGTCTTCCTGGACAACCTGAGCTCGAGGGATGATTGGTGAGGAAAGGGAACTATAGGAAGGTTTAATCTCATGAATAGGCTCTTGACTCCAACTAGGAAGCTCCCTTGGCACACACTGGGCATGGTCAAGAACTTCATGAGAATAAGCACAATAGCCCTTTGTAGACAATTGGTTTAACTCGATTTTTTGTCTTTTCCAAGCCTCCATCTTTTCCAATACAAGAATACATAGTCTATTTACCTCTTCTGGATCATTGGACACATTTCAAAATAGACCATTCACTTCCTCATACTGAGAGTTAGAACAAACCTTTCTTGCATATGCTAGTATTCTGAGCTCTATTTCATTCATTCTTTCTTGAAGGCAAGACTGCTCATATGCAACATCATAGCCATATGGGAACGATGAAATCCGGTCCTAAGACTTATATGGCTTACCAGGAAGGTAAGATTCATGCTCTTGATAACGCTGATTATGAGAAACTTGATAAGGCTCAACATAGCTTTGATAATACTCTTGATAAGGTTGATTAGGCTCATAAAGAGGCTCATAGGTATCATGACCAGGTTGGTATGATCCATCATTACGCTAATAAGAAAACATAGCATACGAATTCTCTTCATACACAGCCATCAAAATTCATTATAATGCAATAAAAATAGACTTACATGAAAACTGTGTTGAACTATTAGAAGCAATTTTTTGAGCTTGGAATCACCAAATACTTCTTGAAGAACACTACTACAACTGCAATTTCAACAAGACTAGCTAAAATAGGTCCCACCAGGCGTGCCAAAAACTGTTGGCACCCTGGAGCTGTGCCTTGAATCAAAGACGTGCATGAAATGGCCAGTCCTCTATCCGGTTGAAACAATGGAATCTTCTCACGAGAGTGGGTGCCTCAATGGTGAGAAAAACCTCCAGAGAAAGCTGGTTCATGTAAGATGTATCAATGAAGATCTCTACTCTATGCTGCAAACTACCATGGAAAAGGGAGAAAGAAACTTTAAGGAAAAATCCTACCTAATAAAGGTGATACACCAGAGGATTGATCCACTCAACTTGGAACCTTGAACACTGAACAAACAAGGGAAAAGGAAGACCTTTGATTTCAATCAATCACTTATGCATAAATATTTCATGAAGAGGTTCGATCCAATGACCAAAACATGAAGGAAAACGATGGAGGGAGGTCTGATACAAGACACTTTGCAGCCACCTAACATCCACTTACAACTTTAGCAAAAGACATAAAGAACACTTAACATGACTTGCATAATACGGTAAGCTAGCAACTAAGTACGAATCAAAATTTGGAAAGGGAGAGAAATCTACCACATATGCAAATTGCTGAATGAATATACACTATGCCAACATTTGAAATCTGAAAGTATAGTCCTATTGATTGAAGGTGTTAAACAACTCACCAATGGTAGAGTCTGGTCTAGCCAAGAGAGGGATCTTTTTAATCAAGGTTGAAAGCCATTTTATAGAGAATTACAAAAGCCAAAGATTGGCATTGAAAAATTGAAGAAAATGATTAACTTAGATTAACTCAAGGCTGACTTGGCCTTTCAATAAAATATGTTTTCTTTTGTCTTTGCATGAAGCTTCTTGCGCTTGAGGAAGTGAATTTGTCTTTTGTTTATTGAACCGCCCACCTCTCTTTGCATGGAAATCCACGCTAATGTCAATTTTAGAACTCTAAGTGAGCTGCTGCAACGTTTGAAAGCTTGAGATGATAATATCATTGCATTAAATGCAACGCCAATGTCAATTTTAGAACTCTACATGAGCTGTTGGATGCTGAGTTGGAACGTTTGAAAGGCTGAGTTAACCGTTTGGTAAGCTGAGTTGGATGAAGAGATAGGCTGAGTTGGACCTTCGAATGCATGAGAATGACTAGTCAAACCGCCAATAAAACAGATAGTCAACCGAAACTTAGCAATCTGCCAGAAATAGCCCTTGTTCGCATGTATTTTCTCTTATTTTGGTTTGCCTATGTCTTGTCTATTTTTGGCGGGATTCTATATTTTGGATTATCTTATCTATATTTGGTCTATATTTCCTCCGTTTGACTTTTTTCAACTTCCCATCGCTTAATCTGAGGTCAACTTTCCGTGGTTTAATTCTTTCGAAATTCTGGCTTTATCTTTGTTTTTTCTTTCCTGCGGATTTTATGTCCTTCGGGTTTTTATGTTGAATTTATGTTCATCCCCTTAGTCTTCTTATTTCCTTCAAAATTCTTGTTGACTTTACCTTTGATTTCCTTCGGCTTTCTTGGCTATATTATATCTTGCCCTTAACCTTTGGATCTCTTTGGGACTTTATGATTTTTTCTTAGCTTCATCTTTTGCCTTATTTCCTTCAGGATTCTTTGTCACATTAATCCTTCGGACTTTTGTCTGAAGGTTTCCTTTGTTTTTTTCTTGTCTGCCTTTTGTTCTTGGTTGTATTTGCCTCGGGTTTATTTCCTCAAGCCTGTCTATGCAACTTTTCTGCGGCTACTTCTCCAAAGGGATCCTTCGGACTTATGGCTCTGCACCTTTCCTTCAGCGTTATTTCCCTGCTTGGACCTTGCCTTTGGCTTTACCCTCCGAAGGATTTCTTCGGACAAATTGTCCACTTGAATTGTCTTGACTAGCGTTGGTCATTTTGAATTTCCGCAGGCTTCCGAAGGATATCTTTCCTTTGTTATTTCCTTTGCTTTGTCTTATTCTGTCGGTTTGTTTTTTTTTTTTTTTTTTTTTTTTTTTTTTTTTTTTTTTGTCTTTTTAACTCTCCGAATTACTTTGGACTTTTTGTCCAGAGGAATTCCTTGTCTTTTGTCTTTGACTGCATCTTCAAAATGCCCTTCAAAAAAATTACCATGGCCCAGGCACCGACCAAGTGCCCTCCACAAGGGCTTTTGTCCTTCATCTGTGCCTTTTTCGGAAAAATTGTAGGGCACCCGGGTTTTTTGCAGAGGTCTTGAATTTGACGTGTGCCTTCCTGAAGGGTAGGTGCCCTTCGGAATTGTTGAAAATGACCCTTCCGAAGGGTACCTTGCCCTTCGGGTTTCTTGTTTCACCCTTCTCTGCCTTCCAAAGACACCCCTTGCAATTCCACGAACTTATAACAAGGCTCATTCCTTCGGATCTTTTGAAGGAATTCTAAATTTTTGCAACGGTCTTTTGAACTTTTCCAAAGCAATGTGAAAACAAGCCTTCTTTGATGAACCATTCCTTCGGACAAAAGTCCGAAGGAATTCCTATTGTAGCAAAGGCCCTCACAAAGAAAACAATGTATTCTTTACCAATGTATTCTTTCTTCCTTGGATGGAGATGTGAATTTTCCAAATGGCAAGAGACAATCTGTCCTGTGGAAGAATCGTCAACAGGACCACAACACGATTCTCTATCACTAGTCAAGAACATGGTCCCTCTATCGGTCAAAAAATACTTGACATTATGCAAAGATAAATGTTTAACAATATACAAAAAAGGATTGTTGGACAAGTCATGAGAAGATGATCTATCTCCTACTAGACCAAAAAATGGTCTCTCTGCTGCTGGACCACAACATGGCCTCTTTGTTGGTGGACTTGCAACATGGTCTCTCCAGCATTTGACCATGATCTGTACTTGCACAATATATCACCAATACAACTCACCAAACAGATACTTTTAATGTCTTAGATGCATGGTTTGTTGTGAGAACTTGAAGGCACTAAGGGAAAACCTCGTGCGCTCATAGGAATTTGGCATAGGGGCAGAGAAATATGTCAGGCACTGACTTAAATGGCGCTGACCTTAGAAAGGAGGATTTCCTTAAAGGATTTTTGTTAGCCATAATTCTTTCCTAAATGTGGTGGTCAATGACCTAAGCATAACTTCCTAATAAGGTAATTTTAATGTGTTCCAATACAAATGTTGAGAACATGGCTTTAAGCTTCAACATGCATAAACATACACATTCAATTCATTTTGAGACTATCATATGATTTCTTTATAAAGGAAAGTCTACGAAAAATTGTATTTCTTGCAATCACAAGCATTGTAGAAATAATGGCATCCATAGAAGTGTGCATATTAGAATAGAGTAAGGAAATTGGCAAAGTATTGAGGAATGAATTTAAAAACGTTGTGTCAAGAACATTATGCAAACCTTATTCCATGACAACTCAGCATAGTAACATATGCCATCCTTTACCTATTCTAAACATATCATGAATGACCAGCTCTCCTTGGCTGGCTCATCAATGACCCGAGTATACTTCCCTCTTAGATGGTGTTTTCAATGCATTCCAATACAAACAAAAGTTAGGGGCGTGGCTGTTAAGTTTATCATGCATAGGTATAAACATTGTCTCCTTGTAAAGCCAAAGCTTAGGTATGATTGTCTTCTTGATATAACAATCATTGTAGACAGAACTAAGGAACTTTGCATAGCATTTAGTAAATTTGAGAAGATTATGTCAAGAAGAATATGCTACCTCATACCACGACTGCTTCCTCCCCAATCACAATATCTTACTACAAGTTTCTTTAGCTGCCATACACCATTAAGAGCCATAGCTGCATACACCTTGCTTTAACCTGAACATTGTTCAATAGTCCATGGCTATAAGGAAACTCGTTCAAGCTTCTAAATGAATTCCATATGATGTACAAATGCATATGATGCACAATTAAACAGGCAAAGCCTTCTAGAGCTGACATATATAATGCTATTTTTTCTACATAAAATGAGAAAATAGACAATAAGCTAACATTGTGGAAGCCAACGCACTCAATACCAACAAAAGAGCTTTTTGTCTGTTCCTAGGGCATCAAGGTCCCTAAATCTTAAAGCCTTGTACTTGATAAACTATCCTATTTGCCTTTTCACCCAACAAAAGCAACATCAATAAGTTTGAACTCACAGTGTACAGCTTGCAACTGATTTATCAATGAATATGTATAATCAATTGGCGATTAACTTATACGTATTAGCAGTTAATTTTTGTTTTTAGTGTATTCAACTAAATATTTTTGTAGTTGAAATTTGTGAAGGTAGAAACAAAAAGCTAGAACTAAACTATTGCTGTATTCAACAGATGCGCATTATCAGATTCTGTTCAGGGAATTTTCATGCATCAAGGGCAGTTTTATTGTTGCCTTGCATCATAGTTCCCAGATCCGGCCGCATCTCGGCCAAATTCGAAAATATCCGGATTTTTTTCATCTGCAGGATTATCCGATGCGATTCGGGGATTTTATCCCATAAAAAAATTAAAAACCTCAAAAAAAACCCGTCAACATCAGCGAATCTTAAAAAGAGCAGTCGCGTGCCCTAAACCGCGGAGATAGTAGGGGAAAATCGCAGGTTTTTCACAGACAACATCAAGGAAAAAAAAAACGTTGAAAATCGCGTCTTTTACCTTAAAAACGTCAAAAATCGCCCCAAAAAATTCCCGTTTTTTTAAAAAACGAGATTTTAACCTGATTAATCTGCCCAAAAATCACGTTTTTTCCTGCTGGTCGCGATTTTCATGGCTTATATCACTGAAAACGATTTTTTTTCCTTTAATCTCGTTTTTGCTTTGACAGAAATTTATTTTGGAATTGAATATTTTCCAGCAAGAGGATAGTTAGTGTTAGGATTAAGATTTAAAAAAATAATTAAGATTAGGGTTTTAAAAATATCTAGATTATATTTATTATTATTTTTATTTTGTTTAATTTAAATTATTTTAAAAACGAAAAAAATATTACTGTCTAAATTTTTAAAAACTTTGTTTTTTAAGTTTGTGTATTTAATATTTATATTATAAAATATTTAAATATAAATAAAAAATATAAATTAGGTTTACGTATTTATAATATTATTTTTATGTGTATTTTCATTTATATTGTAATTTATAATATTTATTTTTAATATGTTTAGTTTTAATATTTTAAAAAAAAATTAATTTTATTTTATATTACACATAAATTATTTATATAATATATGATAAAATTAAAATTAATAATATCATAATATATTTTTATTATGTTGGAAGTGTTAAATTAATGTCCATTCTTTAATAGATTGAAATATTTTGCACATATATATTTAATATTTTACATATATATGTGTGTGTGTATTTTTTTCTCGAACAGAATTTTATCAGATTTTTATTGAATTTGATATTTTAGAGACCCTAACCTTGTCATATTGAATTTGATTTGAATGCCTTTTTTGAGTTCGCTAGGTTTTTAGAGAGGAATGCAGCAAAGGGATAAACCGAAGTGTTGAAACCTCAAATTAAAAATCTGAATAAAATCATTACTATTAGTCATGAGAGGAGACCTTCTAATGAAACGAGTTGACGCTGAAGAAGACCAAAGTTGGAGATAAAGACTCGAAATTGATGCTATCACGTATCTAGAGTAAGGGCAAGGGGAGGTGGACCAACAATAATGTCATCCACTACCATAAGAATGCCAATGGAGGATCCAATAAGGTTCATTAACAGTATTCAACATGCATTTGGTGCTTCCAATTCCCATAATAGATTGAAAGAAGGAAGTAATAAACTTGATAGATTTATGGGTCCCTTGCGTAATATCCCTTTCTAGATATGCCAAAGTATTTTCGATTGACTCCGTTTTTCAAATGTTCCATTTGGACAAACTCATCTCTCGTTGTTGCATATAATAGGTTCAAGTAACACAAGTAGGATTAAATATGAAAATTTGATAACCACTAGCAGAACAGATCATTCACCAATGTCTGATATACAGAGATAATCACTGCTGATAACAAATAACAAGCTTGGGCAGACCCAGTTTGAGAGATTTAATGAAATCGATATGCAAGCAATACCTTCAGATTGGCTACTAACGTATCCATGCTCAGGGGAGACAGTAATGATAGTCTGATTTCAGTTTATTATACTCAGATTTACACTTCAGAACATAAGCATATAATTTCTGATATTTCTGATCAGAATGTTACAATAAACACAGTGAGAGTATGTAATATTCCAACCTGTAGATAGCAGAAACTCTGAAATATGCACAGCAGCATATGAAGCCCTTGAAACCTCCAACAAGGCCACGTCCAGCAGAGATGAATCTCCAACACTTCAATCGACCCTCATATAAGCAAAAGGCAGCTCCAACAGTGCCACAAAACACTTAGAAATGCACTAACGACTCCACTGATCGATTATCTCCCCTTTAGAATATGCAAGCAGACATCCAAGGAGGACCCAATTATCTTCAAGGGTGAAGCGACAAATAGAATTTGATGTTTGTCTTTTCTTCCACTTTAGCGATTACTTGTCTTGTCTTATGCCAATCTATGTCTTTTACCAGCACCTTGAATCTTCATGCGATTTGTCTTTGACAGCTTCCCAAGACCGCTTGTCTTCTTATTTGGCATCTCTTCCCCTGTATTTATTTTCAAATGCTATTGGAGCATTGGGCCCTATCAACATAGCAACAACAGTTGCTCCACCTGTAGGCCGAGATGGCCCTTCAGCATAGACTACGCTGTCTGTAGCTACAACACGACCATATCGTCCATCCCAAGAACTGCTTTCAACCCAGTTAACACAGTTAAATAAAGCTACAGTTCTGCCAAGCATGCATTTGTTGAGTCCACGCCTTCAATTTCAGTATTTCCACACTTCTCAAAAATGCACATCAACCAAGTCTTTATTGACTTGCTCTTGTCAATAACAATTTCGCTGCCAACTTCCAAGCGACCAATTTGTTTTGGATCAATTGCATATTTTTCCAAAAGGGACGTTACAATTGTCAAGCCGAATGATGAAACTTGGCAACTTTATTGAATGTTGATGGCTGATTACAAATAGATCAGGTCTGATTATTGTTTCAGACTAATGCATGCATGCAATGATGGTCAAAATGTGGTCCAAACCTTCAAACAATGATACCCAAATGATGTAATATTGTCCTCTTTTGTTGGCCACCCAAGGAATGATGAATCCTTGTGAAGAAATGGAGTCAAACCCAACAAAATATGACTGATATAAAATATGTAGCTGCTGATATGAAATCTGAAAGCAAAACCCTAGCTGTTTGAAGCTTACAATCTCATGAATTACCTGCAAATAAGCTTAATAATGGATCCTAGGTGAATCCATCTCTCATGGTGGAGTGGGTTTTCGTCCAAACCACAGATTTCTAAGGGTTTTCGTCCTCAGAATGAAAGCTAGCAAAATTGCAACCAAAGAGTATAAAACTCAAGAGAAAATATTACTCAACAATTGGCACCCAATTGCTTTGCCCTCAACTTCTTTTAAAGGCTCTAAGGAATCTTCTAGAAGAAGCCAACTTGCAACTAACTCCAACTTCTAGAAGAAACTTATTTAATAAAGTGACATTTTTAATATTTTATTATTTCCATTTTAATTTAATTAAAGTCATCCTTTTGAAATAATATTAATTTTTGGACAACTTAAATTAATTAAATCACTTTATCATAATTTTGGGGACATTACACCTTGTAAGGATATACATATAAGAATGAGCTCTCAAAGAAAAAGGGCAAGCATATTTGATCGCGGTACCTAAAGAAAGTGGATGGAAAACCACCCTAGTCTTTATATAGGCAATGGTATCTCTTGTGAAGTCTGTAACAAAGAGACAATTGAAAATAAAGTGCTCCTATGCATGTCTGTATGTTCTAGAGATTTTGAAGATAGTCACGCTAAAGGATGAAGCTATCCACAATTTGTACAATATGCCAACTTGGGTTTTAGTGACTATAAAAGAAATGTGCACATTGCCTTTATGTATTTCGAGTAAATATATTCTTTAACAACTCTATTGATGACCTCCTTTAAAGGAAGAAATCGAGGATGGTTATTTAAGGAGTACATGAGTGGAGGAAGACGGTCAATAGAGATGTTGACAAATTGAAGTAGTGTGGTTTTAGAATGGCAACAACGTCTAAGCCTAGTGAGACCCAAAGAGACAATACACTTTGAAGGAAAAAAGTGTTAATTCTAGGTATCTTTCACTATTGGGGAAAACAACTCTTAACACTAAAACCATGTCAAGAAACCAGAATCTTCAGCATGTAAAGACTCCATCCAGAAAATGTACTCAAACAAGAGAAAGAGATTCACCAATAAAAGAGAGAAATGTATTAATCTGAAAAAGGGATTTACAAATAAGTAGCATGCAAAAAAAAGCTGCACAACAATACCAATAATCAAGGAGTGATCCTTGGTTCTCCTAATGACTACATCTCTATTTGCTTACAAGATGCAATGTTCTAAGACTAGTGCTCTCTATATCGTTCTTCTTACCCAACAAGGACACAAAGGTTCCTTATATAGAAGTAAGAGGTGAGTGGGATATGTTTATTAGTGGAGTGAAAAGTGGAATCATTCTCCAAGGTACACCTAACCCTTCTCACAAATATTGAGGATGACTACCAAATAAAATGTGCATAACACATCACACCTTGGTAACACATCTACTTAAGGTGGACTTCACATTAAGTATGAATATGACCCACACGAAGCCCCCTGGGGCTTATCACTCAAGGAACTCAATTTGTGGATGTAGATTGTGGGCTTGAAGATACTACCAAGGCAAAGGGGCTTGGATGCAAACTTGGTGTTGTTGTAGAACAAATACATATTCTCTTATAGCAGACACAACCACCATAGCAAGACATTTCCTTCCATAACAGATGGGAGAAAAGTCATTTCCCCCTAATCCAAATGCAACACCATGGGATAAAAGTGATTCCCTCCTATTCCAAATGCATCACCATGGGAGAAAGCCATTTTTAATTAATGGAAGTACAATTCCATGTAGGTCATGGCCCAGTAGTTGCTAGAGCATTAACACATTTTATGATGGCAATGAATGAGAAAGTGTCAAGATGTCATTAATGACATGTATCTCAAAACTACCGACAACATCTCCGCAACACATGTTTTTAGCTTAGTGCCAAATTGAGTGTCAACTTTGTTGTAATGGCTACGAGATCATGTTAGAATGGCAACAACAACATATAATGATGAGTTCAACCAAATACATCTGTGCAAAACACTTTTATATTTGGATTGACTTTCTCCTAATGGTTAGGATATCAACTGTTCTATCTTATTAGAGACATCTTTGGTAACATGTATAGTTTTGTAACAAGATACATGGGGTTGAGAGCTAGAGAGATAATATTTGTTTAGTCAGGAGACAGATTAGCACTGTAGTATTCTAAGCCAAGGGGAATCACTGGGTGAATACTTTTCATTGTGAGTGAAAACTCATATTATGCTCTCATATGTTCTTCTAGAAAAGGATAAGTTGGAATAAGATCAATGCAGGTCATAGACAGAGGATTTCATTGTAGCATACTAATCAAGGAGTCATAGTGGAGTATGCCCCACATAAAACACTTCTATGTATCTCATTCAACAATTGTTCACCATGTCTTGTAGCATTTTTGAATCACAAATTTGTTATGGTACTTCAGAATGTCAAATATGTATGCCCCAATCTTGTAGCAATTCTAAATAAAATTATGCTAGCTTTTTGGAAGCTTTTGGACGTAGTTAGACATCTCTACATAATTTTTTTCTTCTTGAGTCCTATACCTACTTCGGCTTCCAATTCAGCAACCTGCACCTCAAGTAAAGCAAGGTATCTCAACCAGAAGAGGGAAAGAAAAGGATGCACAACAAATTGAACATAGTGGATACTTAACACTTCGCTTCAAATGCAAAACAAACACTTGCTCTAAAGCTTTGCAAGAGTGTTGCGAGGCCAACACCTCTTCCCCAAAAGCAAAAATTTGAAGACAATATTACTCACTTTATCTGATAGGCGTTGAGCACATAAGCTTCAGAGGGTTACTCAGTGCAGGGTTAAGGGGCAGCATTGCCATATGCCAAAACATGGATAATCAATCTCAATGTCATTCAACACAACTCTGCATTCTACGCAACACAACTTTTGTGCACTTTGCACAACCTACATAATATTGTAGCACCCCAAGTTGATTTGTGCCATTTGAATGGCTTACCTCGATGACATGTAATCAACTTTCCTTATTCAACACTCCACTAGATAGGCACACCTCAAGTTAGCACATGACACTAAGGATGTTTTCATATGTTTATCTTTTCACAAACCTTTATGCCATCATCCCAACATATCAGCATCTTCCCTAGGCTTCACTCAACTTGATTGGAACAATTTAAGTTAAGAAAAATTATTAAGGAATCATTGTGCACACTGAACAATTTGCACATGCTTGTGTGTCCCACACAACATGCACCACTCTACAACAACTTGCAACATTTGTGGAGACTTTGCACTCTTGCATGTTGATGCAACAAAAAGGGGCATATTGTGTAGCGAAAGCTTCATTGTGGCAGTGTGTGTCCCTTGTAATGACCCTCCTATTTTGGAGTGGCCTTCTTAACAAATGACGGCTTAATATTTGTTTATGATGATTTTTGTGTGAACATTGGGAAGAGGAGTAAATTTTAACCCCTATGACAACTAGACATTGTGGTCTACCTAATGTAGTTTTGTCATGTCAAGTGCTTAAATGGATTTCCTTCCTTGATGACTCAACTTGTGTCATGAAATGTACCTTGATTCTTATTCCAATAGAGACAATGTCACAACGAGAGTGCTCCCACTAACATAGTGGTTAATTGGCAATGGATAGGCCCTTCCCTTTATCTTTGTGACTTCTAATTCAAAGCAAAAGTTTCCTTACATATAAATACCTATAGAAATGCCTTGTTATTTTAGCCAAAGCCATTTTGATTAGGCATCTTGGAAATTGCTTCTATGGCCCTAAAATTATCTTGTTATATTTGATTATCACTAGAGTAACATTGTGATTATGTTTTACCCTATTTTGATAAACTATGAAATAGATTCCCTAAATATATAGCAAACTATTGTGCAAAATCAATTTGTCACAGATATACAATAAATGACACAAGTTAATTTGGAACTTACTAAATTTGGAAATATACTAAATATGGAAAGTGTAAAAGAAAAATGTAAACTTAGCTAAAAAATTGAGATGCAAACTATTTCTGGATCTAACACTGATTGACAAACTTTATTGATTGAGAGTGGACCCAAAATAAGGGCTAAAAGGGTTCTTAGACAATAGCGCTGCAATTAGACAATAGTGGGGCACATTATTCTCTGAATAGGGTGGCCTTGTCCGATAGACAACAAGGCTCTAAGATTTATGGGTTATGTTTGCCTTCACTTGTTTATTCTGCAGACTGTGCAAAAGTTTTTGATCTACTACAGGGACAACTATTTAACTCTTTATTTGCTTGAAACCCCAGCTCAAATGGATAAGAAGATAAAATGCAATGAAGAAATTAGAAAGGGGTCAATGGTTGAAGTTGTGCTTGACCTCAACACCCCATGTGTTGAACGTTCCCTACATATCAATACTCTAAAGAGGGATCAAACTCCATTTAGTTCTCCCATGTTACATGGTGTGTGTAAAATTGGTGCAACATGCTAAATGTTGGTGCAATCATGCTGTAAATAAGTGATTCAACCGTAATTTGTGACCTTGGAGGTGTATTCAGACTTTAGCTCAAGGATACTAGGGTTTTATGTAATCATAATTGAGAGAAATAGGGAATTTGCTCTCAATGTGCAATTTAAATTATAGTGCTTTTCCCTTATAAGCCTCTTATGTGCAAAATGGTTTGAAGTGTGTTTTTGTAGTGGTATTTTTGGAATTCCTTCAAATGGAGCTTGCTAAACTTGTGGGATGACCCTTTCCCAACTTTTAAAATTTGAAAAATGGTCGTTAATTGGTGGGAGAACATTACTCGCAAAAGTGGATAATAACGGGTGCGCTTTTGTCCCAATAGGGCACTATTGTTCTAAAGGGAAAAAGTGCTAAGCTAAAGGTGTGGTCCAGTTTGAGAATGAGCTTACGCTGCTGAATAATTTGGATAGAGACATTTTGAAGTGACTTGAGTTGCTTGAAGGAATGAGTCATCACACAAAAAGTGAAGGAAAATGGTCAAAAGACCTTAGAAAAGGTCATGAACTAAATGTGTCGAGGAGGTGGTCACAAGTGCACTATTTTGGCTTAAATGTCAATTTATGTGTCTACATTTGTTCCCCTTTTATTCTAGTAATGTAACAAAGCAAAAATAATAGACTAAAAGGAAAAGTGTTCACCTAACCTTACCTACGGAGTGCAGTATTGAATGTAGGACACAATTTTGAATTGTGCTTCACATAAACTAGCAATGAAACATGTATAAAATCAATCCTTATTGAAGATGAAAATTAAAAAAACAAAGACAAAAAACTTATAAACTGAATAACAATGAACAAATGCACTTGGTTGGGTACATGAATCATTGTGTTTCTAGTGCAAAACTGGTGATTGTAAAGGGATGGACCATTGGAGATTTCATTTGTGTTGACAAGCTTGGATTGGACTGTGCATGCTCCAATCCTCATTGATTAGGAGAGTGTGCTTAAGAATTCAATGTATGCTTGACTCCATCGTTGCATTACCCAAAGTGGTGAAGTAGCTTGGAATCCCTATATGAATTCCAACAAAATGTTATAGTGTAAAAAGTTAGTATAATATGGGTCTAATGTATACAATGTGGAGAATGACAAGTGTTGCCATTCCATCTGTAGAACTGGAACAAGACTAATCAAGGAGAAAGCCATATGCCATGCACATGCCCTCTACATGATAGGTAGTGTATATGGATTACGATACTGAGTAATAACAAATGCAATTATGAGTAGAAACTTGTGTAAAACTTGGGCATCATGCTGCGCATGATGCCCCCAAACTGAGCAAATAAAAGATAAAACTTGAGTATTTTTTAGAAACTGAGACTGTGAACCTGTTTCAAATTGCTTTGAACTATTTGAGACTTTGATAAATTCTAGAAATGACAATTTTTTGTGTTTTGCAACAATATTGCCTTATTTGGATAACAATGGGGGGTGCCCTTGTCCAAATGGAGCACTCTTGTCCAAACTGACTTTCTGAGTGCATTTTGAATGTGCTTTGTGATTCATTGTGTGAAACCTGTAAAAATCTATTTGTGCAATCTACTATAGGGCCCTGATCTCTAAAACTAACATGTGTATGCCCCCTCTTTTTGAGGTGAGTTGTCAAGCCTGCGTAATAACATAACTCAAAAATAAAAAGTTGTGCGATAGATGCTATGCAAAAGATATAAATCTGAGTAGTAGTCATAACATAGAGGATCATGACATCATCATATAGATAAACTAAGCATAATAGTAATGTGAGATACATGTAGGAATAAACATACATAATGGAAATGTCTAGATAAATATTAACAATTAGACACACAAATATGTGATCAAAACTGAGGACTAAAAATCAAATAGAACTACTTTGGGTGAAATGCATGATATCCATCATGGCATCAAAATGTGGACAAACAAACAAGCAAGTGTCATGGCCATAATGCACACAAATAAAGTGTACACATAAAGCACAATAATCATGCAATAGAAGGTCAAAGGGCCACATACAAGGGACATATTCAAATGTCAATCACGTGCATACTAACACACATAAGGACATGTTCAAATATCCTCACATGCATAAATACATACAAGGAAATAAGAGCTTTTATGTTTTCATAGTCCATTAATTTGAGCAAAAAGATTTTTTGAAAAAACCCATGTGTACTTTTTTTTATCAACATGTTTCGAATCACCATCTGTGTTTTTATTCTTGATGATGAATCAAAGATGGTGATTTGAAACACATCAATCAAAAAAAGCATGTACATTTTTTTCCCAGAAATCTTTGTACTCAAACATATAAGGAAGGCTTAGAGCCACACACAAGGACATGTTCAAATGTCCTCACTCCAAATAGAGAATACATGCAAGACATGAAATAGGAAAGCAAAAATGAAAAACATGTATGAATATATGTAATTGATCCACATAAGAAAATTGTAACACAAGTAGATTCAATAACTTAGGTAATCAACAAGATATCATTGTGTTAGTGAGTTAGAGATATTAATAGATTGTATTCCATGGAAAGAGCTGAGCTATGGAAAAAAAAGATAGTCAAAGAAAGATAAAACCTGTGTATAAGATGCCCCCAATGAGCTTGCTGAAGTACAAACATGCTGGAAGAGTCATGTGTCAGGTTTGGATTTGAGAAATGAAAGCCTAACTCACTGGGAAAATAGCGAGGTGCACTACTGTTTGGTTAGGATGCTATTGTCTGCATATCAATTTTTGAGTTTGAGACAATAAATAACCTGCTACTGGGTCTAGGGATGACATGCTATATGCTATGCAATCACTCATGTCCACTCTTGAAACATATATGATATGAAAATTGAATAAAAATAAGTACTGAATATTGTGCATAAATTAATTGATGTAAATGAACTAAATATAATTATGCATAAGTCCTATATATATTAAGAATAAGATAATTTAATTATACAAAATACAAAAAAATCAGACATTCCAAATAAATATAGGACTTATGCATACATATGTTTAGTTCATTTACATCAATTAATTTATGCACAATATTCAGTACTTGTTTTTATCCAATTTTCATATGATATATGCTTCAAGAGTGGACATGAGTGATTGCATAGCATATAGCATGTCATCCCTAGACCCAGTAGTCGGTTATTATATATATATATATATATATATATATATATATATATATATATATATATATATATATATATATATATATGTATGTATGTATGTATATGTATATTAAGAATAAGATAATTTAATTATACAAAATACAAAAAAATTAGACATTCCGAATAAATATAGGACTTATGCATACTTATGTTTAGTTCATTTACATCAATTAATTTATGCACAATATTCAGTACTTGTTTTTATCCAATTTTCATATGATATATGCTTCAAGAGTGGACATGAGTGATTGCATAGCATATAGCATGTCATCCCCAAACCCAGTAGCAGGTTATTTATTGTGTGTGTGTGTGTGTGTGTGTGTGTGTGTGTGTGTGTGTGTGTTAAGAATAAGATAATTTAAAGGTCTAACAAAAAATCCAACAAATGTGGGTAATCGAAGGGTGGATCAGGTGAAAGGTCATCAAGTTTTGGGTGTTGAATTGTGTCAAGCTCCCATAGATCATCATCATTGTGGTCATCATACCATTTGCACTCTATAATTGTAGTTTTATCTTTTGCATTATTTCGAATCCTGTGCTAGCATATAACATATTGGTTTGGTGTGTAAGAGGCCCCATGTGCAGTTTGGAAATAAAGCAACATTGGTTCTTGTCTCTCATTTCTGAATCTGTGATTATCATCTATACCATCATGAAGAATGCAAATTGTGTTATCCTCAAATTTGAATGTGAGGCATAATAGTAACTTGTCAACTATAGCTCCCATATCATGTAACCATGTTTGACCCAATGTATCAAGTGGTTGAATTCATGTTTGCATAATGAAAAATAATGTGTCCACAATTTCGGAACCACGTGCTAATGGAAATGTAATGTGACCTATTGAATCTTGGTAATAAACATATTTTTGTAATTCATCATAATCATGCCCTATGTGGTGTATAAATGCAAGTGTGCATACATTTGGTTCCGTGTTTTCATTTATCTCCACATGTTGTCTATATTTATTCTTGATGAAGATCTCAATAGTTAAAGGATTCTGTTTGGAATATTGTGATTTATGCTTGTGTGACCCTATTGTGGAGCCCTAGTTGGTTTTGGAATGGACTGTATAATCTAAATAGTACACCTAGCCTTATATTTATGAAGTTTTTGTTGCAATGCTGAACAAGTATCTATAGCATGCCCTGTAATTATGTGATAAAGACAAAAGTGATTTTCATCTTGATTTATCAATTTGCTTATAGATCTATGTCATATTGTTGGTAAAGCAATTAATCTTTGTCAAATAAGATTTACAACAGTGCACATGGCCTATCCTATGCATTGTTGGCTTGTATTCTACTGATTGGATCTATATCCATGAGCTCAACATTATTGATTGAATCCATTTATGGAAAACTTTGAATATTTATAATACATTGGTTTATGTATTATGCCTCATGTTCTATAGTAATACTAGAATAGACAAAGAAATTAGTCCATGGTATATTTGCTAAAATAGTGTGTTGTGTTGAGTTCACATTACAACAAATATTCTTTCCTTTATCAATATCTGAAATGGTTGGTTTCTCTTTATTGATATGTACATGAATGATGGCCTTTGAATCATCTCTATATTCCCCTGGTCCAATTGGTGTGAAGTTCAAACCACATAAATGGTCATCAATGTTCGTTGGTATTGTATTTGTATTGTAATCAAAATTAGCCTCAAAATCGCCATCAACATCCTTTATGAATGTAGAATTTGGATCTTCAAAATTTACTAATAAAGGTAACAACTGCATATATTCCTCGTGGTCCACCTTTTGAGATGAAAGTTGTGGTTCTAAGTTATTGATATGATGTGATTTTTGATCATTTGTACTAAACTCCCGAACTTCTTATATGTGATTTTTCTCTGTAGGAATAATTTATGGTGGTGGCATGATAGTGGATGAAGGTGTCGCCCACTATGATGGACTCTCAGTGGTACATTCTATAACTTTGAAATATTGAAAAGGTTGATTGTCGACTGGACATGTATATAAATATAAATCATGTCAAAATTTGACACATATATGTAAGGTATAGAGTACAATGTCCATGGCATGTATCCATGGCATACCCAATAGTAGATTGTAATGCAAATGATTAGGCATTACTTGAAATTGTGTAGATAGAGTTCTAGGCCCCACTTTGATATATAATGTGATAGAACCCAATGTTTGGGGAGGTACACAATCAAATACTTTTATGTTCATATATGAATTTTAAAGGGTGGACAAGTTAATACCTATTTTTTACATGGATGTGAGACTGTAAATGTTCAATCCCGATCCATTATCAATTAGAATGCTTTTTATTGATGTACTTTTGATTTGAACTTGTACAAAAAAAGGCAAATTTTAATTAATAGTGGATTGTGAGGATAAATCCTTGTTGGTAAAAGAGATAACATAATCTATATCTTTCAATGTGTCACAATAGATGCAAAGTATGGAGACTCTAGGTCACAAGTTAAAGATGTTTGATTCAATGTGTGATATAAAATATTTTTGAAAATAGTGTGCTTTTGAAGCAATTCAAGCACATAGATCTTTGTTGGTGTATTTATCAATTGATCAACAATGGCATATCCTCTAAACTGATCAACGGGCCTTGTTGGAGTAGGTTGGGGATGAGGAGGAATTTGCTTCTCTTGACTTGACTTAGGAGACACCCAAGCTCATCTAAGAACAATAGCTCAGACCATAAGGTCTACTATAATCTTAGGGAAAATAAGATAGTTGTGAGGTCTAGGGGCAAGAGGAGTAATGGAACCATATGAATCCTTTGATGCCTAGTGGTAATAGGTGGTAATTCAAACTAAGCCATACAATAATAATCACCATAGAGCTATTCATTATTAAGTACTTGACTGAAGTATGATGTGATATTTGACTGTAAATGATATAACCATGGGCTTACATGCATGCGAAGATTTGATAAGTCATAGACAAATAAAATGTAAAGAGAACCAAGAAACTTTGAAATAGGAAGTGGTAAACAAATTTAGTTATGGTAACCATGATGAATATGGAAATTGGAAAAGAAAAATTAGGAATTTGAAAACCCTAACAAAAATGGGAAAAACTGTAAGGAAATCTTAATGTCAAGCTTAAGGTTTTAACAATGTTCAACAATAAACAAGTTCACCAATATGTTTTACTGTATTTTGATAAACTAGGAAATAAATTACCTAAATATAACAAACTACTATGCAAAACTAAAATGCTATAGATATGCAATAAATGACACATGCTGATTTGGAATTTACTAAATTTAGAAATATACTAAATATGTAAAGTGCAAAATATAAATATAAATTTAGATGTAAAATTGAGATGATTTGAGACTGATTGAGTGATTGTGTTGACTGAGTGCAGACCTGAAACATAGACTGGCAGTGTTCTTGGACAATAGTGCAGCAACTGGATAATAATGGGGGCACTATTATTTGAATAGAATGATTTATTTGGTAGACAACATGACTTAGATTTTTGAGTTATGTTGACCTTCACTTGTTAATTTTGTGAACTATGCAAGAGCTTTCGATCTGCTGTAGAGACCACTATGTAACTATTTTTTGCTTGAAACCCTAGCTCAATGGATAAAAAAATAAAATGTTAACATGGAACAAATAAAGGACTAGTAGTTGAAGTGGTGATTCACCTCAACACCCATTGTGTTGAGTGTTTCCTACATATCAATACTCCGAAGAGGGATCAAACTCCATGTAATTCTCCCATGCTACGGTTGTATGTGTAAAATTGGTGCAAAATTCTAGATATATGTGCAATTGTTGTGTGATAAAGTGATTCAACTATGACTTGTGACATTAGAGGTGTATTCAGACTTTAACTTAGGTTTACTAAAGTTGTATTTAATAATAATCAAGAGAATTAAGGAATTTGTTTTCAACGTGCAATTAGAATTATGAAGATTTTGAATGTGAAAGCCTTTTCGGTGCAAAATGGTTTGAAATATGCTTTTATAGTAGTATTTTCGGAATTCCTTTGGATGGGGCTTGCTCAACTTGCACGATGACCCTTTCCCAACTTTTGGATTTTATAAAGTAGCTGTTAATTAGTGGGAGGACATTACTAACATAAGTGGACAATAGCGGGGTGCACTATTGTTTTGAAGGGCAAAATTTTTAAGCTTAAGGTGTGGCCTAGTCTGAGAATGAGTTTACGCTGCTGAGTAGTTTGGATAGAGACATTTTCGAAATGATTTGGGTTGTTTGAAGGAATGAGTTAGATCATACGATGAGCGTCAAGGAGATAGTCACAAATATATTGTTTTAACTTAAATATTAATTTATGTGTTTACATATTATAAGTAAATAGTGGGAAAAGAAATGATTGTATTTTGTAATAAGAAATACTTAAATTTGGTGTTTTCATAATTTACAAACATTTCCTCTAATAACACAATCTTCATGTTTTGCATATTGAAATATACCCAGGTTAAACATAATGTTCTGTTTTCACAAAGGCCAAGCCAATAAAAAAAATCCCAACCTTATCTTCTAGATTTCAGAAATCTTTAGTGGACAAGCTTTTCCCATGATATATCCTCAAACAAATATTTTGAGAATGGACCTGTTAAGAGTTTTTGTAAGCAGCCATTTCCCTTCCTCGTGCAGAGGTTAAAAAATAATTCTTGATTCCTCCTTTAGGTGCTTGAATTCAACAAGGCTTGTGATAGGCTATAGTGGGACTTTCTAATGGATAAAAATTTAATGACATATTTAAAATGCTTTTCTCAAATGTTAATCTCAGTGGTTACCATTAATGGCTCCTTGGTTAAAACCTTGAAAACCTGTGACCCTTTGCTTCTATTGTATATAACTTCCCATTGGACGGCCTATTAGTAATTCCCTTTTTGCTAATTATTAATCTCTTTTTTATAACTCAATAGAGTTTAGGTTTCAAAATTCTGTCTTGTGGCATTTTTTTAAATATTTTTTATTTCAAACTCAATGAAACAAAATAGTGGCTTAATCCAAATTAGAAAAAATGTTATACACCTTTGTATAGTATATGTAAACTTCATCTGGACTTGAAAATCATGTTCATCTCCTTGAAAATCATGTGGGAATTGGTATTAACTAAGTATTGAAAAAAGGCTGGAAACATGGTAGGCCATTTCTGTAGTGGGAAAAGATCAAATTGTAAGATTGTGGCCTTAGCAACATGGGTATCACTCTTATTTTTTGATCTATTCATTTTCATGTCATAATAAGGTAGCTTAAATAATTAGGAGTTATGTATTGGTGGAGGATGGATATAAAGTGATGCCTCAGTTTCTTCTTCAGTGTCTTTTGCACCATACCTAAATGTATCCTTTCAAACCTTTTTTAAAGGGAAAACACTAGCGGCTAAGTAGATCTTCTTGATGGATCTTTTATCATATCTATAATCAATTAATATTAAACTATTTTAAAAGTAGGAAATTGGTTTTTTCCCTATATTAAATTAAACTCATTTTTTCCTACATTAGATTATTCCTAATAATAGGTTAGATTAGCTATTATTGTTATGAAATTATGGTCCTTGAACACGATTCATAATCTCTCTTTGCTTTCATTGAGTTTTTGTTGCATTAAAGGACCCAAAGCCTTTTTGATAAAGTCACCTAGACAAAACTGCTAGTTGTAAATGAGTTAAATTGTAGATCTCAATGTGAAAACATTGTGATGATACTTAATTCTATGATAAACTAAATTTGTGCTAGTGTTGTTTTAATATGAAGCTATGATAAAAATCACTATGCAAATAAAATTTTAAATGACAAGCATATAATATTAAGAATTAAATCATACCTATCTGACATTAGACTTGAGCAACGACTTGTGACTTGAACTTAATCTAGACTTGGGCCTCATATGGACATCACTTGGTAAATAAATCACTGACAATGTTGACTGTAAACCCTATGAGGTAATGTGCATAGGAATTTTTAGGAAAAACATGTATCACTCATAAAGGACTATCTTAGAAGGTTTGAGTTTTGGAGACAACTAAGAACATTATTGTTTAAAGATAACATGCATTATCTCCACTTAGTAGTAAGACCCTACTTGGAAGACATGGCTTAATCGATGAAGATAGCGGTTTTCATGAGAGTTGGATTTTCCACCATTAGGAACAATATTTGTTGACCCTTGTCTATCATTTCTATTTTGTGAAAAGGATTAACTATGAGTGGGCTAATTAATGGCCACAATGTTACCCATGGGGGTAACATTGAGAGATAACTTTATGAAGTTGTGTGGAAAATGCTAATTGCCTTTCCAATAAGGTCTAATACTCATGCTTGAAAATGGGTGAAATAAAGCATGCCCTAGTTTTGTTTGTGCATGTACACTTTAGCTAATATGTAGGCAGCCCTAGGAGTGGGCACGGGCATTAGTGACTAACCTTTAGGATCTATTCTTCGATGCTAAGCATGATTTTGACTCTTAGTTCAATACTTATAAAATTTGAAATAATGATGTTAATCTTGGTGGGTATAATAAGAGATCTTGTTGCACATGGACCTTATGCATCAATTGGATTGTGGATAGCTTGAGATAGGTAGTTTATGCCTTGACGAATAGATTGGAAATTATTGATTTTCATATGGCATCTCTTTGGTGGATGCATCCTTCTACTCTGTGTGCATGTGCACTAGATTGGGAAAGCACCAAAACTACAATGGACCATGATTCCATGCATGGATATGTAGGCAAATCATTAGGTTGATTGCAAGTCTAGGGAATTAGGTTATTAGGGTTCACTTCCCAGTCATCCTCTTGTAGGATCTAATGCATGACCCTTGGTAGTGTTATATCATTGTAAGCAAGGGTCCTCTTATAGACCCTAGAAATGGATTATGATAACTTCACCCTTAGCCTTCATCTTCATAGTATGTTCATGTAATAAAGACAATGAACATGACACAATAAGTGAATAAAAATGATGAAATGAATTGTAACTTTCCATTGTGTGTGGTTTTGATTGCATGTGTCACAATGTGTGGCTACATGCTTTTATAACCAAACTTTGAGAATGAAGTATGTACTGTTTAAAAATATAATTAATAGATTAAAAAATATGTTGATTATGGGTGAAATATTATGGGTATGAAACCACCTATGCAACATCTATGACATCCTTGCATGCTTTTGCAACACCTTATGGCATATCATGTAACATTCAATTTCTATGCATGACTCAATGACCCCGTGGACACTTCCAAACACTTTCAAATCTTGCATCATGCCTACACACCTATCAACATACCATGCTTCTAATATTCCAACTGTCACACCTAAAACAAGGTAAACCATCATGCTTTGTAAAAGTTGAACCATTCTTTTAACAATCCTCTTTTATAATTGTCATTGTTGTAACTTCCATCTTGTAGTCATATATATCGTAAACTACTTGATAACAAGGCATCATATCTACATCAATATGGTCATCTCTCTCACATTTTAACATTCCTTGAGTATCTAACATTCGTTAATCATTGCAATCACATTTCATCCAATACAAGTTAGGAAGTATCTTCCCCTCCCTAATTACTAGAATTCTCATTCTCATTCTTACTATGCATTGTATGCATATTTACCATACACCATCATTTTCATTGAATAGAAGTAGTTTTATCATTCTAATCTCTTCGCATTTGAATGTGTAATGGTTTTTCTAGATCTTGTTTAGATTCCATTGTGATTTAACTATTTTGGGATTTAATTAAAACCCTAAGTAGATAAAAGAATTGAGTATATAAACTAGGGAATAAAATATTATAGTATCAAAAACCATTGATTTGTACAATAATTGATTTGTTTGCTTAGCCAATAAATAACAATAAATTATAAGGGAGGTACTTAACTGGAAAATATGATTGAAACAGATAATTAGCAGGCTAGAAAGTGATGTTGGAGTAGGGTAGAGTGTTGTCAGCCAAAAATAAGTGTCAAAACCCTCTTTGGATAGTAGTGTAACCCTCTTTACCAATAGCGCATTGCACTTCTAACCTTTTGTGTTGCACTATTTACTTTGTGTAGATAAATAGTGAAACTTGGGGTAGACCTTCGCTCTATTTTAGGAAGCCTGTGCTTGTGTGATCGAGACCTGGATCATCATATGTGCTTCATTTTGACTAATTTCACTATAGAACCCTAAGCCTCCATGTTTACTAGGGTTTTGACGAACACAAGTGTAAGAAGAATGGAATTAGTAAGGTAGGTTAGACATGACCTCAACACCCCATGTGCTAAGGGTTGCCTACGTACTAATACCTCGAAAGGGGATCAATCCCAATGTATTTCTCCCAATCTAAGTGTTGGTGAAAGTGAGAGTGATGCTAATATGCATGAGTATAAATGCCAATTTGAATGCTGTGAGTGTGACTTCAAATCATAAATATGAGTAAAATTGAGCTCTGGGCTACTATAGATGGATGTATGTAGAAATAGGGGTAAATAAGGATCAATGACCTTAATTTACAAAACTATTTCTAAGCTTGTTCAAGAGAATTGCTATCTAAGGGATAAATGAATGAGATTGGTATTTATATAGTGTTCTAATGCTAGTCGAGACATGAAATAAGACTAGGTTGACCCTAAGATGCTTTGGGGAGTGGAAATATATTCGTTGGGGTGAAATAAGCTAAGGGATAATAGTATTACCCCTTTTACCAATATTGCACTGCATTATAAACCAAAGATGACACACTATTGTCTAGATGGTTGATACATGTGAGCAAGGATTTGGGATGCTAGGATATGGCTTAATACAATTTTTGGTATGTCTAGGCATGGGCTAGAAGTGCATATAAATTGGAAAATGATTAAAAGAGGAAGTGAGATAGGTCTAGGGATAAGCTAAGGATAGGGTGGTCTCAAGTGACCCTCATTGCATTAAATGATAATTTAGATTACTACATTCATCTACACTTTATTCTAGAAATGTAACAAAGTGAAATGACTAGGATAAAGGAAGAGAGACATACTTGGACTTACCTAAGAGGCAAATCTTGTGAATGTGGGTATGAATCTATGAAATGTGCTTCATTGTGTGTCCTGCAAATGAAACATGTATGAATCAATCCTTAATAAATAGCAAAAGTAAAGATAACAAAGTAAATATATGAGAGAGAAAGAGAGAGGAAAGAATGAATACACCTCACTGGATATGTTAACCAATGTAAAAATCTAGTGACATCCTCTATGTGTGTAGATGGCGATCAAAGCAATGAAAAGCTTGGACTGGGTTGATGGCTTGCCCAATCCGCATGTGTGGGTGGCTCAAGAACTCAAGTTGGCTTTGACTCCATCATTGCCCACCCCTGTTTAGTGGATCATCATTTGTAAATAATTTGGATTGGACTGATGATTTATCCAACCCTCTCATGTAGGTGGCTCAAGAACTCAAATAGGCTATGACTCCATCATTGCCTACCCATGTGTAGTAGATGCATCTGAAACTAAAACTACATGATGTAACTGGAATTATTTAAGATGGCTCTAGGCCACACGGAAACTCTAAAATGTAAAAATGGATTTGGGCCACTCAGGAATGCCAACTGATGTAAACTAAGTGAGGAATCAATATGGTGTGATCCTGGTGTAAAACTGGTGCATATGGTTTTTGGTGTATACAATGTGGAAAATGACATGGAGTTGTCATTCCATCTAAGAGAATTGGTGTAAAATTGAACATGTGGGAACAATGTGCCGCACACATGCCCCTAATTTTGATATCTATGCATATGAATTCTGGATTGAGTCGTAGTAATATATGTTTGTGCATATCTGAAACTAAAATGAGAGTGATCATGTCATGCATGATGCCCCCAATCTAAGCAAACTTATGTAATTCTGTGTAAAAATTTAGTATATATTGAACATATATGATAATCTATGACTGAGAATATATAAATCTAAATTTTAATTATTGCACCTTTCTAACAATTCCAAAAATCTTATATTTTTGAGGCTACTGGACAATAGCATGGTGGGTGGACTACAGTGCACTGTGTTTTTGATAGTTTATTGTGCTATTGTCCAAAAATGTTATTTCTGAGGGAAACTAAGATTGATATAGGTATGACTGTGTTTCACTATATATTCCTAAATCTGAGCTTTGTAAATCTGTTTATGTGCTAAAAATTGTGTTTAGAGTGTACTAGGATGCCCTGATCTCTGTGACAAACCCCTATGGATGCCTCTTATTTTGAAGGGAGTTGTTAAACCTATGAAATAACTATCCTCAAAAGAAAAGATATGCATCATGTGTGTTAGACTGAAAATATATGATATCTATGTGATAAACCAATATAATGTGTATACATGACATCAAAATATAAAAGAGATTGAGCATAATTTGTCAATGTACGATGTACATTAGATCTAACATTCACAAGGTTGTTAAGATAGATATAACAATGTAAGCACGTATATGGACAACAAATCTAAATATAATCTGAGCAAACTACTTGATGGGATGGGGCATGATGTCAATCAAGGTGCCCAAGGAGGAAGGGGAGATGCATGAGGTCCCTTATGACATTGCAACTAGATGTTAAAGAAACAAGCAAGAGATAAGTGTTATGGCCATCACACATACATAAAATCATACATACAAACACATGAAGCATGCAAAGTAGGCCAAGGGGATAAAATACAAGGGACATGGGCACATGTCACTAAGTTTGAGAAAGACAAACATACAAGGGCATGTTTAAATGTCCACATATGCATAGAGCAATTAATGTTGGCTTAGAGTCACATGGAAAGACATGTTCAAATGTACACATATATAATCAAGAAGCACATACAAGGACATGGGCACATGTCCAAATCATACATATAATGAAATTAATTGGCTTAGAGCCATATAATAATGACATATTCAAATGCCCTCGAGTAGATGTAGAATCAAAGAGACAATCAAATTTAAACTAATAAAGCTATAAATGAAAATACACATAATTATGTGGTACAAATTTGTATAAGAGCAAAGATGTAATAAGCTGAGTATATAGTAGTATTAGTTGGTAAAAAATTAGTATAATATAGGATGATCACTATGAAGTATAATCAATGATAAATTTGTGATATGGAGTATAGAAAAATATAACCTATAAAATCAGACGATGTGTGAATAATGCCCCTAATGGACTAATATAGCAATGTTGAATCGATGTTTTTGTGTATGTGCCCCTGATGGATAGATAGTAGTAAATTTGGATCTGTGTAGTGGACTAGAGTCTTGTATTAATCTACGAACACTCAAAGGGAAAAATTGAAGCATGTATGTATGATAAAACTGACTGCACTAACATGCCCCTAATGAACTAAAATAGAAGGAATATAAACATAAAAATGCATACAATCTGATATTTGTATTTTCTAAACAAATATTTGAGTGTTTTTTAATTTTTAAACATATTATATTATTTTTTTGTTTTATGAGTATAAGCTATTGATACACACTCAAATGTATTCTCTTATGAAACCCTCAATTCATTAATGAACTTGCCAAACCTTGCTCTTGACTCAAACTGACCGATATGACATACATGCATTCTTAGTCCTTGTTCAATATAGGAGCATGACCTAATGCAATTAGATATTTGAGGGTTTAAAAAAATTTCTTAAACAACCATAATTGACCTCTTACAATTACAAAACCAATATAGTTATTAGTTTTGAAAGATTGTTTAACAAACAGTCTAATACCCTATTTTGGCAAGATACCTAATTGATGGCCAAATAGGTCAAATACTAAACTATGGATTTACACCTTCAAATAACACTTCTAATAGGTTTGAATAATAATTTCAAACATGAATCATCCCTCACTTGGCTTCTTAAGACTCCAATTTGAAGAATTTGGACAACTTCCTCAATTCGTTGTGAAGAAAACTCAGAATTCTAATTTTTGACTACACACAGTCAACTGGTATGTCATCTGTACACCTCCAAATGACTTAAAACCACTTAAATATATTATTAAACCTTATTTTAAATATTTTCACAGATTTTGGGAAATTTTCAAGGGTTGAAAATGGTTTTATGACTCTTTGTGTAAGCTTGACCCTATAACTAGTGTTTTTCTGAGTTCTAAGAACCCGAGAGCTAATTAAGCATGGTTCATAATGAATAAAGACTATTTATTTGAACTAAAAATTTGATAATAATCTTGTCTACCCTATTTAAATTATCTAATTAACAAATTGTAACCATGCACAATTTTCATCGATCAAATAAGGACTAAGAAACAAGGTTTTTTAAAAAAAAGGGGTCTATGCAGTGGAAAAGAGGTATGTATGACCTTGAATTCAATTTATTTGATTGACTATGTTATAAAAAAATTCAAATATGATCTCACACAATTTATACACACTTATTACATTGAAAAACACTTACTTTTCTTACAAAATATGCCAAAATACTGTCCCTTTTTCACACACAGACTGTCATACATAAACATATACACACTGTGTAACCTTAGTATGAACATTTTCAAAGTGTTTTAGGTTTTATTATGCATTTTATATCTCCTATAAGTTAGGTGTATTGTTTATCCTCCAGTGGTTCATTTCTCCAAGTTGAGTATGTGCAACCATGCTCCAATATTTACTCCATTGACCTGCCTTTTTTTGAGAATGCATACAATAAACAATCTTTTTCAAGCACATATAGTTACTAAATGATAAATATGACCATATATGTTCTATATCAATCCTATACTACATGGATCAACTTTTAGAACCATGACACTTACCACACTCTCTAAAAATTTGATACCTAAATTACTCTTTTTTACATTAATACACTTACTAAGACACATGTACAATATCAAACTA
Organism: Torreya grandis; assembly: GCA_037957365.1. Taxonomy (NCBI): domain Eukaryota; kingdom Viridiplantae; phylum Streptophyta; class Pinopsida; order Cupressales; family Taxaceae; genus Torreya; species Torreya grandis. The sequence goes on along the minus strand of JARHVA010000219.1, from coordinate 5,297,622 downwards.
TTTATATGCATGATGCTCCTGCATCAATCCATCAAGGTGCAAAAGAAGTCAACCATGTACTTGTTTTATGTGTTGTTAAATATCAATATCATACTTTTTAATCTGATCAATTGTCATCCAAGTTAAATCTTCAATAGGATTATCTTTCCACTATACGAGGTACTGTAAATAGTCTTTGCCTCGTGTCCTTTAGACCACTTTTTTTATCTATAATGCTCTCTGGTTGATTTGGTGGCTTCCTTGGTAATTGTTGTTCCCAAGGAATGGTTTGATCAGTCACATCAAAAACTAGTTTTCCATGATTTTTTCCTTCCTTATATGGATAAAGATCAAAAACATTAAATATAGGAGAAATACCAATATCTTTTGAAAGTTATATCTGATATGCATTGGAAGAAAACTTCCTAAGGACCTTGCATGACCTTATCTTTTTCCATTTCAATTTATCGTACTCTCCCCTTGAAAACCTTTCTTTTTTAAAACGAGCTAAGACAAGATCTCCAACTTCAAATTGCATCTCTTTCCTTTTCAAATATGCTATTTTATTGTACTTATACTTATTTCAATTATTTGTTTCACCTATTCTTGCAGCTCTTGCATGGATGTTGTAAATTCCTCCCCTTCTGCACTCTTTTCTTGTTGGCCTAACTTTATGAGTTCATAAATTTCTTTATAATGCATACCATAAACAATTTGAAAAGGACTTTTACCTATACTCCTATTTAGTGAATCATTATCATCAAATTATGCATGTGCGAGTACTTAATCCCATTGCTTGGGGTGTTCACTCACCAAACTTCTTAGGATGTTTCCAAGGCTTCTATTCACCACTTCCATTTGTCCATCAATTTGAGGGTGATAGGTAGAACTGGAAGTCAAATTTGTGCTAATTTTTTTCCAAAGAGTTCTCCAAAAATGATCCACAAATTTAGTGTCTCTATCTGAAATAATAATGTTAGATAATCCATGCAACCTTAATATCTCTTTAAAGAATAGACTAGTTATATGAGTTGCATCACTCGCCTTATAACAAGGTGTGAAATGAGCCATTTTAAAGAATCTATCTACTACCACAAAAATGGAATCATTACCTTTTTATGTCTTGGGTAGGCCAAGAACAAAATCCATACTTATTGAGTCCCATGGTTTATCAGGAATAGGTAGGGGATGATATAGGCTAGTGTTTTGACTTCTTCCCTTAACATATTGACAAATCTTGCAACTTTCAACATCCTTTTTCACATCATTTGTCATATTTGGCCAATAATAGAATGCACTTACTTGAGCTCGTGTCTTGTCTTGTCCAAAATGATCTACATGACTCCCACTATGCTTTTATTTGATGAGATTCTCTCTCGTAGATCCTTTTGGATTACACAATTTTTTGCCTTTGAATAAGAGACGTTGAATCATATAATCCATCCAATGACTTCTATTTTTACTAGTGGGATCTTTACATACCTCATAGGCTTCTTTGAAATCTGAATCCTCTTGGTGTATGTTCTTGAGATAATCAAATCCCACAACCTTCAATTACATTTCCTATAAAATCAGACTTCTTCTACTCAAGGAATCAACAACCTTATTAGTTTTTCCACTTTTGTGCTTAATCACAAAAGAAAATATTTGCAAAAATTTTACTCACTTTGCATGTCTTTGATTTAACTTGCATTGACTAGTTATGAATTGCAAAGCATAATTATCAATGATTAGAACAAACTCCTTAGGCATTAGATAATCCCTTCATTTCTTTAATGGTTTCACAATGGCATATAATTCTTGATCATAATCTAAATACTTATATTGATAGATTTATTTATTTCTTTGGATGGTACATAGGATTAATAGATTTATTTATCCTCTCATTATATTGATAGATTTTTTTATTTCTTTGGATGGTACATAGGATTAATAGATTTATTTATCCTCTCATTATATCGATAGATTTATTTATCCTAACATGACACACTCAATACTTAATGCTTTATTTATCTTGACATGACACTTGTATACCCTATGATACATATTTCATATATATTTTTAATAATCTATTAATATTATAATGACACACTCTCCACATGTTAGCATATGCCTTTAAATGCTTACATCTTTTTATATAACATGATGTCTTTAACTCTTTTGTTTTGATGATTAATTTAAAGGCTACACTCCTCACCTCAAAAGGGGGGTATATTAGTATGATTATCATAAAGATTCAAGACTACATACAAATATAATTCAAATTTGAGACAAATTACATGATTTAGAGGGTTCAAATTATCGGTTTGGTTTAGATTATGGGATAAATATTTATAGATTGAGATAGATTTGAGGGAATATGTAAAGATTTTACAAGAACAATAATGATAGATTTTAAAATATATCAATATTGGGATAGAGTGTCTTATATATTTTATGACATTTTATATCATATTGGGATAGTTGATGTAACTATAGGGCATAAACATGATTCATGCACACTCAGTATTACAATTTTTATAGTTTCAAGTTGGTAATGATGGTATTTAACGTAAAAAAGGTAACATTTTAAGTATATAAGTCCAAATCCAGTGTTTTATTCACCTACATGATCTAATATAGACTCCAAATTTCATCTTAAGGTTCAAGATTAGTTAAATTAGTAGTGCAATTGAGGTTCCACGTAGCTTAATGACCTAACACTACTCCCTTTTCATGAGGGTTTGTGAATTTATTTTCCCAACCACAGTTTGATCAATGACACTTGCCTTAGGTCATATTCATTCCATAATATCCTCAATTGGGGCATGATCACCCCAAACCTATGATGCTTTAAATTGAAACATAATCTCCAACACTTCAAAGGGCAACATGATTCACCCACTTACAAGTGTATTCCTTACTTGCTCTTCAAATTTTAAAATTTTATTGATCCAATTTATTAATCCATCCCATTACAATCTTTAAAAGGAGAAGATATATGCCGCTTTCACATGACAAACATCAGTTTCCATTTCAGCCTACTAGCAACCATCATTACAAATAACAGAACCTCTTTTAAGATTAAAATAGTAAAGACATTTTGTACAAAATATAAGTTTCAACACACGTTCTCTAATCCATACTACCCATAGGGTAATGGTCAAGTAGAAGCTACAAATAAGACAATTAACAGTATCTTGAACAAAATAGTTAAAAAATTCGATGATGATTGGCATAATCAACTCATCTATGTATTATGGACTTACTGCACTAGTATTCGCACACTGTCATAAACTACTCCTTATTCACAAATTTATGAAACTGAAGCAATTGCCCCACTGGAATTAGAAATCTCATGCTTACGAATATCCATCAAAGGGATTATCATAAACGACCAATACAGATAAAAATGTCTTCATGACTTAGAATAGTTGGATCACACATGTATCCAAGCCACATAGCACCTCAGAGCATACCAAAAATGAATCCAACAGGTATACAATAGTTGTGCTAATAATAGAGAATTTTATGTCAATGATCTCATTATAAAAGAGAACCTCAGAAATGTCAATGATAAAGAAGAGACAAAAGGAAAGTTCAAACCAAATTGGATTGGCCCGTACTTAATTTTAGAAAAGCTTAGCCCCAAGGTATACTATCTAGCTTCACTCAATGGTAAGGCAATGAATAATCCAATGAATATCATGCATCAATGAAGAATCTATATGCAAACAACTCACAATATTAATTATACTTAGTTTCCTTTATCTTTCTCTTTGTATATCTTGAAAATGAAACTTTCAATCTTTGGGGAATTGATGTGAATCTTTCAATCTTCAAGAAAGCTTCATTGACAAATCTTTCATACTATCATACTGTCAAACAAATTTGACAATCCATGTTTAAATATTGTCCAAGGTATGAGTCCAAGCAATCCAACATTCCACATCAAGCATGAACTTGTCAATTTGGAGCACATCAACTACATTTGGAAGTAAATTGATTGAAAGATTGAGATATAACTACATATTTTCATTGTTGTTTACTTCTTATTTATCTACCTTGTAAATCAGAGGTTTTCTTATAAATTAAAATAGCTCTGAATGTAAATCTTCGTTATTACTAGCGTTTAATTTATATTCTGATATATATGATTACATTATGACAACCATGGTGGGAGGTTCCCTTATTTTTACTATTAATATTCTAATGTTGAATATATTTTTTTGTAAATATTTGTTAAAAATTTTGACCAGTTTTTTTTTTTCCTGATAAAAACTTGTGTTAAATTTTCTCTAATTTACCATTTCTGTCCCCATCTTGTCTGAAATTGATAAAATCATTTTCTTCACCTCCTACCATACCAATTGGGTATTCTACATATGCATATTTACTTCTTTTAGCATTATTGATTCAATCATGTTCCTTGAAAAGCCTTTTTTAGCTTGATTTTTGTTCACCAGTGTATTTTGTTGGGAATTTTATTTCAAACTTGACACAGAGTTTCCTTCCCTTCTATACTCTTTGCCAATGTGCATTACTTCTCTTCAGGGCAAATGTCGTAATATATTGCGTTCTAGTAGGATTTAATCAATGTGTCATTGCATAATTAATTAAGTTTAGTCATTTTGTATCGTTAATAGTTTCAAAGTAAAATAATAATGATGATGATATATATTTAAATAAATAAGAGGTCATATTGTATATTTAATTATAAGTAACGTCCACTAAAACTTTCATTTCAAGCCAAATATTTTGATTAATTTGCTTGGATTAAATAATGTTTAAAGATTTGATTTATGTGTAGTATTAAGTCTAGTGTAAGCAAAATAGCCTCAAAGAGTTAATGGATTTTGTGAATTTTTTGTCATGGGATTAAAATATATATAACAATTGCTTCAAAACGCATAACTTCTTTTGTCACCTGAGATTGATTTTTTTATTTTTCTTGTCATCTAATATAACTTCTTAATTCTATTTTTTGAAAAATAATAAAACAAATAACAAAGCAACAAAAAGGCTTTGGTTAGTTTGAGAAGACAAATCATGTTAAAGTATTTTTAATGAAAGGATTTGTCAATTTTCACAAATATAAAATAGGAAAAAAAGATTCTAACCTATAATATACTTGTGTCGAAGACCAAATTAAAACAATTAACATTATTTTTATTTATAAGTTTATTTGTTAAAGTATAAATATCAACATTATTTTTATAGGTCACCCCTCAAGATCAACAATTGAAATTGCTAACATTGTTTCTTATAGGCTTGCTTGTCAAAGAACAAGAGTCAAAACTACTAATGACATTTTTTGCAGGATCGTCCATAAAAGAGCTAAAATCAAACTACTAACCAATTTTCTTGTCGGACGTTTGTCGAATACTTGGGAATTTTGAAACCTTTTTGATATATTTGCTTATCACATTTTAATTTGGGAATAATTAACTTATTATCTTGAATATTAATTAAATCAACATACTTTTTCAGGTGCTTGTTTGTCACTTGAGACTACGATGACATATGTTCTCCCCTTGCACCCATAGGGCAATTCTTGGGGATCATAAACCATCAATAGACCTCCATATTTTTATTTTATAGGGGCAACATCATGTGGAATTCATCCCCATGCATTTTTCATAGTCATAGGGGGTTGTGATATGGATTTCATCACCACACATAAGACCACACTCCATGTTCTAGTGGAGTATAAATATTAGGGACAATTATCATTAAGTTAAGTAGAACTCCCCATATAGGATTCCATGAGGTAAGGAGGTAACACTCTAGTACTCAGGATTTAGACGAAACCCTAAACAAACTCAGGTCTTATGTACCATAATGTGTTTATGGGACTCCCTTAGAGAGCCAGTTGAACCTACAATAAGACCCTTCGACTGCAACATGCATCCAGGGCAGGGAAAACAACATTCCTAAAGATCACTCACCAGGTTTGGATGGTGAGAGAGGGTTAGGTGACATCAATCTAAGCATCTCTCATTATAATTTGTTTAGTGGGTTGGTTGTTGAGTTACATTCCCACGTTAGTCACTAGAATTAGGTTTGTGGCTTGCTTGTTATTGTTTGTGTTGTTGAGGCCAATATTGTTTGCAAAACTTATAGCCTACACACAAACCAAATACCTAGTTCAAACTTAACCTTGGATTAATCATCATCTCGACACTTGTCCAATCTTTATCGGACCATCATCATCTTGTCCTATCACCCATCATTACCTTGTCCTATATCACCTTAGTCAAAACCTTGTCATTTCATCCTAATTTGATCATATCACCCATCATCTTGCCTAAATTTTACCTTGATCATCATCCCATCTCATCATATTCATATCCTTATTACTCATCATTCCCCATATCCAAAATCTTGCCTTAATTGTCCCATCTTGCCTTGGTTGAATCCTTACCATTTGTATTTATTATATCTAAACTTTCCTAGTCCAATCCCATCACCCATCATCTTGTCCTAAATCCCCCTTTTTCAAACCTATCATCCTTCACCATATTTAAAGGCATGCCTTAATCATCATAATCGTGCCCTTCATATCTAAAACCCATCAAAATCTTTGTCATTCCTCTAGCCTTAATCAAACCCATCACTCTAGACTTAGTTGTCCCTATTGACATAATCTAAACCCCTCTACATCCTAGTCACCTTATGACATTATTCCATCACATCCTATCACTATTACCATTGTTTACCTTGAGCAATCTTCTCTACAACATTAGCTTGAGCTAATCCATATCAAAATTTTGCCTTGATCAGGGATACCCTCCCTTAATCAACATTTGGTCTAGACCTATCATTCTATTGATTTAAACCTAGAACCTATTGTCTTATATCCCATCACTCTGTTAGTTTGAACTTGGCACCGATCATTATCCCATCACTCTATTGGAATGAACTTGACACCCATCATCATTCTGATAACATCCCTCATGATGCTAATTTTTGCACACATCATCCTCTTGCTAGCACCTGTCAGTTTGTTGGTTTAAATCTGACACTCATCATCATCCACATCAATAATTAATCTTGTCTAACCTGGTTGAAATTTATGGAGCCATACCCTATTATCATCTCAATTAGTCATACTAAGCTCAAAACTTATAGACATCTTTACTCAAGGTCATACCCCATCGTAAACCCTACTTTTTTCACATGAATCCACATAATGTCCCTAGACCTAGACATTACATCCATCATCCCAAAAAAATCATGAGCCCCCCTTAATCATGGTTCAAACATTTTATCCACCTGGCATATCTAGTGTTAACATCTCTTTTGTGTCCCTTAGTTCAATTAAACATCAATCAACATATTTAGTCCAACCCCCAACAAATAAAAGTCCCAAGTACAATGATAGTCTAACCTTTTCATTACCTCATCCATACCTATCATCCCTAATCCCCTCAAGTCTACAATTATCTCAACTAAATCAACCTTATATTTTGGTTCACATTGGCAAGGTCACCATCATAAGCTTATTAACAACTAAACCTAATCAAGTTTGAATTAAACACCCCAATCAAATCTTATCATCCACTTAGTTTAAGTCATCCAAATCCAAATTGAGTAGATCATCCAAGTCTTGAGCTAGTTTGATTCAAGTCAACCCCATCGAAGGTCATTCATGACCTAATCATGTCTCTTTGGCTAGTCAAACCTAGCCCCCATCTTATGTCAAACCCCAAAGCTTTTCATATATCACCATCATCAAACATCAATAAAATCAAGTCTCATTAAACATTTAGCTAGCTCACATCCTAACTTGATTTACTCAATCTTATCCACTTCATACTTATCATACCCCATCAAATATCTGACATCACATCTCGTCAAAACATTTCACATCAACAAGTCAAACTTGAACTCAAATTCAAGTAATCTATGGCCTCCTAATAGATTTGCATGTCAAGTTTGAAAAACATCTCTTTGTTAATAAGGATGCACTCCTTTTACACCTCCTATAAATGGGTGTCTACCTACTTGCAAACTTTGACCCCATAAACCTTAAATATCCTCATAAGAAAGAGTCCCCCATCCTTCCCATAAATATTAGTCTACTCCTAACCTTTGTACCAACCCATCATAATCAAACTCATTGTCCACTAGTCATAGTCTTGGTCATGACATTCCCCATCATACTATTAAATGGAACTCTATCCTAGCAATCTCATCCAATGTTAGTTCATCCCATAAGCCATTTCTAGACCTATTATATCATGTAATTTCTATATCTCGAACAATTATCTATTTTCAAGTCAAACACCTCAATTCCCAAGAAAAGTTGTGAAGAAATACAATATACTCCTCTCCTTGTATCTTTGGAAACCATCTTTCATCAGTTGGTCATGGTGACATGATCATCTATCTAGATATGACGTATTTTGATCCAACCAAACCCAAGCCCTTGGTATAGAGAATACCATTAATTTTGATACCCTAGAACCTAGGGGCATATTATTAATTATTGTCCTAATTTCAAAAACTTTGTTCAAGACCCAATCTACCGTGATGACATTGAAATTGAGAAATAAATTAGATAAATCCTTGTCCAAGGGTGAACAAAAGGGGATATGACAAGATTAACTTCCTGATCATGATCAACATCTTCCATTTCCAAACCATGTCCAAGATAACAAACCTATTTTTTCCATGCCCATCTTGTATAACAACCCATCATTCACCAAACATCTACCTTCTATCCATTATATCAAATCCCCCATTTCTAAAATTCACTTCGTCTTAAGACCTCCATCACTAAGCGAAAGGTGAAGAAGGTACTTGTAGACAACATTATCTAACAAACCTTCCTTATGGCCACAATCAAAGTGTCATACATCAACAACATCACATCATCAACCTCATCCACATCAGAGATAACATCAAAGTCAACATCAATCTCATTTGCACCAGAATCAAATCCATCTAAATCCATATCAGATTTTATACCAAAATCATCATCCCTTATAGATGACGAAGATCATGATAACACACTCTTCTTCGAGGACACCTATATTTCAAATATCAATAAAAAACAAGGCATTTCTCTTTATTTATGTCAAGGTGATGATGTTATAATGAAGTTTATGAGACTTCAAGATGTTTCATCATCAAATTATTATTAGAGTGGCTTTGATCTAGCTTGGAAATTTTTTCATGCAATTCAATTCAAAGGCCTTAGTGATTCTTTCATGAGTCTTGAGGAGCTTTTATCCAATGTCAAAACTAGGTCTCCTGAAAACCTTTATGAGGATCATATTGCTTATTATGTAATCATCAAATCCATCCCTTCCACTTTCATCCATCACTCATATTCATGTCAACAATCACTTCATCACCATCCTCAATGGGAACAAATAGAAGCATACATCATTGGACTCATCTCAGTGCAAAATATCACATGTTGAATATATAAAGAACCAAGATGATGATCAAACAATCAATCATAATACTTAAGTCAACTTTGATCTAGTAGTAAATCAAAGTCAAAATAAGTCAAATACTCAGCCAAATAAACAATCATCCTCCCCAAGTGAAAACCTCCTAGAAGTGCTATGGGAACATGAAAGTCTAAGTCAAAATTACCATTATCAAATTCAAAATTCAAATTCCTCTAGTAAACATTATTTAAGTCACTAGGGGACAATTAAAGTCAACAATCATCATATCAACATATTAGTGTCATAAGCAATCTTCCAAGTATTCAGATCAAAGAGTAGATTATTACAATTTTTTTGGATCCCTTAATATCTCCTATCATATGGCACACAACATGAATGGCACTACTAGCACCTCCAATGGTGTGTGTAACTGCTAATCATAATCATCATTCATCCATCATGATCCACATCTTATACACCATCATCAAATCCAAGTTTTAATCCAATACATACCATACATCACCTTCCAGAGTAACATTATCTCTTATAGGGGATATGAAGACACTTGGTTGAGATGTTCAGAGGAATCAAAATTAAGATTCAATGAATGCCACCATGGCATCAATGAAACCAGTATCGACAACATGATCCTAGTAGCATAACTAACTAAAACTAGTGTTGGTTAAATATTAGGTAACCATCAACATCATTGCATATCGTACACCACCCATAAATCAAGATGCCATAAAAAAATTAAAAATAATAATAATAATAATAAATCATTCATCTCATGGGGAAAACTAGTGTTCTAGTGCCTTTGGCAAGTACCATGTCAAAAACCAATCTCCAATGTCATGGTAAAATAATATGTTGTCTATAAGTATGATGATAATTAGGGAAAAATCCAATTCATTCCTACATTCATATCCTAAAATCCACTTCATACCCATATGCATCACATTCTTCAAACTTTCAACCATCTTTATCTATCTTATCCATCCTCCCCTATCCCTACCTGTCCTAAGCACCCTATGCCATCCTTATCCATTATGTTTCCCATTCTATTATGTATGTCCTTTCTTCATGTCTCGACCTTCATAAAGGATTGGAAGATGTCTTGAGACCTGTTTTGGGAACATCTTGGCATATCCTCCAAGAAAAACTCATGCAACTAGATACTTGTTTCCCACATGATGTGATCCTTAGATAACTTTGGACCATTCCTCATTATCCCTTATCCCCTTTGTCCATCATCCACAATCTTTTCATCAATCCCACCATTATTCCACATGTTGTTTACTAGGCTTAGTTTTCCCTTTGTTAGTAACACCCTTTTGTGCATACATATTCCAAAAAATCTTTAAAATCAAAATAACCCAAAAAACCAAAAAACTTGTGAAATATAGAAAATCCAAAACATCCCAACCATCTTGTCTTATGTCTTAAGCCATCTATATCCCTATCCAAAATCGATATCCTATTCCAAATTTACATTATAATCATCACTTTGTCATTAATGTCTCATTTAAACCTCATAAGACTTAATCCAACTCATTTCATATCATTCATCACAGTCAAATAAACTTTCTCGACAATCAAATCATCATCACCCTTTTTACATAAGTCCACCTCACTATCAGCTTATGTTTCAACCTCATCATTATCGACCCATCCAAACTTGAGAAAATCCTATCCAATGGCATAATCAATCTATTATTATAAACCATGACTTAGTTTATGAGCTTTAACTTCCTCATCCAAGTAAAAAAAATACAAACTCAAGGTTACATTAGCCCACCTTGTATACACACAATATTTTTATTAACTTTATCAATTACTAAAGATTTCTCTCTTGTAGGAACCCATCGAGTCTCAGTTTCTCTTAGTACATGCCTTAAAGGGTGCACTTAGAAAGGGGTGGGTAGACCATTGGTGCTTTTTAATATTTTGGTTCCCTATACCACGACTTACTATCTACACAATCATCTCCTATACACTTACCTAAGCCTTGCCTCCTCTCTTGCACACTCCTCCAAGCATTTCACCACCTTAATTATCCCCTTTCTAAGCCTAAACCCCCTTTTTGACATTTATCATACACTATCATCATAGAATAACCCTGTATTTAATTTGTTAAAATCACATTATGAGTCTAGGTCATCTATAGTTGACCTAAATTAGGACCTAACTTGATTTTATCAAATAATGATACAGGGTCAATTAGGTTGACCTTGTCATCTAAACTTTTATAAAGGTTTAGGGTTAGATTCATCTATATATACACATCCATTTTCAACATTTATAGGAGAAGAAAAGAAGAAGAATATATTGCACATCTACTTATCGACCATTCTACTTGAGGAACATTGCTTAGGGTTTCAATACTTTCTTTGGAGATATGAATCTTGTCTTGTGGAGAAGTCTTTTGTGTTAGGGTGTGAAGCTAAAAGCTTCAACTATGCAGACGAAAATAGGAGGTTGCTGAAGACCCAAAAACACCGATGTCGGTAGCATGACCGACGTCGGTCATGATCAGTGTAGAAGGCAACCGGCATCGGTAGGAAGTCAGTCGACGTCAACAACACCAGGCAAGCAGGGATCGACGTCGGTCACCTATGTGTTCTAGAACTGTTCGTTGCACGAACAGTTAGTTAAGTGAACTGAGTGTTTGCATGTAAAGGCTATTTCAAGTCTTGAGCTGCGTGGATAATTATAGTAAACTAAGAGTCTAAGTTATTGTTCAAATCTGGGATTTATTTATAGACCCATTGGCATGTATTGTAATTATGAGCTGATAAGGAAGGCAAGGAAGATCCTTCCATTGTAAGATCATTGAGTTGCAGGTTGTTGCAAGCTCATAGGAGATCTACATGTGTAAGTATGGTCTGTTGAATTGCAGGTTGCAGGTTCATGAGAGATCTACTTGAAGTACTATAGACTGCTTGGTGTACTGGCAGGGTTATTACTGACTGGTTGGAGAGGTGAACACCAATTCTATGTGTGAGTTGTGTGTTGGGACCATTTTTGGTAGGAGAGTGTTTTGAAGAAGAATTACTATACACTTGAGGTGTGGGAAGCCTCTGTAAGGTGGAAGAGTGTGGCGGCTCTTTATTGTATTCTTTTCTGTACAAATGTTAATACAAGATAGTGTATTGTCTCTCATATTTTGTGCTATTGGTGAATTCTAGTTACTTGTGCTTCTGGTTATTTTCGCATGTTTAATTGCTTATATTTGGTAATCATATTGTGCTCTTTCTGAAGAGCAAGATCCTAACAAGTGGGATCAGAACAAGGTGTGTTATTCTTGGATTCCCTGACAATTGGTATCAGAGCTTTTGGTTGGGATACTAACAGGTTGGATTAGATCTGGTTAGTGTGTGTTGATTACAGGTTACTCACAGGGGTTTTCGTTTGAGTGGGAGTAGAGCAATGGCAGAAGACAGAAGACTACAAATGGAGAAGTTTAATGGTAGGAGGTCCAAGTCCAGGTATGGTAGAATAACCTGCTGGAAATATGGAAAGAAAGAGCAAGAAAAGAAAGATTGTTGGTTGGTAGCAGATCAACATGAAGGACATGAAGAAGAAACAGATGTTGCGGATTACGTTGCATAAGATGCTCTGGTATGTTCTTTGGATAAAGTAGAATCTTATGTTTTAGATTCTGGTGCCTCTTTTCATGCATCCCCAAATAGGGAATTTTTTCATGAGTATGTCCAGGGAGACTTTGGAGAAATTGTGTAGGGGATGGTAAGCCTTGTCAGATGGTTGGCAAAGGGAATGTGAAGCTGAAATTGCAGACAGGTAACACATGGGTGTTGAAGGAGGTCATGCATGTCCCAGTTCTAGAGAGGAATTTGATTTTTGTAAGAAGTTTGGGTGATGAGGGTTGCACAGTAACTCTCACAGCGGACTCTTGGAAGGTTACCAAGGGTGCACTTATTGTAGCAAGAGGTAAGAAAGTAGGTACGCTTTATCTATCTACTTGTATTACTGATTCTCTTTCTGGGTTATCTACTTCAGCTGTAGATTTGAAGATGTGGCTTAATAGGCTTGGTCACATGAATAAGAAGGAGATGCATGTTCTTGAGTCAAAGGGTATGCTTTCAGACTTAGAGAGTATAGATCGAGGTTTTTGTATGCAGAAGAAGAAGGTGACATTTCTTGAGGAATCCGATGTTAGTGACAAGAACATGAAAGCCTTGGTTTTCAGGGAGAAGGTGATGAACAAAGTTTAGCACAAGGGGTAAAAGAATTCTGAGTAGAGCAAGGGTGATTTGGACAAGGGTTTGATCCAAAAGGAGCTCACGAGAAAAGGTCAGTTCTCACTAGAAAAACACAGAGACCGACGTCGGCTAGAAAACTAGTGTCGGCGTCCAGACAGGGATCGATGTCAGATATGTATAGCCCGACGTTAGTGACTCAGGGCAGATAAACACTAGCATCGGCAAGGGGGAACCAACATCGGCATTGAGGCAGTCACAGGGAATTGACATTAGTCGGGTGCAGACTGAGATGTGACCGGCATCGGTTATTGAGACAAATTTTGGGTGGACAACAAGCTATCAAGGAGTCTCAAGCACCCATATGGAGGACTTAAAGGGTAAGTAAGCCTCAAATTCATCATTTCCCTTCTTTACACTACTTGTTGCTCACTTATGGTAAAGAACCAGGAAGTTGTTAAAGAAGCAGAGCAGGTAGATCCAGGAAACAGTGGGAGCTTGGCATGGATGAGGATGTGATTCCTTAGAGGAGAACCAAACAGGAGTTTTTTGGTGGAGTTGCTAGCTGGAAGTAAGCACTGAGAGATGAATGGATGTTTAGAATGAAGAAGATCAGAAATAGATACGTGAGACAGAAGGCCAGGGTATATGGTCTTGTATAAGTTGCAAGGCAATGGAGGTTTGATCATTGTATTTTTCTTTACCAAGTTGGATAATATTAGCTACATTATCCTATTACTGTATGATATGATTTTTGCAGGGTTACATATATAGGGTATTATTGAACTAAAGGTAAAGCTAGTTCAGAGGTTTGTCATGAGGAATCTGGGAGCAGCAAGATTCTTTGGCATGAGTGTGTTCTAGAGACATGGAAGGTCACAAGTTGACTTTGTTTCAGGATGATTGTGTGAGACCAGTTAGCACGTCGATGGTTAGATAGTTCACAAAATAGTGTCTTGATTCACATAATGAGGTTAAGTGCATGGTATGTACTAGACCTGAGTTTTCCCAAGCAGTGGGAGTTGTCAGAAAGTTAGGAGCCAATCTGGAAAAGAAGCATTGGAGGGTAGTTCAGTGGATTCTTAAAGGGACCAGCAGCAGGTGCACATGCTATATAGGGTCAAGTTATTTTCTACATGGTTTGTAGATGTGGATGTGGCAGGTGATTTGGATGACAAGTGTTGCACTACAGGATTTGTAGTGGTTGGTCTTCAAAAGTGATCTTGAAGAGGGATACAGAGCCAAGGGAACAAACTAGACAAAGTACAAGAACAGGTATAGGTTGTAATTATTTATCTCCAAGTGGGAGATTGTTAGGGTGTGGAGTTAAAAGCTTCAACTATGCAGATGAAAACAAGAGGTTGCTGAAGAACCAGAAGCACCGACGTCGGCAGCATGACCGACGTCGGTCATGATCAGTGTAGAAGGCAACTAGCGTCGACAGTAAGTCGGCCGACGTCGACAGCACCAGGCAAATAGGGACTGACGTCAGTCGCCTGTGTGTTCCAGAACTATTTGTTGCATGAACAGTTAGTTAAGTGAACTGAGTGTTTGCATGTAAAGGCTATTTCGAGTCTTGAGCTGCGTGGATAATTATAGTAAACTAAGAGTCTAAGTTATTGTTCAAGTCTGGGATCTATTTATAGACCCATTGGCATGTATTGTAATTATGAGCTGATAAGAAAGGCAAGGAAGATTCTTCCATTGTAAGATCATTGAGTTGCAGGTTGTTGCAAGCTCATAGGAGATCTACATGTGTAAGTATGGTCTGTTGAATTGCAGGTTTCAGGTTCATGGGAGATCTACTTGAAGTACTATAGAGTGCTTGGTGTACTGGCAGGGTTATTACTGACTGGTTGGAGAGGTGAACACCAATTCTGTGTGTGAGTTGTGTGTTGGGACCATTTTTGGTAGGAGAGTGTTTTGAAGAAGAATTACTATACACTTGAGGTGTGGGAAGCCTCTGTAAGGTGGAAGAGTGTGGCGGCTCTTTATTGTATTCTTTTCTGTACAAATGTTAATACAAGATAGTGTATTGTCTCTCATATTTTGTGCTATTGGTGAATTCTAGTTACTTGTGCTTCTGGTTATTTCTGCATGTTTAATTGCTTATATTTGGTAATCATATTGTGCTCTTTTTGAGGAGCAAGATCCTAACAAGTGGGATCAGAACAAGGTGTGTTGTTCTTCGATTCCCTGACATTTTGGATGTATAGATAAGTTATGTACCCTAGAGATAACTTATACTTGTTATCCTTACATACCACAACAATCTATTTTGGAGCACCTTGGCCAAGGGAGAGATTGACGCTTGATGGGTTCGTCTTCAAAGGTAAGTATTGCTAACTTTGTTCCTCTTTGTTAAAGTAGATAGATTTACATTTGTACTTCTCTCCCATGCATTAAGATTTCTTATACATTGACTTGAGTATATATCTTCTATGCATGTTTACTTTTTATATTTATTACCCCCACTTTGTGCCACAAGCTTTGGTGAGAACTATATTAGACTACACTTTACTTAGTGAATATGAAAACATAGGACCTAGATAGGGTTATTGCATAGTGTTTTTTGACTAGAGGCTTTGGAACCCTCTCTAGTGATGTTATTGTCAGAAAAGATCCCTTGGTTAGGTGTAACATAATCATCTTGGTCATGACCCCAATTATCTAATGTATCAACAAATAGAAGTGTAAGTATGATTTATCTTCTCCGAGCTAGGATTGATTAATAGGTCAATTGCATTTTGCTTTGTATAGATTTTGGTGAACCCAACGTGAATCAAACCTTTATAAGTTTTCTTTCACACATTCATTTATTATCATCTTATATATTTTTATTTTTTTAGAACTGTATCAAACCTATCAATACAGTTTAACAGTCGGTGCATAGGTTTCACATACAATCAATTAGATCAACATTATTTCTTCTTTGTGTAGGTCTTATTCAAATATAGGTTTTACATAGTTGACATAGTCGACTTTGTTAGTAGGTTTTACAAACATAGTCATCACAGTTAACTCTGGTCAACATAGTTAACTTTGTTAGTAGGTTTTACATATTAAAAAAATAACAAATTAAGCTTCTCCAAGATTACCAAGGTTCACTCTTACCTTCTTAGTCATTTATGTTTTTCATTTACGATCTTGTTTATTCACTTGTCATTTTCAGTTGCTTGCATGCTTAGAGTAATTAATATAGATTAATTAGGTAGTTTTTTAATTTACCAGATTAGTCACACTATTTTTATTTTTTGCACACACTTCTAAATCACTTTTGATGAGTGTCGTCTAACTCCTCATTTAACCAATATTTAATTGGTGTCTTATCAACTAGGCCTGGCGTCTAAAGCTATCTACAATAAGGTATGGGATGGTAGATCTAGAAGTCTGCTTATGGGGGTGCTTGTTGATCCTATTCTAACTTTGACTAAACTACTTGATTCACGCTTTTGCTAAAAAAGAAAGAAATCAAATCAATCCACTCTTTTGATGGAAGTAAAAGATCACACTCCTATTTTACGTTTGTAGGGAAAGTAAATTCACACTTCTACTTACGAAAAGAAATTTGCTTCACACTTCTGCTGTAAAAGAAAACATACTTTTCATAGAAAATAAATGAAATAAGAAAATGCTCTTTTTAAACTATAAATTTGTTTTGATGTTTTTATAAATAAATGCAAATAGTAACAAAATTCTAATTAATTATAACAACAAATTAATAAAATAGAACATAAATACCGTACACAATTCCTGGTTCCAAGGAAAGTGGGCCCTTGCTCCTCTCGGACTCATGAACAAAGATTAATCAGTGCTGAAAACTAAAGTATTAATTCATTAAATGAAATGATTATAATTTGGCTGAAGCCTGTATACTTTTATAATATCTGATTCTTGATTCTCTATTTTCTTTATATCTTCTATTATATTCATAGTCGAAAGTCTTACACTTTATACTAATACAATTAACTCAAAATAGGATTCAAAAGAATAGGACTTCCTTGGTCGATCCCTTCATCTAAAGATAGGAGATTGAGTTTCTAAGAGATCCAATTATTTCGATGAAATAAATATCCTATCCTATATTAGTACTAAAATCTGATTACATACAAATTTATCAAAAGCAAGTCCTTCAAAATAATAGGTAGTTATTTTCCTTATTTGATTCCAGCTGGAATGGTTCTTTCTTATTCTATCTGTTCTCTAGCTTCCTGTTTGTGGCGTTGTCCTCACAGAATTCTCAAAATTGACCCTATGGAGTCCATAGAGATGAGCCTATAGAGTCTATAGGAATAAGCCTACAAAGTCCATATAAACAAGCCTGTAGAGTCCATAGAAACAAACCTATAGAGTCTATAGAAACAAGTCTGTAGAGTCCGTAGAAACAAGCCTGCAAAGTCCATAGTTTTGCTGGGTGGAGATTAAAATGGAATGTTCACTATACATCACCTGTGTCTTCTTCTTGAGCATTCTTCACACCAAAGATCACTAAAGCATGCTATGTATTAGACATTAATGACAAAGTAAAGGTTTAGTCTTTGGTTTAATATAAACAAGACAAATATCTATTTTCCATGTAATAGCTCTTGGTCCCCAAAAATGTCACTCATTTTTTAGAACAACATATGAGCTATCTTGGTCCTACAGGACCAAAATTTATCTCTTCCCTTCTCAAAATTTGTTCTGAGATTTCAAATTCCTCTTTTTTCAAGCTTTTTCAATAAAGGGATTAGCAGGTTCAACAGGTTCAGAGGCTTATGCAGGCGAGTTCAATCAAAAGAACCAGTTTCCAATACTTGGCCATCCTCAAGATTGGGTTGGCACCTTGGTTTAATAAAAAATGTCCATCAGTAAGCATCTAAGCAAGGATTGAACCATTGAACTGTTGAACCTTGAACCATTTTGGTTTGACAGGTTCAGTGGGTTCAGAGGTTCAAAGTTCAACCGTTTCAAAGGTTCCATGGCTCTGAGCACTTAACTAGTTTCAAAGGCTTGAACCGTTGAACCTTGAACCATTTTGGTTCATCGGTTCAATGGGTCCAATGACCAATTGGTTCAATGTGCTTAGTTCAAAGGTATCAAAGAGACTTAGTGAAATCAAAAGGATGAACCAATGAACCGATTGAACCTTGAATTGAAAGAGTTCAAAGTTCAATGGTTCATGGGTTAAAAGGTTTAAAAGCAACCTCTGTTAAAGAGAGAAGCAACAAACATGTGGTTTAATGGATGATTCAACCAAGGAGTGGTAAAGTGATTAAACCAGGAAGCGATAGAACAAAAGAGATAGAATGAACCGATGAACCAACAAACCAATGTACTTTTAGCAGGTTCAAAGGTTTAAGGTTCAACATGGTTCAAGTGGCTAGCAAATATTGACAGCCCCACGGACGTCAAATTTAAAGTAAGGGAATATCTGTTGAAATTCAAATAAAGTGCAGAACTCAAAGGAAGAACCAAGTGACTAATCGAAAGGATAAAATTCCTTCGGGTTTGTTCAAAGGCCGACAGTGAACATTTCCTTCAGACTTTCTGTCTGAAGGAAATTATTAAGAGAAAGAGCCATTAGAATTCTTTTAGAAGTATTTTCTATGAGAAAATTACTAAGGTAGAGCCCGAAGGAAAATCCTGACTAAAGAGAAAAGCCCACGAAAAAATGCCCGATGGAAAAAGATAAAGTGCAGCGAAAGCCGCCACGTGTCCATTATAAAGCAGAGCGAAAGCCGCCACATGTCATCTTCTATAGGACCCCCAAAGGTTTTTAAAGCTTCTATAAGTTAAGTGAAATACATCACGTGTCCTATTATGACTCAGCAAAATGTGACAAGTGTTTGCATATGTGTTCCCCTTTTGGAGTTGCTCGGGCAAAATGTGTCATGGACCCCATTTTCTGTAAGTTTCTAATGAGTTTCATAATAACAGAACTTGCCACTTGTCAAAGACATAGAAAAGACCCCCCAAAGACTTAGGCAAGAAGGGCTATAAAGAGCAAAGAAGCACTTAAGTAGTGAAGAGAGGAGTGAGACCAAAAGATCAGAAATATCTTCGAAAGAGTTATTTCCAATAGGTGAAACAGTGGATCGAGTAGACTTCTAAGCACACCATACCAAGGACATGGCCTATTTTCTTCCATGAAGTAAAGACAAATATGCAAAGGACAAGATGGTCCATATTAAGGAGACATATCAGATGAAGGGACATGCCATAGTTATGGTAGTGCACTATTCTCAGCATGGTCTCTCCAGACAAAACTGGAGATGCATTGAAAATGCTGACTACAGCATGGGCTGTCCCATGGAAAAAGGCACCAATCCTTGGGTAGTTGCTATAAGTTTGTATTTTCTATCATTTTTATAGGAGATCTTCCCCTTACTAGAATTGAAACTCTGCCCAAATTGAAAGGCCTTACTGAGACTTTGAGCTCAGATTGTTGTTCATATTTCTTTGATTGAATGAGAAAACAAGTTACTTTCAGACTTTGAGCTGTTATAACTTGTGCTACTTTAGTAGATTATTCTTATGTCTATCTTTTGAAAGCATTCTTATTTATTTTATTTAACAAGCAAAACTAGTGGAGGTGATAAAGAAGGTGTCCTGAAGCCAACTACTTTCAGACTTTGTGTTGTCATAGTTGTCTTCAGTGTGTGGTTTTTTCTTTTCTATTTCTGTGTAAAGGACCTTGGGATGACTCTGTGTCCCCATTGTTCTTCATATCTCACTCTAGGGCAGTCAAGGTGGAGACTTTGTGCTACATCTTATATTGTTGGTTACTTTGGACCCTGTTACCTCGTTACTTGTTACCAAAAAGAGTCCTACTGTTTGCAAGAACAAGCACTTCTAAAAGAAGAGAAGTGCCTTATGTTGCTTCACCAAGATTTCTACTATCTAGGAAGGGATCTGGCTCTTGGCTGAATGTTACTTCTAAAAGAAGAGAAGTATCTTCACCAATAACCCTGTATTTCTCCTCTATTTGTTAGCATCATCTTTGAAAAAAGAGAGATGGATGGTTTATCCCACCCCTGTGTCTTACTTTATACTTATATATATAATATATAGCCTCCGTATATTTATTATGAAACCTCCCCTTGATGAGAGGAGAGATTTGTCCCCTTTGGATGTGGTAAACCTGCAACATTGGATGACCAATCTCCCTATGCTATGGTGATAGGAACTATTTTGGTCACCAGTTAGCTGGCCAACAAAATATTCACCCAACAATAGCTATCTAAAAATCTAAGATTTGCATAAGATAATATCATTCAAGATATGAATTAAGGGAAATATTATGTCAATAATGAGCCATATTTTGAGCTCATCATCTCCTCCAAGCTTTACCTTTTGCAAGTCTAATTGCAAATATTTATTGGCATTTATAGCTCTAGCTTCTGCTTTCTACACTCTGACTTAAATCATATTCATCAAATTCATATGTTATATGTCTGTCTAAATTGCTGGTAAATCTCTGATGTGTTTGAATATTTTATTTCCATATACTGAATTACTCTTCTGATTGTGAAGCCCAACTCTGCCATTCTAGAATAGGTATGATCAGCAAAGAGGGTCTATATCTCATGCCAATCCATTTATGCTCTCCCCTAGAGTTGATTACCTCTATTAAAATTTCCAAAATTGAGGTTGCTCTCCTCATACTCCATCTTAAGTTATTTGGGGACATGACTTCTTGCTTTTTAGGAGGTACTAAAAGTTGGTCCCATCTGTTTACACTTGCAGCCACTATTGAATCAAAACTCTATCTTGAAAATAAATCAAAAGAAACAACATAATCATATAAAGAATGTAAATAATGTGTTTTAACCTCATCATTTAACAAAGCATATTTAAAATTCTATTTGATCAATCTGGGAATAGGAAATGCTGGTTTGACACATAATCCTGTAGTCTTAGCATGATTTGTATAGTCCTCAGATATGCCTTTCCATGTTATTTGATTTTTGAATGTAGAATGTAATACTCTCAGTTGAACTTATCCTACATGAAGATTTATCAAAAACATATTGTGCTCATGATCTCCTAGAATCAAGTCATGCAAATAAAATTCACAAAGCAAATCCTACTGATCAGGTTCAGCACTATAGAAAATTTCTAAAAATGTTATTGGCTAAAAGATTTTGTAAGGAAGATGACAAGAGATCCGTAGAAGCTGCCATCTATAAAATTATTCAAATAAAAACAAACTGTATGCAAGAGAAGGATTTCTACATGCCAAAAGAGTTTCCCCTAATTTACATGCATCCTACAAATTTTCTTCTAACTCTTGGACTTTAGCTTTTAATTTTTTCTTTTCATTTTCCAAGACTTTGTTTGAAGAAGTTGCATCTTTATTTTTTTGTTTAAGTACATAATATTCTTCTTCTATTTGATATAGTATTTACAAGGGAGGAATACCTAGATCACTTGTTTGAGAACCACGGTCAACAAATACCTTAGGAGGAGAAGGTGCAATAGCAGGTGCTTCGAAAGAGTTTATCAAATTTTGCAATCTCCTATTTTCCTTCTTCAGACTTTCTACATATATCAAAAGACCAATCTGTTCATCTTCATCTTCATGTTCTTTTATTATTTCCTCTAATCTATGAATTTTTGTTGCATGATTAGTAGATATTGTATCTAATTTCTGCACCAAAGATGAGTTGAGATGATCCTTATTTTGCAATTGGCTGATCAAGTCAACAATGTCAGTTGTTTGTTGTTGTTTAAGAGCTTGATCTTGAGAAAGCTACAAAGTTAGCTACATAATAGGATCATTTAGATTTAATGATTCACCTTTCTCATTGATACATACAATTTTCCTTTTATCTATTACAGTTTCAACTAGAACAGATGGTTGTTCCGCCATACGTAATTCTTCTATTATGTGTGGCTCTTCCTCTGAATTTGGCTTCACCATTATGATTGGAGATTTCCTTTTAGAAGGAATTTCTTCAATATCTATAGGTGCAGAAATATTTTGATGTATGGAGAAATGGGACACCATTTTAAGACTATCTAAAATATCTGCAGCTTCTTGTTCATCTTTTTCTGCTAAAATGAGCCTTCTCCTTCTTTTAGTTACTCTTTGAGCTACACTTGGTTGATTTTTCTTCTCAACCACCAAACCCTTGGTCTTCTCAAGTTCTGTAGCAACCTTTCATCTCAATTTTCTTCTTCCTATCAAAGGAACTAATTGTACTACAGAGTCATGAGGTTCTTGTGGGGACCTTGAAATTTTAGGGTTTTGAGACCTTGTGATTCTTCTTAAAGAAGAAGAAGAAGGGATTTTTGTTGGGATTACAATCTGTGATTTCTTCCTTGGTGTTGTTTTCTCAGCTGATACAACAGGTGGAGATGATCATTCCTATGGTGAATTTGGAGTTTTTTGTGTAGGCAAATCTAGAATTTATTGTGCTATACTATTTTGAAATTCTTCCCAGACCTCTTGACCTTGCTGAAGGAAATGATGCTGGATAATAAGCTGAATAAGGCCATGATGCTTAAGAGTAGTAGTAGGGGTTGTAGACATAACTTGTAGAGCACCATATAAGAAAGATGGGAGGTTATTCTGGAACTTGTATAATTTGGCTTATAATTTAAGTTGTAATAGGAATAATAATGCCTTTCATAATTAAAAATTCAGGGGTGAGATTGGTAATGAATTCACTTACCATTATTTTGTCAAAACCCTAGAATTTTTCAATGAAAGGTAGCCAGTTCTTGGCTCTAAACACTGCTATAGAAGCTTTGTCCTTATGAAACTTTACTAGATCCTTCAACTCTGATCTTGTCTTCTATCCCATTTCTATGCAGAGTCATTGTCAGCTCGATTCTTTTAACTCTAATTAAGGTGTAAACTGATATTTTGTTGAAGTCGGTAGGCAACAGGCCCTAAAGATTGGTAGACCAAATTTTGTTGAAGTTCGTAGAAAGGAAATGGTTCATTTGAAATGCTAAAACTGCATGAGTTCGTAGTGTGGTATGATGATTTGAAAAATTTAGGCACCGCACGTTTTTACAGAGTGTGTCAGCCATTTTGTCTCATCAATACAAGTTATGTGAAATGATGATGTGTCATATTGATGGTGACAGTGATTCATTATTTCATTTAAAACCCTTTTTTATGACATCCCATCATTATGATACTTGATGACTCAATTGATGATATCAAAGCTGCACACTTATCCATACACCTTTGGTGGCTTGGTTGCATGTTTTTTCATTATGGCATGTGTCATTTTATTTTGAAAGATTAAAATTTGTGTCATCTTCAAAGAATAGTGTCTTAATTAAATCAAAGATAATTAGTTGACTAAACATAGATAGATAAAATATATGTCTTACTTACTTTAACCTTAGACGTTATGCTTTACTCGCCATGTGTCTTGCAAAAATAGGTTTACATGGATTAGTTTATTACATGGAGATGACCAGTCATAGTGTCATGATGAGATTTTCTTATAAATTTTTGTTTTTGCCCTTTGGCCAGCCATTGCTAGTTTTCTAGCCAAAGCCCTTTTTTTTGCAATGCATAGCCAACCAACAAGCTGGTTTTCTGGGCATGCATTGTCAATAGCATCCTTGGAAGGATTTTCACTATTGATTTTTGTGTGTTTTTTTTTTGGAGGATTATCAAGGAGCATGTTCACTGGAAGAAGTAAAGCTTTTCAGAACAGCTACTTGATCCTTTACTTTTTGAATAAATTCATCTTTATTGTGAAGTTTTTGATAGAGCTTCAATCTATGTCCATTGACTAACAAAACTCTTCTGCTATCATCAATAGGTATCAGCTTAACAAAAATATTTTCATAGACCTCTTCAATCTCATAAGGTCCCAACCATCTTGTTTATAGTTTTCCTTTAAACTATTGAAATTTAGAATCAAACAACAGTGCCCAATCTCCTTTCTAAAACTTTCGTTGCTTGATTTATGCATCATGCCAAACTTTTCTTTGATGTTGTACCAGTTCAGTTCTTTGTAGTGCTTCCATCCTCATTTCATCAAGTTGATTAAGCTATAGGAGTCTTTCTTTCTGTATTTCTTCTAATTCAATTCCTACTTCTACAGCTATTTTTAAAGTTTGTAATTCAAATTCAACAGAGAGTAAAGGCTTCTTACCATAAACCAATTCATAAGGTGAAAATCTAATTGTTGTTTTCCAAGTAGTATTACAGGTCTAAACAACTTTTGGTACCTTATCTGCCCAATCCTTTCTACTGGAATTAATAACCTTGGTTAAAATGGTGTTTAGTTCTCTGTTGGTGACTTCAACTTGTCCATTTGCTTATGGATGGTATGGAGATGTTTTTCTATGCTGAGTTTAATACACTTGCATGAAATGTTTTATCATGTTTGACATGAACTGTAGTCCTTGATCAGAGACTATCTCTCTTGGAGCACCAAATTGTTGAATGATTTTAAAATATAATAAATCAGGTACCATCTCTTCTCTTGCATAAGTTAATGGTTCCACTTCTGCCCACTTGGTCACGTAGTCTATATATACTAAGAGATATTTTTTTCCTCTAGAAGGAGGATCTACTGGACCAATAAAATCAATTTCTCATTTCTCAAATGGTTCTAAAACCAATTGAGGATGAGGGTGTAAAGGCATCTCTGTTGAAAGAGTAGGCTATCCAATTTACTAACAAGTATCACAATGTTTGACATATCTTTTTATTTGATGATAAAGATGAGGCCAATAATATCCTTTCTCCCAAGATTTTATGTATGGTTCTTTGAGATAAGTAATGACCTCCTCCTAGTTCATCATGACAAGCTCTGATGATATCATAAGCTTCACCATTTGTCATACACCTAAGAAACACATGATTAGGGCCAACTTTAAATAACATTCTATTAATATATTTAATAGAACTTTCTTTGATTAAATATTTCTTTTCTTTTTATGAAAAGTGCAGAGGAAACTTCCATGTGGCAAGGTAATTGGCTATATTAGCAAACCACGAAGATTGTGCTGAAATAACAAATAATTGTTCATATAGAAAGTCATCTTCCACTAGTTATTCTTCACCTGTAGTGTCCATTTTTGATAAGAAATCAGCAACCACGTTAGACTTCCCTGGTTTGTCTATAATAGTAACATCAAATTCTTGTAAGAGCAATAACCATCTAATAATCCTACCTCCCACAATTAGTTTGTTGGTAAGATATCTAATAACTAAATGGTCTGTATAGACAAATACCTTATAGCTTATTATGTAGTGCCTGAATTTGTTAATTTCATAAATTATAGCTAAGAATTCCCTCTCAATTGTAGTGTAATTTTTTTCAGCAGGTATCATATTTTTGCTAATATAATATATAGCATACATGTTTCCCTCTTCATCCTTTTGTCCAAGAACTGCTCCTAGTTCTGTATTGGAAGCATCTATGTATATATGGAATGGCTTAGTCCAATCTGGTCCTCTCAATACTAGAGTAGTAACAAGTTAAGCTTTGATGGTCTCAAAGGCCTGCTGACAGCTATCACTCCATTTGAATGTATTATCTTTTGTAAGCAAAGCAAATATAGGGGCTGCTATTTGGCTAAACTTATCTATGAAGCGTCTGTAGTAACCAACATGTCCCAAAAAACTCTTGACTTTAGTTTGTGTTTGTGGAATAGGTATGTTGGAAATTATTTCAACTTTCTTTGGATCTACTTGAATTCTTTTTACAGGAATATGGTGTCCCAAGACTATTCCTTCATCCATCATCAATAAACATTTCTCGTGGCTCAAAGATAATTGATGTTCCTCACATCTAATCAGTACTCTTTCCAAGTTGGTAAGAGCTTCTTCATAAGTTTCACCATAAATAGTGAAATCATCCATATATACCTCAACACAATCATTTGTAAGGTCAAAGAATATTGCTAGAACTACACTTTGGAAGGTTGTTGGAGCATTACAGAGTCCAAATGGAAGTACTTAGTAAGTAAAAGTTCCCTAAAGGTAGGTAAATATGGTTTTATCTTAATCTTCAACTGCTATCATTATCTGGTTATACCCACTAAACCCATCTAGGAAAGAAAAATATTTCTTTCTTGGCAAGTTATCAAGAACTTGATCAATGAAAGGTAAAGGAAAGCAATCTCTTAATGTTGCTTTGTTCAGTTCTCTATAATTTACACATATTCTTAACTTTTCATCCTTATTAGACATAATTATTAGAGGTGACACCCACTGGCTATCTGAGATGGGGTAAATAAACCCAGTTTCTAACACCTTTTGGATTTCTATTTTGACTATTTTCTTTAATGCTAGGTTTATTCTTCTTTGTAGTTGTCTGATCGATTTGACAGATTCTGTGTAAATATGATGAGTGCATATGTTGGGGTGAATTCCTTTCATGTCGGTATAATCCCAAGCAAAAGCCTTGGTATGTCTTTCCAATACTTCAAAGAGTTGATCTTCCTCTTCATTTGTTAACCAACTAGTCATCTAAAATGGATTAGGATATGCATCACTACACACATAGTGGAACCATGTATAATTTGGATTATGAAAATGTAGTCACGAGTGATACCTTTTTTCAAGACCCATATGGTGATGATGTAGTTTTTGATACAGATCCCTATCCCCCTTACACTACTCAATATATAGAACAAATCCAAGATCTGTTAGCACATTGCTTGGTTAATACACCTCCTTATCCAAGTCAAGACTAAGAAAAAACATCTCAATACCTTGCTAGTGTGTCATTTGTTGTTGAAAAAATACAATAACAACCTTACTACATCACCATGTTGTTGACATATTACCCATACTTGTTTGATTGTCACTTTATTGAAAACAAGGATGAGGTTTTAATTAGATCCATAGAGGTAAGGGCCAAGTTTCCAAAAGACTTTCCCAATGAAAACCTACCTAGTCTAGTCAGAGTGACTAAAAATGTATCTTACACCCAAACTATCGAACATGCCTCTACTAGTTACCCTCGAGCACTCATACCTATGTTACACCAAGATTTGAATATGCTTGAAAAAGGAAAGGGGCCCATAGAAGACCAATTCATGTAAATGCAACAAGTATATCAGACCTATCTTAATTTAGCATGGAATTTCAATGTCATGGCCATATTGAATGCTCCACTTATAGAACCAACTCCTTCAACAAGAATGCCAGTTGATTTGTTAGGTCAAACTAATTTGGGTGTGGACCCATTTGCCCAAAGTAATTTAGTAAGAACCATGTTTAATGTCCCATTCATTAAGGAAGTAACATTTTCCTCTACTCAAGACCATGTGCCAAATACAATGGATAACATGCAATTATCTTCCAATCTAGGCCAAGGTGAGTTAAATGTACCAACAAATAATCTATAACAATAAGTGCCTCTTTCCAATAACATAAGTGGTTCACAAGAGTAGGGGGAAGGAATGCTTACTTCTCAACCATAGTATTTTACTCCCACTCCTCAACTAGCTACTTCCTGAAGCATGTAACAACAGGGGATAAGTAATCAAGTGCTAGCTAATATTTTACCTCAACAAGCATCGAATGTTATCTTGCCTCAATAGGTGATGGCTAATATTCTATGACAATAGGCACAGAATAATTTACCATTGTAATGAAGGCAAAACACTACACCATAATATGGGGTAACAAATGTTCCACCTCAATAGGTAGTGACAAATACACCTCAATAGTTGTAGACCAATGTACCTATACAATTGCAAATGGTATCTAATCGACAACATATTTATATTGGTCAAAGAAAAATGCCAAACATCCAATAAGCATCCAGTTCACAATAGTTGTTCATTTAACAAATATGTGATAATGTCCACTATTAGGCAATTATTTCCTTTTACTCAGCAAGTGCCACATATTCAAAGATAGAGTATTGGTCAATAATAAGTTCCCTTTATTTGTCTAGGTTTGGCTAATTGACAATAAGTCTTTACTCAACCTCAACAGGGCCAATGTATTCCACAAAGCCATATCCTTCCATCACAACCCCAATTCCCTTAGACCTAAGCCCATATTCTAAATTGGAACCATGATATTTACCAATAATGTGTGTAATATCAACAACATAATCCCAATACATAGATGCATATTCCTGGTCGATTGGTCCATCAAACCAACATTCTATATTACTCCATAATTCTATCATACCTCAATCAAGGTAATCCACCTTTAACCACCCAACCAAAACCATAATCAAATATACCATAAATTTTATTAGCTCAATAACTACAATAGATGAAGGATGTGATTACAACCATTCAGATAGGAATGCAAACCAAGAAATTCAAATTGGATGATGTGTGTTCATACCCATTTAACATGGAGTATCTTCATATACCATTTCCTCTAAGTTATGAGCCACCAAAATTTGACAAGTACATGGGTAAAGGAGACCCTAAGGTGCATATAACAAAGTTATTTATTATTTTCCCTCCATTGGCCTATAGTGACATCTACCTACTCCTTTTTCTTCAGAGTCTAGTTGGGCAAGATTTGGAATGGTTTCTCAAGTTACCAAAAAATTTAGTATCTGACTTTAACAATCTCTTAGATAAATTTATGAAACATTTCTCCTATAATCTCAAGCATGAGATTTTAGTAATATATTTGAGTCAGGCCAAGCAAAAAGCTGGTGAGAGATTTTCAAGTTACTTATAGAGATGGAGAGCATTTGCTAGTCCCTTCACCCATAACTTACCAGATAAACAATTGGCAGTTGTGTTTACCAAAAATTAGATGGAAAAATACCTTATCACTTAAAGATTTAGTTTATACACACATTGAATGAATTCATTAATAAAGGCATATAGATCGAAAAGACCCTTATTAACAAATGGATTATTGAGTTGTCTTCCTCAAACTAGAATCAGAGCTAAAACCAAAACTCAAGCCCAAGTCAAAATACTAGCCCAGTCTAAACACAAGTGTCTACATCAGATCAAGCTAATAACTATGAAAAACTCAAACCATAAAATCTCAACAATAACATTGTTTTTAATTGAGTAACTGAATCACATCATGTTCAAATGGTGCAAACACCATCTACTTAGCCTATGCTACAAATGCAGCTTATTCCAAAAATATAGCCTATCTAACAAGTGCCACCTATGCCTCGACTTAAACTATCTCCTCAAATGTTACAGACACCACCTTTACAAACCCCTCCTCTAAGAAGGCTCACTCATAGAGTCTTCAGTGATTTTGATGACCCTATTAAAGTAATGTTTTACAAACTAGCCACGACCGATATGAGTAGTTAGCTAATTCCAAAACACTATCTTGGAGGTATACCATATCTAGAATGGTATAATGAGCATGATTTCTATGAATACCATCAAGTTCATGAACATTCTATACGCCATTGTGTGCATTTGAAGCACCTTCTTGAAAATATGTTAGAAAATAGGGAAATCTAGTCGGATAATAGAGCATCTACTTCCAATCAAAACTTAGGTATCTACCAAAATCCTTTTACACAACATAGCAATGCCAATAAAAAACAATAAAAATGAAAACCATAGTAATAGCAAAAACAAAAAAAAAATAGTATCAATAACATCCATAACAATATCCACAACAATAAAAATGTTAACCACCAAATAGAAGGAACCAAGGCTAAAAGTACCCCAACAACTAATAGACTTACCATGCAGTTGCACATGACTACAATATAATTATAGGTCATATAGTGTTAGTTCATGTATCTACCATTACCATCAATCCTAGACCAAATGCCAATAGACCAGGACGATTGCCTAATAATGTCAATCACCCTACCAATTCTAGTAATCCTTCCTTGACATGTGAATGTAGCCAAGTGCAATAGTAACCAAGGATTACCATTTTAGGACTTTATGCTAATAACTCTCCATTACCTTGTGACCACAACCAAGTGCATCATCAGTCAAAAATTATCCTATCTATCCCATCTCCATCATTTTATAGTTACGATGGTCCTGTATCTAATATGGATTACATAATCATAATTCAATGGTCTAAATTAATCGTCCTAGGCCCATATCCCCTTACCATTGAACCAATCCAACCTACTATGATGACTAGGAGTAAGCCAATTATTATTGGTAAGGAAAGGACATAAGACATTGTGGAACAACTCCAAAAGACACTTGCATAAATTTCAATTCTAGATTTGTTGTGTACATCCACCATTCAAAAGAATATCCTTATAGAACTCCTCGGCTAATCTTAAGTGCCAAATGACATTACTCTAGACAAATTCTAAGCTTTGGATGGACACCTAGCCCTAGGCCAAAACTTGACCTTTGACCAAAGTGATATGCCATCCCTCGACCCTCTCCATAATAACCTGTTATACATTAAAGTTGTCATCACACAACATAAAGTCAAAGTCAAAGTTGTATATCCCAGATGCTTGATATAAATATTGTCTATGAAACTAATCAAGCATCTGGGATATACAACAGCTGACCTTCAACTGAAGACTATTACTATCAAACCCTATGATAATGAAGAGCGAGAATCACAAGTAACCATAAGTTTACCAGTGATCATTGAGCCTTTGACCCATGATACACTTTTCCATTTGTTATACCCAGACCTATCATATAATTTTATTTTAGGTAGATCATGTATACATGAAATTTTTGCAATCCCTTAAAGATTGCACCAATGTAGCAAGTTTCCTCACTCATGATGGAGGTAAGTATCCATGGAGATTTATAGCCATATGAACACTTCAAGCATATGGCAACAAAATATGAAAGATAAAATTACCATTTTGGTCTAGACTCAGTACCAAAAAAAGACAAAAATAAAGAGATACTTTTTGAATTACTAGAGGCCAATTATATAGACCCTAATAGCCTTGCTTCCTATTCACATATGCCTCTTATTGAAATGTCTAATCAGTTTACCATTTCAGATAATGGTCCAAGAGATTATTTTACCCATGACACATTCTATATTTTCAAGCTTCCACAAAATCCCAAGACATATGGAAGGCCCAAAGCTAAGATAGCTTATATGGAATGGTGAGGAAAAGGAAAAAGAAAACTTCATAGCCCTACACCTGTTATTTTCACACCAGCCAGTAGTCAACAAGAGGACATGTTTGCCAATTATGATTCTTATTTATGCAATGAAAAATTGGTTGATTGATACCAAAGTACAAAGTATCCCATCCCTAACAAGATCATAGATAACCAAGCATATGAAAGTAGAAGCCTTGAGATAAATTAGCAAGGTACTCTTGAACCCATTTCTATGACCAGATACAAAGGAACTTATGGTCTCAAATTTAAACCACCTGGGGATGAACCCACATATCTCATATGTGTTCCAACACTAATGGCTAGTTATGATGATGTTGACATCAAATCAAATTCTGATCATATCATATATGAAAACCTTGCCAATACCAACTTATTTGACCTATATACCATTTTCACTATTAAACTAGTAATCTGACATTCCCCACTTCCCCTTTATCATCCTCAACTTGTAGGCTAGGACAAACAAGAATCCATGATACCATTATATGAGTTTGAGACTGATGAGGCCTTTTGTGATTTTATAGGCCTAAGAGATAATGTTCCATTGGGATATCACAAACAAAGGTTCTCTATCAAACTAGATCTTATAGCCTATTTTAGAGAGTGGGAGAATAACCTTAACTAAAACTAAAAGAATAAAACATTAAGGTCCCAAAGTGAAAACCTTTTTTAGGAAATTTTAGACCAGTGTAGAAGTAAAGAGAAAGGCCAATCTTTTGTATAAGTCTTGTTTTGGGTGCTACTATATGGGGGTGTTCACCCTTGAATAAATCTTAGGAGACCATCAACAAATAACTTACTATTAGGTCTGAGTTTATTATAGAGGAACATCCTGCCTTTGATCAATTTTTTGAGAATGTCCTATAGCATTTGTTACATGGCCATTGTTACTTTTAGGAGATTTAGATTCATGTTGTTTTAGAGAGCTTAAAGAACCAATTCAACCAAAAGACTTTGCCATACTAGCCAATTCACATCTTTGCCAACTATTCTGGAAGATAGATCGACTCTCTTAGTAAAAGTTACTATGAAAGTCAACATTGGGACTCCATATGACCTGAAGTAGATCAAATTAGGTGCATCCCTCACTAAGGAAGAACATGAAGTTTTTACATCCCTTTTGAGAGAATTTGTTGACATTTTTGCATGGGCCTATTTTGACATGCCAAGTTTGGACCCCACCTTGGTTATACACAACCTCATTGTACATCCTGATACCAAGCCTATAAAATAAATATTGTGTAAGATGCATCCTCATATTATTGTGTTAGTTAAGAAAGAGTAGGAAAAACTCTTGGAAGCAAGATGCATTAGACCGATTGACTATTCAGAGTAGATCTCAAACATTATGCCTATTAGTAAAAATCCAAAAGGGATCATAATCTACACTAATTTCAGAGACATCAACAAGGCCTTCCCCAAGGACAACTTTCCTCTACCAAATATTGACATGATAGCTAACTCTACAACCAGGTATGAAATGTTTCCTTTATGGATATATTTTTAGGATATAACTAAATCAAGATCATGCCAGAAAACCAACACAAAATAGTGTTCACCACTCCTTTGGGAATGTTTTTATATTAGGTTATGTCATTTAGCCTCAAGAATGATGGGGCTACATATCCAAGATCTATGACCATTATATTTATTGACATGATGTATGATATTGTCGAAGACATATTGGACATATGTAGATCCTCTAGTCATACTATGAAGGATATTTGAAAGGCTTTATGAGTATAAGGTTTGATCGAATCCCATGAAGTGCATCTTCAATGTTAATTTAGGAAAATTATTAGGCTTTACTATCTCTCACTAAGGCATTGAAGTTGATCCTACCAAGGTATAAACCATTACCAAGATGTTGACACCTTCCACTTTGAAGCAACTCCACAGTTTAGAGGGCAAAATTCAATCTATTAGATGCTTCATTTCTCAGTTGGTTGATAAATGCCAACCCTTCATGCATTTATTTGGGATGATGAATGTCAGAAAGCCTTTGAGTGCCTAAAGGAATACCTAGCCAATCCACATGTTTCATTAACACCAATACCAGGAATGCCATTTCTACTAATACTTATCTGCCACTAACAAAGCCCTGGGGGCACTTTTAGCTTAGCATAATGAAAATGGGAAAGAACATGTGTATTATCTAAGTCATACACTGGTAACATATGAATATAACTATACACCAATAGAAATATCTTGTTTAGTCATGGCCTTTGTAGCCTAGAAGATGCATCATTACATACTTAATAACAAGACCATAGTCATTTTCAAAGTATTTACAATCAAGTATCTACTATCAAAACTTATTTTATAGGCCCACATGGATAAATGGATCATGTTGCTAAGTGAATTTGAAATTGAGTATATCAATCAGAAATCCATAAAGGGATAAGTACTTATAGATCAACTTGTTGAAGTTCCCCTTTATGACACTACACCACTCATTTTTACACATCCAGATGAGACCATCATGACCATAATTGAAACACCTCCCAAGGAGTAGCACTTAAAGTTATATTTTGATAGGTCCTTCACATCTCATGAATTAGGGATCAAATTTTTATTTATCACACCACAGGGGGATTTTATTCCCAAATCATTTCGTATAAGGTTTCAATGTACTAATAACATGGATAAATATGAATCACTTGTTGTAGGGCTTTATCAATCAGTACAATGGAACATTTAGTACCTCTTGGGTCATGGTGATTCTCAGCTAATCATCAATCAAGTTACAGACTAGTTCTAGACCAAATATGATAATTTGGTACCATACAAGTCCATGGTGGACATTCTCAAGTAGTAGATTGCCTACATTTAGTTTGAACACATACTTTAGGTTAATAACAAAATAGTATATGTCATAACTACCATTAGTTCTTTGATCTATAGTACAAATAAGTAAAAATACTATTAGTTCCTCATTGAACATCTTCTAACACCTGCTCATGAACCTTTAACCATTGAAATGATATGTGACCTTGTTCGTCCCACTTCTATTTGGTATTTAGACCTATATAACTATCTTCATGACTAAGTCCTTCCACCTGACCTTTCACGTAAACAACAAAAAGCCTTTACACAACAAGCCTCTTGATATACCCTACTTGGCCCAACCCTTTACTCCAAAAGCTTTGACGGAATTTTAATTCATTATTTAAATTTATAAAAATTTACATTAGTGTTGAGCGAAGTTCATAGAGGAATTTGTAGAACCCACATCAACAGGGTCATCCTTGTCAAAAGACTCCTATGTACCAGTTACTATTAGCCAACCATGGAAGCAGATGTAACTACATATGTGAAAATATGTAACAAATGTCAGGGGTATGCCAATTTGATTCATGCTACAACCAGAACACTCAAACTAATGCTCACACCATGGCCATTTTGAACATGGGGACTTGATCTTATTGAGAATATTAACCCTACCTTATCTGATGGCCATAAACACATCCTCACCACCATTGAATATTTCACTAAGTGGGTTGAAGTTATACCCCTCACGTGACTAGAAAACAAATTTTCAAATTCATCTTCAATCATCTCATATGCTGCTATGGTATCCCATCTGGTATTATATCTGATAATGGTAGATCATTTAAGAACAAAGATGTCAAATCATTCTGCATCATGTTTAATATTACCCAACACTTTTCTACTGCATATTACCCACAAGGTAATGGCCAACAAAACCATTATCAATATTCTTAAAAATATTATCAATGATGTTTTTCGTGATTGGCACCTGTAGATCTTTCATGCCCTTTGGGCATATTAGACTAATTATCATACTCTAATAAGAACCACACTATATTCCCTTGTCTATGGCACTGAGTCCATTCTTCTCATTGAGGTTGAGTTGCCTTCTCTACGTATCTCATTGAAACACATCCTAGATGATGAGGATTACATATTATCTTGCTTGCAAGAGCTAGAGTTACTAGATGAAAAATGCATGGCCATTTTAAATAGCCTTCAAGCATATCAAAATTGGCTATGTGGTCAGTATAGCTGGCATGTCAAACATAGAGAGTTATAACTTGGTGATCTTTTCCTCAAAGAAAACTATAAGAACACCATGGGTGAGAAAAAGAATAAATGAAAGTTTAATCCTGATTGGATAGGCCCTTATGTCATTATTTCTAATTATGGCTTTAGAGCCTATAAGTTAGCTATAGTAGACGGAGATGACCTTGATGAGCCAATGAATATAATACATTTCAAGAATTATTTTGCTTGAGAGACCAGAATTATTATTTATGAAGGTCATTTACATCATGTTGTACTATCACCTTCCTTTTACCATACCATATATCATTCCATCCATACCTTCCCTATAAATCGAAGTTATTTTTCCCTCCCTTCCCCACTCATTTTTACCTTGGTTCTAGTCCATTAGTTCTTTGAGAAGCTTCATCGATTGGACTTAAATGATGTTTCATCAATTTATTTAGTATTTCACAAAGAGACAATATCTTGGACCAGTGTACAGTGGTTTAGAAATTGCATTCTTCATTGTTTTCACATTATATTTTATTATTGGTGTTACTAATTATAACCATCTTTAGGTAAATTAGTGTCACTATCCTATGCAATTGTTTCCTAATTATAACTACCTATGGGAAAATTAGGAGCACCACCTTTACCATTCATTACCACATCACATTTTCATTCTTGTTCTATACTGTGCCATTTGCCTAATTCATGAATTTTTTGTTACTTAATTAGATTCCTCCATTGTAAGGCAAAACTACATTAAATTGAGGTCTTAATGGGACTATATAGGTAGCACTCAATTAACATTAAAGTTAGTTTATCCACCCCTTTGCCATGATCTCATCTTTTTGTGAGCAACCTAAGCCATGCTCTCACCATTTTATGAGCAACCTAAGCTACGCTCTTCTTATTTTACGAGTTGCACCATTTGGTATCTTGTCATTCTTGATTGAGTTGAGATGCCTTAAAAATTCCAAAAACATTGGTAAATGAACTAAAAAATCCTAAAAAACACAAATCATGAAAATTGGCTTAGAATTTCCTTGCAAGATATAAAGCCATTAAAATTTTATAGGATGGGCCATTTTATCTATTTAATTTTATTTCTAGACCACCTTGGTCATTTTCCTCCCATTTCTAGGAGAACTACATCAACCTAAGGTTTGAAAAGACTATGTAGGAAGCCCTTAGATACATGGGGTTTCTCAGGTTAGCTTGGTTGCACTTTCTTTTCTTTTTAGACCACATCTTTGCCTTAAGGATCCTAGGAGTCCAAACTATCTCACGAGTAACCACTTGTCATTTAATTTTTCACATCCTTATTGGCCTTAGCTATATGCTCTCATCATTTTATGAGTTCATGTTGTAAGTATTATGTATTCAAATTTGATGCACTAATGATCACTTGGCTTTTCTTACACTCTTTCCATTTTGCGAGCCATTTATTTTTTAATGTTCTCATCATTTTGTGAGCCATTTCTATTTGAACACTCTCACCATTTTGTAAGCTCATTCTCATTCCATGCCTTAGATGTAGTATGGGGAACATTTAATAATACCCTGAGGATCTCATGGAAACACTTAACCTATCAAATCAAATAAAAAACTTTTGAAACTAGCTCAAAAAGAGACCCCCTCATGGTTGAAGATGCATAAAAAGCTGCCTAAAGTGTAACTGATTGTTCATAAAGGAGAATGCACAAAATCTTAAGTTATTTTTATGAAAATTAAATATAATTAGATTAGTTCATTTGTGGTTACTTATCTCATCTTTTAGTGTGGTTTTAGCCTAAACCATACTCTTGTGCTCACATGCTTTATTTATGTTGATGTTTTCATGATTGTGAATGCCATCCCTCTTTTTTTGCACTTGCCATTTCACAAGACCATTCTCATATTCCTCTACACATCAATAATGTTTTCTTATCATCATTTTTTTTCTATACCATATCTTAGGAGAACTAAATTTGGCATAAATTTCATGTTAGATCTTGCATCCATTGAACTATGTAGGCAACATCTACTTGCCTAGTGCATCTGGAGTTAGCTCAGCTACCCCTTCCTTTTCTTCTATTCTCCACATTTTGTTTATTTTTTTCATTGTCTATATAGCCTAGGGGTAATATATTTCATCTTGTTTATGTTGTTGTTTCCCTATATCCTAGGGGAAACCTTGTGCCCATTGTTATTGCATTGTTATCCATGTGTTGTTGTTACCTAGCTTAAGGGTCACTCTGTTGCCAAGAGTAACACCTCTATTACACATGCACAAACAATTTGTATTCTATTTTTATTAACATTGTGATTAACCATTATTTGTATTTTTCCTTTGTTTGTTTACAATAGTTTGTTTATTGAATTTTTCTTTGCTTTGCATTGTTTATTTCTTTTTTGTCTTGTTTTGTTTTGTTTGTAGCCATATTCATTTATTGGTATTTTGTTTGTGACCATTTTTGTTTATTAGTGTTTTGTTGTTCATTTTTTAATGTTTATTGGTGTTTTTTTTGTTTGTTTATTTATGTTTATTAGTGTTTTGTTTTGTTTTGTTTATTGGTGTTTTGTTTTGCTTGCTTGCCTATTTATTTGCTTTCATTGTTGTGCCTTAACTTAATATGAATGTGTTCATTAGGTGATTTATTATGCATGATACTTAATTCCATCCATATTCATATGTCAACATTATCATCATGGTTTTTATCATTGGTACATTGTTTTTACTTGTTTATTGGATCGAGTGTGAGTCCTTATGCATATTATCACTAAGTTATCATGTTGTTATGTCATGGTGCATATTGTCATGTGCTATAACAAAAATTAGTTCGATGGATCTTACAAGTGATGGTATCATATCACTTCTCTTTGTTCATGCCTTAAAAAATTCTAGAACTATCTAAATATTACCCAAATATAGATTATTAAATCATAAATGAATTTTAATCCCTGTTAGATAGGACATGCATCTCCATACTAGTAGGTGGCCTAAATTCATGCTTATCCTTCATACCAGATAAATCTTACTCCATGCCTATGGATTTAGTATGTAATCCCCATTTCCCAAATTTACCCTATTGGGGAAAATATGGCTTGTATCATGCTTTCATCTGCCCTACTAGGCTAAACCATAGTGCTAATGATTATAACCATCTTTGGTTAAATCATTGTGTTTTGATCTATCTAAATATTAGTGATTATAATCACCTTTGGGAAAATCATTGTCTTTATCTACCCTATTGTAGCATTTTTTAATTATGCTAATGATTATAATTGTTTTTGGGCCAATCATTCTTTTTACCTCATTATGTTGATGATTATAACTGTCTTTGAGAAAATCATCCTTTTTATCTACCCTACTAGGGCATCTCATTGTGGCACTGATTATAACCACCTTTCGGCAAATCAATTTTTCACCCTCTCTTTACCTCTTGGTCACATCATTTATTTCTTTTAGAGGGAATGTTCATTGACCTTATTTGCCACTCACTCCATCTAGGGAACATCTAGGGCTCATCCATCACCTTCTGGGGCATTAGGAATTAATGACCTTTTCATTCTTTGAGAAGATGTTACTATGCACATGTCTTGCAATGCATTCCTAAATAGGGTAAAATTGTTGAAACTCCATTTCGGCCACAACTGGATTCCAACTAGACTTCAGATTGATTTATACCAAACAAGGCAGATTAAGCCTAAGAATCACTAAATGTCTCAATTTCATTTGCACATTGGATATTAGTGCTTAGAATCATGTTGAGGCATCCTTATTTGGAGTATTATATTGTACACAATTGTAACCTCTCATCAATTCATCTCTAGTCAACTTATGACCTAGTAAATTCATAGTTTAGCCTTTGGAGCCATTAAGCGAGGCACTTGAACAATTCCTAAAATGCAAAAATGCTAAGCAAAATGAATTAACTAATCAAATCAAATTAAAATTTTAAGTGGAATTATTATGTGTAATTAGTGAAATTGAATTTTGAAAAAATGGAATTTAAATAAAAATGAGGTCATGATGATGTCAGCATCCTCAAAATCAAGGAATTAAAAATATCTTCTCTAAAGCTATAAATTTAGAAATGGAGAGCCATGCTTAGTAAATAGGATCTCTATCCCAAATATTAAATATTTGTCCCCTCCTTAACTCAAATAGGGTTAGTTTAAACTCAACCATAGTTAACTCTAACCTAACTACACTTGGCTTAGGGTTAGTTTGGAAGGTTGTAAATACAAGGTCTCACCCATTGTTCAACAAGCTTCTTTTATGTAATGTTATTTTGTTAAAATACTAAGCCAATCCAAAGCCAAAGCCAAAGCCAACATTACCAAGGTGACAAGAAGAGGTGGTGCAAGAATCTCTATTGCCAAAGAATCTTTGATCACACAACTGAGCACATAAATTCATGGCCAACATACAATTCTTGCTCTCATGGAAGGTAAACTTATTTGATTTTTCTTCATTTGATAGTTACTTGTATAGTTTTCTATCTCCTTGAGTGTCTAGGATAGAGGTGTAAGTTTTATTAATTAGTTTTTGCTTGATTTTGATCATAATAACATGATACTAATCTCTCCTCTTGGATTCCTATTGATCACATGTTATACATTCCTTTTTTCCATTTATGTTTTACATGCTTGCCAACGTGACTTAGTATGTTCTACATTCTTTTTTGTCATTTATGTTTTACATGATTTCCAACGTGATTTAGTGTGTTCTACATTCATTTTCCATCATCTTATCATTTACATGTTTGATCTTTTATTTCTAACCTAACCTTAGAAATCCTTGTTTGCTAATTTTTCTAAGTAATTCATTACTACTTTAACCATCCTATGTATGCATGCATTACTTTTATAGTTATTCTTGTATACCTAGAGTTTTTCAAATGCAGGTATTGCACCCTCCATGATCAAGACTAGGATATTTACATGTTGTCATTTAGTGGAAAGGTAATTCAAGGTATGTGTATGGTACTTTTAGTTACTTTCACTTTGTTTCAACATTAATTTCAGTATTTCATTTTTAGTTAGCTCATTTTTGTGTGTTTCCATGTTATTTATCAAAGAACCATCCCATATTACACTCACATGACACGTGATGAGCTGTGAGTGAGGCATATGTATACACATAATATTTTTATTAAATTTATCAATTATTGATGCTTTTTCTCTTTAAGGAACCCATCGAGTCTCAATCTCACTAAGTGCATGCCTTAAAGGGTGCACCAAAAAAGGGGTGTGAAGACCATTGGTATTTCACAACATTATTGTTCCCTATAGCACCACTTGATATCTACACAATAGTCTCTTATACACTTCCCTAAGCCTTGCCTCCTCTCTTGCACTCTCATCTGAGCATTTAACCACCTTACTTAGTCCCTTTATGAGACTAAAACCCCTTTTTGACATTTAGCATACACTGTCAGCTTAGGCTGACCCTGTATTTAATTTGTTAAAAGCACATTATGAGTCTAGTTTGGCTCTAGCCAACCTAGACTACGACCTAACATGTTTTTATCAAATAACAATATAGGGTCGATTAGGCCAACCCTATCAGATAAAATTTTGAAAAGGTTTAGGGTTAGATTCAACTATATATACACATCCATTTCTATCATTTATAAGAGAAGAGAAGAAGAAGAATATATTGTGCATCTACTTATCCACCATTCTACTTGAGGAGAATTGCTTAGGGTTTCAATAATTTTTTTGGAGATAAGAATCCTGTCTTGTGAAGAAGTCTTTTGGATGCATAGAGAAATTATGTAGCCTAGAGCTAAATTATCTTTATTATCCTTACATACCACAGTAACCTCTTGCAAATCACCCTTGGCCAAGGGAGATATAAAGGCTCAATAGGATCATCTTTAAAGGTAAATATTCTTAACTTTGTTCCTCCTTTGTTAAAGTAGATAAATTTGCATTTGTAATTCTCTCCTATGTATTAGGATTTCCTATACATTGACTTGAGTATAGATCTTCTATGCATGTTTAATTTTTATTTTTATCACCCCCACTTTGTGCCATAAGATTTGGTGAGCACTAAATTATACTTTAATTTTCATTTACTTAGTGAATATGAAAATATAAGACATAGCTAAGGTTATTACATGGTGTTGCTTGACTAGAGGCTTTAGAACCCTCTCTAATGATGTTATTATGATAAGAGATCCCTTTGTTACATCTAGGGGATCCATCTTGGTCATGACCCCAAATATCTAAGGTATAAACAAATGGAAGTGTAATTAGGATTTATCTTCTCTAAGCTAGGATTGATTAATAGGTCAACTGCATTTTAATTTGTATACACACTCCATCTTAATCAAACTAACTCCAATATTTAAGTCAAATTTTCACAAGTAGACCTTGTCTAAATCTTGTTACTGATCACACATAAAGTCAAAAGTTTGATCAACATATCTTATCAATCCTTCTCCAACAAATCAATACAATCATCCATCAAATTTAACTTAATGGCTCATATCATTACCCGGGGAAAATACAGTCACATCAAATCATAATATGACCATTCATCTTGTAGGATTTCATCAAGATAATAGATAAGACACTTATCACAAGGTAACATATACTTGTGTGTTTTACTCATCTGCTCTTTGATGATGTTTTATTTGAATGTATTTTTTCATGTATATATATTTGTCTACTCATAAATGCTTATTTATTTATTTGCATTTATGTCTTTGATTAGGCATTTTGTGAATATATTTTTATA
Source organism: Torreya grandis (assembly GCA_037957365.1). Classification (NCBI taxonomy): domain Eukaryota; kingdom Viridiplantae; phylum Streptophyta; class Pinopsida; order Cupressales; family Taxaceae; genus Torreya; species Torreya grandis. The sequence goes on along the minus strand of JARHVA010000219.1, from coordinate 5,255,299 downwards.
TTTTTTGTCTTGTTATATTGTCTTTATCATATGTGTAATAACATATGGTAAACATGTCATCTTGGTTCCTTATACCAATGTTGAATTACGCCACATGATAATTTACACTTTGTTTTTTATCTTTATATCTTTTGTGTCCATCCATCATGCACTTTGGCAAAACATCATCATGGTCATAAATATATCATGGTGTATAATACCTAGTGCTACATTAAAAATATTTTTTTGGACTATGATGATAGATGACTTGTTACAATAATGAAGAATTGATAGATGTTTGAAGACAATAGACATCTATATCCTCTCATTAATCACCTATCTAATTGTCTAATCCAATCATGTCAACAACATCTAAAATCCAATATCCAATCATTTTTCCAACACACATATCATCTATCTCATCATCAACCTCCTAAATCAAATCATAAAATATAAAATCCATGTTAAATTATCATCATATATCTAACAACTAACATCTCTAATAATTCATCATCATTATCATCTAGTATAATCCTATCCTCTCTCATCATTTTTCTCTCTTTTAGGGAGAAATACATAGGCCTGATATCCTTGTAGACTATGCAGATAGTGCTTAGTCACATGGGGTGTCTAAGGTCAGCTCAGCCATAATCATTTCATTTGATGTGATTACTAATCCCTCTCATTATATCATCTTTCACAATCATTTAGTCTATTATCCACTCCTTTACCCAATCTAGTTCATCTTATCAAATCCTTCCTCATCATGATCCATCATCATTAATTCATGCATTAGTCAAATCCTTGAGCTACAATATCAATCATCATTCAATCAATCAATTAATCCAATCAATGATCTTAGCATTCCTTGAAATATGTCCTTGTATAAGATATATTCAATGCTCGTGACATCATTCAATAAATTAATCCAAGACAATGGCTCTCATACCATGCATCCTTGCTTGGGATACGTACAAAGCTCACAATTTTGCTTATCTACTCAAATTTTACAACTCCCCCCTTTCATATGTTGTTGACAGGGGCACATTTAGGGCCATAACTTTATTATCTCTCAATCCCTTGCATGTGTTTGTGTTAGGGGCATCATCCATATCATCAATATAATAGCTCATCAATGAGAAACATTATAGCACATCCATCACTATCAATAACATCCCACACATTTATTTCAGTATACCTTGTATTCATTCAGCATCTGTTTTCTCATTCTTCCCTCTTAGGGATAACTAAAATAACCTAAGGTCTTTTGAGACTATGTAGGCAGTGCCCAATCATTTCAAATTGCTTGAAGAAAGCTTGACCACACTAATCAATTCTTCCCCTTTGTCCCTTTGTCATTCAATCATATCATTTTTCACCCATGCTCTCATCATCACTTAATGTATGCTTTGAGATACACCCATCAAATATTTAATCAATCTTGTCAAATCATTGTCTTATTTCAATCGCAACTCTCCCTAGCATGTGTCCTTGCCTGGGATATATCAAAAACTTGTAACCAATCATTCAATATAAACCATAGCTCTCCCAAGCATGTATCCTTACCTAGGACATCATCAGTTTGTAGCTCATTGTTGACATCAATCTTATTCTTCACCATCACCTCTCTCATCCATCATCTCCATAATATCCCAACCCCTTTTCTCTATTCATGCATCTCATCCCTCATTTCCTCTTTCGAGTGGCCATCTATCTCATCCCTCCCTATATGTCCCCTTGAGGGACATCATCCATCTTAACTTACTAACATTCCTCTATTACTAACTTTCTTCTTTGAAGGACCATTTCTCTTTCTTCTAGTCAAAACACCCTTTCAAAAAGGGGGAAAATGTATACATATAAATTTACTCACTCCATCACACTAATTTCATCCATAATTCATCTTAACATTAATCTATTTTAGTTTCTTAGTCACTAGTCTATCATCTATAAAAATTCTCTTGTCATACATCAACCATATAACTCCCATGTCTCAATTAATTTAAATCGCATCTTACTTATCATTAATCCTCACTTATCCATTATTTTATAATTTAAAAATTTCCCCTCACCTACCTCCAACTACCCACACTTTCTCTTGAAAATCACATTTTTAATCATTATCTAATCATCTATTAATCTTCATTAGGCATCCAAATGGAATCTAGAGTCTTCCAAGCTCTCTATAATCCTCTACACTCTATAGATAATTCCTCTCTAGAATTCTCCAAGGAATTTTATATTCCTTGGAAATTCTTCATCATATTCTATATAAGCAACCTCACTCCATGTAAATGGAAATATTTCAATCTTTGGGTAATTCACGTCAATATTTCAATCTTCAAATGAGCTTCATTTATAAATCCTTCATGCTATCATATTATCAAACAAATTATCCAATCCATGTCCAAATATTATTCAAGTTCTAAGTCCAAAAAATTGAACATTCCACATCAAGCATCAACTTGTCAATTTTAGGCACATCACTAATTTTTGAGGTAGATTAATTGGAATATTGAAGTATAATTGTTTTATTTAAATTATTATTTGCATTCACTTTACTTATCTTACCCAATCAGGTGTTTAGAGTAGGTTTGATATTGGTTAAAATTCATTTCACATGTTATTTGGTGTTATTGACATTTCATTATCGATTTCAAATTTATCATAATAAAAATGGGATTCTAAAGATCATAGGTTAGGATTGATCAAAAGGATCAATATCAAAAATTGATCTTGGCCCAATAGGCTAACCTTATCTCAAGATAAGCACAACCTCATAATGATAAAAGGGGTTTAACATATCTATTTTTGAAATATGATTTAGGTAATGTGGATAGGAAAAGGGAAAAAACATAACAAAACATGTGTTGCTAAGTACTTAATTCTTAGTTAAGACCCATATAATAAAAGTGGATAAAAGACATTGTAAAATAAGGCTCGTGCCTAATTTGGGTGTCTACACATATGGATAGAATGTTCCTTCAATGTTGTTTACTTTCTTGCATAATAAGCTTAACATTGCTTGCTTATTGTGTGTGACAATTGGCACTTGTTTGAAATTTTTTTGAGCATCTCTATGAGATTATTGTTTTATATGTGTGACATTTGAACATGTTGATTACTTATGTCCCATGGCCCTATATGTATAATTTTTGCTTGTGTGACATTTAAACATGTCCCTTTTATGTAGTCCTTGGCCTTATTATATGACATTGTGTGTTGTGTTTGTGTGTTTGTTGAGCTTGATTGATGGTGTCATGATCTCCATCGTGCACTTTTAGGACATAGTCTACATCAAATATTTTTACTTTATTATATGCTTCAATGTTATATCTATCTAAACATAACACTTTGTATGCATTACATTCAATATGTTACATACATGATTCAATGACAGTTACATTTTCTTTGATAACATAATACTATGTGAGCATATCTTTATCATGATACTAATAACTTTTATTTTGAGATGAGTGATTTGTAGGCTACATCGCTCATCTCAAAATTGGGGAATCACAATGGACTTGTATTGGATATTCAAACCTCCATGAATATATTTGGTACATAATACAGGTTGCAAAAGTACATAGTATAGGTTTTCCAAGATTCAAACTAATGAAAAAAATAGATTTTACAACTAAGTACAAGTTTTCAAATGATTCAAAAATTAGACATATGATAGATATTAACATGTCAATACAAATTATAGGGGCATGTGACATGCATATGCTCTCATTTTTTAAATACTCAAAGTATAAATTATACACACTTGAATGCATATACATGGGCATATGCAAAATAGACATAATAGACACCCATTTTCCTACAAGTACACATTTATAGTCTTCTAATATGTCTATACCTTTTCACTGAGAATTAGATATCTAGTGACATGATCTCTCATGGACCTCATTGATTCTATATTATTTCACTTGATTTACCTTCCCCTCGAGCCTGTGTTATATTTGTTTCTCTTCATCCAATGTATGTCATGGATCCATTTTTATTGTGCCTATTTTTTTATGTTTTTATCCCTTAGACACTTACGTCCACCATGGAAACTAGTGTTGATGATAGTGATCAACTTCGATGTAACTGTATAGGCTTATCTTTTTATCTTTTCTATATATTTCACTTTGTGACCATTTTGTTAACCCTATTTTCTCATCCTATGGTCAAATTTTTGCATGTGACTAGGTTTTAATTCAAAGTCAAAAGGTTCCTTTATATATAAAGGCTATATCCTAATTAAGACACCTTCCAATTTGATAAGGCAACTCTTTAATTAGAAATTATTATTTATTTCAAGCTATCAAAATGAACTACAACATTAAATCAAATATCTAAAACATTCAAAAGGTCAAATATATTATTACATCACTTATACCAAGGGTTACTAAGAGAAATAGCATATAGTCACACTATTATAATTCTACATACATGCATAGGAGGGAAAACTACATGTGAGTTTGAGGCCCTCTTAGGATTATTCTCTATGTAGGCAATACTTAGCAATCAAATGGGGTTGCTAGGGCTAACTTGACTCACGTTACTAACACCTTTTTACTAGGTTACAAGAGGCATAACTATTATCTAGATTTGTCACACATGAGGACATAACTTGAGGCACATAACAATTACATAGGGGGAAGTACAGTCCTAGTACAAATTTGAATTCACTCTTGTGTATATATCTCATTGGACACTTGCATTAGAGGTGGACATATGCATCGACATTACTATCCCTGAGTGATACAAGTGTTTGAAGGTCAAAAATAGTCATAATGTAGAATTAATAAATTCCATATCCCTAAGACAACCCTATGATGATTTATGATCACAGCCATAGTCTAGAATAGAACAACAAACAGGATATACTCTTTTTATCCCTTAGTTGCTTAGTACTTACTATATTTATTTCACATGCCTAAATGAGATATATAATCAAAATATTGTATTATATTGTTAAAATTTGAATAATACTTGATCAACATTCAAAAAAATTATTTCTTGTATGTTTCTCTTATGAATCTAAAAGTATTAAAATAGACACAAAATCAAAGTTATACATAAAAAATACATTTACATTTGAACATAAAGATGCACGGAATTCTATATCATTGGTAGATATTTAGAGGGGGAATCATACTCATTCATACTCATGCTTATTCAAAGTTACAAAATGCAAAATTTTAAAGTTCCAAAAATGTAAAACTCAAAATTTCAAAGTTTTAAAAGTTTAAATATTCAAGTTCAAGAGAAAAATATTCAATAAAGAAAAATATCCATCTCAAAGCAAATTATATGAGAAATGCAATCATGATGGAGGTATGAATACTCTTCATTCCCTTTTGAACATGCAAATTATAATATATATATATATATATATATATATATATATATATATATATATATATATATATATATGTTTATAGTGGTGCGATTTGAATCTGTACGTGTGTTTTATTGAGTCTAGTGACACTCAACGACCTTGGCATCACTTCTAGTGAACCTAGCATGGTTACAACTTTTCTAATTAGCACATTGGGTATTATTCTTTATTTATGACAATTTGGATAATGCATCTTTTGAACTTAATATTTTGATTAGTTATTCAAATTGGGACTTGATAACTCTTAATTCACCTTTGGTTCAAATTTTCCAAGTGCTTAAATAAGGGGGCATAATTATAAATTACAAATTAAATGAAAAATTGGTTTCACCTATATACAGGTGTACTCTTTGCTTACTCTCTTTCAATTTTTTGATTATCAAAGTTAAGCTTTCTCTATTTTTAAATGAATAAAATGACTACTTCATGAGTTATTGCAAGGTTTGCCAAATTTGAGTGCTTAAGACAATTAAAGTATCTACTCAAAGACAAAGTGTGTTATACACAATCAAGTTCAACTCTTTCTTCTTTGCTCTAGTAGTTTCATTTATAGAATAAGGTGGCAAATATAGACACATAAATCTAGTCACATGTACTTGAAAATATTAATTCTTGGCACATTCTAAACCACATGACTTGTGCACAAATATGTGATCTTATTCACCATTCCTCTAAATCCATTAGTTTATATGTGAGCTTAAAACCCTTTATTTGTTTTTATCATTATATATAAATTTCTATTTCAAATTCTCAATATGTCTAAAAACACTTTCAAAATGTCCCCAATAGAGGACAACTATATCTGATTTCTTTGGATACTTCTATACTACATGGATAGAGGAAGAATGCACCCCTATCTTTAAACACCCTATTTTGGCCATAAATGTGTTCAACCCAAATTTTAGATTGATTTCTACCAAATAGTACAAATTAAGCCTAGGAATCACTGAATGTCTCAATTTATCTGCACACTAGATATTAGTGATCAAAATCATGTTGGGACATCTCTATTTGGGGTATTACCCTATACGTAATAATAACCTCTCATAGATTCATCTCCAATGAACTTGCAACCTAGCAAATTGATAGTTTTGCCTTTTTACCCATTAAGTTGGGCACTTAAATAATTTCTAAAGTGAAAAAATGCTAAGCAATATGGATTAGCTAAGTAAATCAAATTAAAAACTTAAGTGAAATTTTCATGTGCAATTATTGAAAATAAGTTTTTATAAAAAAAAATTTTAATAAAATTGAGGTCATGATGATGTCATCATCCTCAAAGTGGAGGAATTAAAAATATCTCCCTTAAAGCCTTAAATTTATAAATGGAGATCCATGCTTAATAAATGGGATCTCTATCTCAAATATTAATTGTGTCCCCTCCTTAACTCAACTAGAGTTAAACTAAACCTAATCGTAGTTAAATCTGGCTTAATGACACTTGGGTTAGAGTTAGTTTGAAAGGCTATAAATACAAGGCTTCATCCATTATTTAACAATCTCTTTTGGTATAATGTTATCATGCAAAAATACCTTCAAGTATCATTTTATGTAATGTTTTAATGCTCATTTTTTGAGAGAGAGAATCATCAAAGCCAAGCCAAAGCCAAATCCGAGCCCAACATTGCTAAGGTAATAAGGAGAGATGATGCAAGGAGCACCATTTCCAAAGAGTCTTTGAGCACATGATCAAACAACTTCCTCCATGGCCAACATACAACTCTTGCTCTCAAGAAAGCTAAATAATGTTTTTTTTGTCTTTCATTGATAGTTACTTGTATTATTCTCTTCATCCTTGAGTGTTTAGGATTGAGGTGTTAGCTTTATCAGTGTATTTTTATTTGGTTTTTATCATACTAAAAAAATAATAACTCCCCTCTTAGATTCCTATTGATCACATAATGGCACACCTAGTAGGATGCACACCCCATAAAACTCTTCTAGTTACTTCTTAGAATGTTTTTCTAACCATTTTTATGTCAAGTTTTTGATCCAATTGCCAAAAAAATGAAGAAATTTGATCTATCAGCCAAAAATTATGTGGTCATTAAAAGTCATAGGGATCGATGATGATCATGTCAGATCACCAAGGATTATTCTAAATCAGCCACAGTCACTGTAGTAATCAATTTTGATCTTTGCATCTGAACATAATAAACCATAAACATAATAAAAATCAACTCTTTCTTGCTCTTTTTGGTGCCTAAAAATCTATTTATTACCTATCTAACTTTATTCTTGTAGGGCAGTAAGAATATTGAATTTGAAACATTTCTTATCAAGCATTTTTTCTTTCAAAATACGTATATCTTTGGTGTGATCATGGGAATCCATGATGATCATGACAAATCGATGTCAATCACTGGAATCAGCCACAATTCCTACAATAATTGTTAATGATTTCTATGTGTTTGTTTTAGAAACCTAAGAGTTAAATTTTGTGTTTTGTGGAGCTAACTTATAGGAGTCTCACCTTGGCTTAAACACAAATTAATCCACTAACCATGTTTGTAGAGAATTGATCCAATAAAGAATTTTAGGTGTTTTTCAATCAATTTTTCATTTTATAAAGTTAAATTTTACAACAAAGGTTAAAACTTATTAACACATGGTTAAGGTGCTTAAAAATCACTTAACAATTTGTCTTTAGTATTTCCAAGTTTTTACAAGTGCAAACATGACCAAGGGGCCAAAAATTTAACACATTTCAATTTGATATTAGTAAAAATAACCTACATATTTAGTTAGAACTCCTAAGAGATTTTATTATTCTTATCTATTCTTTAGCTAGCTTCAATTACTTTCATCAGATTCTTTGATTTTAGCAAACATAAACTTTAGCATGTATGCTCCCCCTCCATCTCATTTAGGGAACTCGAGTGACTAAAAGTTCTTGGTTTATTTTGATTGTTTATAAATTTGTGTTAGAAATAATGTTGTGTATGTTCTCCCTAAGTTTCAAGTGACTTGGGTGATTCAAAAGCGACCTCTAAAGTCTTTCCTTTTTAATTTATTTATTTTTATGCATTTGGCTTGTGGGCTAAAGTTCATCACCTCCCCAAGAGTTCTTTAGGGGTGTATTGACCTAGGGTTTCATCTCCTAACATCATACCAACCCCACTTCATGTTAGGGTATATAAATCAATGCACGTGATAATGGCATTGTCAAGGGGTGAGTGGCTAGCCTCTCTGATCTTAACAAAAACCTAGGTTAGGTCTTGATAAACATCAAACTCCACTAAGTAGTACACATATGGAGTTGCTATGAAAATGAATAGACCCTTGCATAGTAAGTTAGCAGGTATGAACCCAATTGACATGATTGCACCCTTATGTTAGCCACACTTGGGACCATCTAGTACAAATAAAAATTATATATTTTTAATTAACCTTACTTAATACGTAATTTATTGTCAAATGTCAAGTGCTCTTCACTCTAAGTTCATGCCACATACCAATGCTTGAGAGACAAAGGGGGTGTGAAAACTCTACCTACATTTGTTCCTTAATTTTTGGATTAACACTTAATTCCTCACAAGCATTGGTATATGTTCACTAAATTTAACCCTAAGTCAAATTGAGTCAACCCCCTCGTATATTCAAACTTTTCATAGGGTCATTCTAGGTTTGAAAGTGGTCACATGGTCATTACTGAGTTCAAAATATATCTTAAGGGTCATAAAATATGTTCTAACCTTTGTCATATTTGTCCACTTGTTTTAATATCCTTTTATGCCATATTTTGGTCACTCTAAGGGAGTTGTACCAAAAAGACAAATGTCAAGGCTCAAGATAATGTACTTTCTATCAGATAATGTCAAAAAATAGTTTTGAAACTGAAAGGTTGTATGATCAACATTAAAACAAGATCATCTATAAAAATTAGTTTAAGATGCATGTAAAGACTGATGTGACTAATATGACACATGTGGAAGCTTTAAGGAAGTGTCTCAAGATCCTCACAGTTTAGTTTCAGGTTCAATTAGCATCAACAAATCCAAAATTGAGAAAAATCTATTTCTCTTTCATGTCACTCTCTTGGACATGTCAAGAAGGGTCAACTATTTTCAGTTGGTATAGATAGGGTAAGAAGAGTTGAAGTGAATGCACTTGGTGGATGTTAGGGGTCCCTATGTACTTCCATTTCATGGTCATAATTTCAAGTTTTATGGTCCATGTTGGCTTCAACTAGTTTGGTATGTGTAAACATGAATGGATATGTAGAAGCATCTCATTATGATAGAAATGCATAATAGTGATGGTCTGTAAAACAATTTTTTGATAGTTATAGGTGAAGGTGTGAAGTGGAGCTTTGAAAATCAACTTGAAATGAACATCCTCAGTGTAATGTGTTTTCTAAGACCTCAATTGATAATGTAGGTATCTGGTTTGAGGTCATCATACACCTATATCCTCATTGTCTTCTACAAGTAGAATGCATACTGAATATGTATGTCTAAGAGGATTGGAGGTGTCAATGATCTTTAGGAGAGCCAAGTTGTATGCTCTAAGCTTTGTGATAGGTTTTCATCATCTTCAATTCTTATAACATATTCTACCAATACAAGAAGAGGGTTGGGCTTTCAAAATAGTGAGAATGTTTACCATAGTCAAACATAGATGGAGACCTACAAAAGCAAGAATACCATAGAGGTCTAAGGCATTGAGAAAGTGGGAAGTGTTCCCAAGTTTGAGAATATTCTCAAGATGACAACAATAGGATTGAGCCACTTCAAAGAGGTTGGAGGTTGGTTGTGAGAGTCATTTCAAGATCAAGAATAGTCAAGACCACTTCAAACAACACATAAAGGTACAAATTTGGATAAAATTGTAAAGTGAGAAGTTTTACCTTAACTTCTCTGAAAGGGATTCTGCTCATACACAATGTTATCTATTTGTGAAAGTCTATGAGATATAGGTAAGCCTGACATTTTCACTCTTGCAGCCTAAGCCTAAAAGTCACACTTGAACATGAGAGGAAGCTGTTTGGCCGAAAAAGGATGATGGTAGATTGGGTTTTCAACTCAATTAAAATCTTGATAGAAACACTTAAAAATTATAATGCCATCAGACCAAAAAGAACCTAGAATATTGTAATGCAACAGTAACACATAATGTATTCATGATAGTGAAATGATTGCATGATCTCAAAGCCAAAACAAGTACATATAGGTATGGAATGGTCCTAGTGACCACATGAGGAATTAAAGGTGTGAAACATAGTCCTCAGACACATATCACCGCCTAAAATAATCTCATGTTTCCCTTAATTGATACCTACAGTCTAACTCATACACATACTAGTCTAAGCTAGTGAAAGGTGCAAGATTAGTTGGTAGGCAGATGTGTAAGATGGATGTGACCATGTTGAAACCACTCTCATAGTGATAATATCACATTTTCATGAGATTCTCAGAGGAAAATTATCAAGGAAATATTGAACTAAACTTGGGTTTTGAACCTCATACTTAATCAACAAAAATCCTATACTCAGTAATACTCATATAAGTTAGTCTTAAGAACATATGATGTTCGTGGGTCCAGAAGCATGGTCAAGGTTTGAAAATTGGTATAGAGTGTCATCAAAATCTGGAGTAGACCTCCATGGTCTCATTTGGGTCAAACTAACAAGGTAAGTGTCCTCTATGTTGTCTAAGACCAGAGGCACTCCATAGTCAACATAACTTGTAGACATAGAACATGAATGAAAAAATGATGAAATGGAGAGTCTTGAGTGACAATTAGATGATGCCTAATGTTTAATTAAGGATGAACAAATGGTGATAAGGACCTATAGCCACTAAGACCACTCAGGTGGTTATATACATAGAAACACAATCTATACAAATTGGGCCTAAGAATTAGACATGAACCATCATGTGCCTAAATTCACTCATATGATCATATGATCCTTCAAATAAAGTTGAGAACCTTCATGATATAGTGGAGGCTTGATGAAACTCAGTGGTTTGCAAATAATAAACTAGATTGGTCAGTTTTGGCCTAAACTTGTCTCAGGGGTGTCCAGAATGCATAGTAAGATCTTGAGGGCCAACTTCTTTCACTCGTATATGTAAAAACATCATTCATGGTGTCTCAAGTACTTAGGGGTAGTTAAGGAGGGTCCTAAACTCAAACTTAATGGAATTCATTTGAGGGTTAAGGGTTTAACCTTTATGAATCATTGTTAAGAACCTAAATGTCCTAAAACCCTCTCAAGAACCTAATGAGAAAGATATGGTGAGAAATGCATCTAGATAGGGTAAATTTACTTAGAAGATGATTTAGAAAAACTTGGCAATCTCTCAAGATCCTTACCATTTAATTATTTTGTATTATCACTTGTATGGATAGGTCAAATACTATGTTTTCTAAAAATTTTAAGGTGATTTAAAGGTACAAAAGGAAATTGATAGGTGAAATCCATTATGGAAGGTGTATGGAGATGTATTTAAACTTTTTATACCCCATTTTAACCTCATTAATTCATGGAAATCCCTCTATGAATTTGGATGTTATAGGTAGCTTGGACAAAATAGTGAGAAGCAAGGTGACTACCAAAGTTGAAGATGAGAGGTATTGTTTTGAATATTCTTGAGGCCTATATGATAGAATAGAGGATACAGAGGTATTAATTAAGTGTCTCACCTCTATAAAATGAATCTCCTTGAACATCTACAAGTCACCCTAATGACAAGTGTGTGAACTCAGACCTAAAGGGCCAGAGAGTACCTGCAAGAAAGTGAACAACAAGTGTCAAAGAGAAGGTCAATAGTTGAGGGGTATATCCTAACTGTCACAATCATGTTTCCACCTTCTAAAGTTAGATGATATGTGTCAATGACTTACAAAGTAGTTCTAGACTATCAAGTGGATTCCTCATCAAGAAGGTAGTTTCAAGAAGGATAATGAAGTGTCCCTATGCCAACTTGAGGAGTATGTCATACTTCAGATGGACACTTGTCCAAGACAAATTTATGACCTATTTTACAACTCTTTCTCTAGAATTTTAACTGGTCTTCAAGACTTGACACTTTGGCATTGTGACTGTTAACTTCACTCCTTCTCTCTCCTCTCTTATGATCTATTTATTGAAGCCATTTTGGCATTGTAAACAGTCCATAATTGGTATGGTGAAGCCATACTAGTTTTGACATCTTGTTTTGCCTTTGAATAAAGTTTTCTCAAGCTAGTTTAGTCTCTAAATTTCTTTCCTAAGTATGTCAATTAGTCTATTTGAATGATAAATGATGAATGTATTCTCCTTGCTTCCATTTTGCTCTTGTATGCATTATGTGAGTAGCATTTCTTCTAATAGGTATCATGAAGTGTATATGTTTGTTAGGTGTATTTTGAAGTGTGAAGGAGATTAGTAGTGTCTAATATCAGACCTCCTAGTTACCCACCTTTGGAATTGCATGAAAATTTACCCCCATGTAGAAACACTTATGCTAGAAGAACCTTTAAATTGAAATCAGTTTTAGCAGTCTGCCTTTTTAGAGCAAATGCAAGTATGTTTGTGGAGATATATTTAGTGTATCACCTTCATTAGTGTAAGTTTATTTTATGTTTCCTTATTTTCTTTTCATCCCCAATATTGATTAGTCTAGTGTAGTGTGTGAGACTAAAATATAGATCAAGGGAGCTAGCCCATAATCTAGAGATCTATCTCTTGTAGTAGTTTGTCAAAATTCAGAGATAGTTCCATGTTATCCAAAATTTGACAAGGTCTCTTGGAATTCTCTAGGGTTACAATTTGGGATATAATATATCAGTGAAAAATTTGGCTGAAGCTCTGCACACATGTGTTAGTTATAGGGATAGGATGAGCTATTTGGGCTATTTTTATTTTCTTTGATTTACATGTGTGTTTTAAAATTATAAATTATTTGTTTGTTTATTCAAAAATGAGTCATAACCATCATATGTTTTTATCACGCTATTACCCAAAAGGTGTTATTATATCCATTTGGTGTCACACATTTACCTTAGACTTTTTATTCCAAAATATTTGTGTGTGTGTCACTTATTTAAATGGGGCATCGTTATGATGCATGTTTCATCCCAAGTATTCACCTTGAAGTTTTGAATCTAAAACAATTATCATAGCCTTTGATTAAATTAGCATCATTACATTGCTCATATTATTTTAAAAACATTGCCTTGTTCCAAGCCAAGTTTAAAATCATGTTTACCTTTGGTCTAAAATGGTGACGTTATGTTGTCCATTTGGGTCTAGAATATTATCCATTTGAAAAATCCAAATCTTTTAAACCAAGTTCAGAATTTGTCTTGCAATGTTTAGATTCAAAATTGATCGATCTACACCTATGTCTTGCTTAATTTTAGCTTGGGTATTTACCTCTTACCTTTTAATTGTGTAACTTGGACTAATTCCTTGATTATTTTAAAGACCCATTTGCCTAGATCTAGGAAGTGGTTTATTTTTGTGTGCCTCAAGTTGATTTGTTTCCTTAAACTAAGGTTGAAATTATCTTTGTAAGTACAAATTTAAGCATGGTTAGTTTACATTGGAGCCTTTTTTATCACTTGGGATTGAATGTTTTGCTCATCCCTCTTATTTTGCTTACTTGAGATTGAATTTCATAATTATTTTTAGGCGTGTGCCTAGAGTTAATGTCTTATACCAAGGTCAAGTTTGTTTTAATATCCATGTGACAATATTGAGTCAAAGTATGTTGAACTATTTGCCTTATATTTAGATTAATTACAAATTTTTACCTCAACCTAGTGTATTTTAAAGTTTAACTTTGTGCCTTCTTATCAAAGGACCTAACATTTGCCTTATAGTTTTCAAACCTAGTTTATTTTAAATTCTAGTTTTGTGCCTTCTTATCAAAGACCTAGCATTTGCCTTAGTTTTTAAATATAATTTATATCATTTGATTCTAGCTTTGTGCATTTTAACCAAAGACCTATCACTCTTTTTCATTTAAGACCTAGATTAGATTTTTTCAAAACACTTCAAGAAGACCAGTATTCAAATTTACCTTTCATTTGACCATTTGTGTGCAAGACCTTATACCTTGGACATATTTAAGACCAAGATTACCATTGATGATTTTAAAGAAGATCTCCATTCTAGGCCAAGTTTAAACCATTTATAATAATAGATCGAGTTTTACATCTATACCAAATTTCGAGCCATACCAAGCATCGACAATATTTTTAGATCACATTTCAAGAGTTTTTGTGAAATTAGAACTTTTATTCACAAGATGTTAGTCAAGGGTTCAGATATGCCTTTCTACACATATATTGGGACCATCTACAATCTGGATTCCAAAAATATAATCATGAATTATGCCATTATTCAAGACCCATACGGTGATGATGTAGTTTGTGAAATGGATCCATATCCCCCTTATACTACTCAATATGTAGAACAAGGCCAAGATCTATTAACACACTACCTAGATAATATACCCCCTTATCTAGGTTAGGAACAATAACATACATCTTAAAACCTTACTAGTGTGCCATCTATTATCGAATAAGTCTAATAGTAGCCTTACTATGTTACCTTGCCATCAACATATGGCCCATACTTTTTTGATCATCATTTTCTTGAAAATAAAAATGAGTTTTTGGTTAGATCCGTAGAGGTAGGAGCCAATTTTTCAAAATAATTTCTCCATAAAAACCTACCTAGTCTATTTAGAGTGCCTCATAACATACATTATACCAAACCCATTGAATAAGCCTCTACTAGTTACCCTCAGGCACTCATGCAAATGTCAAACCAAGATCCAAATATGATTGCAAAGTGAAATGGCCCCACGGTAGACCAATTCATGCAAATGCATCAAGCATATTAGACTTATCTTAATCTAGCATGGAATTTTGACATTGTGGCCATAACAAATAACTCGCTTATAGAGCTAACTCCTTCAATATGAGTCTCAGTTGATTCATTTAGTCATACTAATTTGGATGTAGAACCATTTAACCGAATACTTATGTAGATGGCATGTTTAATGTCCCATTTTTTGAGTAAGTGATTATGGATTCTACTCAGGACCATGTGTTAAATGTAGTAGATAACATGTGTCTTCCAATATAGAGCAAGGTTAGTTAAATGCACCACAAAATTATCCCCAACAACAAGTGCCTCTTACCAATACCATGAGTAGTTCACAATAATAGGAGTAGGAAGGCCTAGTACTCAACCACAATAGGTTACTCTCACTCCTCAACCAAATACTTTTTCAAGCACACAGTAGTAGGGGATAAGTAATCAGGTGCTATCCAATGTTTTACCCTAATAAGTGATGAATGTTACCCCACCTCAATAGGTGATGGATAATATTTCATAGAAATAAACACATACTAATTTACCACCTCAATAAAGGTAGAGTAGTAAGCTATCTCAACAAGTGGAAACAAATATTCCACCTCAATAGGTAGCATTAAATGTACCTCAATAGTTACATACCAATGTACCTCAATAATCACAAACGTTATTTAATCAACATGTTTTTATTGGTTAATGACAAATACCAAACACATAATAAGCATCTAGTTCACAATAGATGTTTGTTCAATAAAGAGGTGCTAACATCCAGCAAGTACCTATTAGATAACAATTGCCTTTTACCTAGCATGTGCCACATATTAAAAAAAAATGGCTTTCATTAACAGTAAAAACCATTTATACAACCAAGTTGGACTATTCAACAATGCATTCCTTCTCAAACTCAATAAGCATAGTACCTCCCACAAAGCCACATAATTCCATCACAACCCTAATTCCCTCAAACCCAAATCCATTTTCTAAATCTAAATCAAAATATTTACCAACAACACATGCAATATTAACAACCTATTCCTAATACGTGAATGCAAATTCCTAGTCAATTGGTCTATCAAACCAACATTCCATAATACTCCATTCTTTCATTGTACCCTGGTCAAGGTAATCCACTTTTGACCATGCCACAACCATAAACAATTGTGACATCAAGTTTCTTATCCCAAGAACTACAATAAATGAAGGATGCAATTCCATCCATTTAGATAAGAAAATAGACTAAGAAATTCAAATTGGATGATGTGTGTTCATGCCCATTTAGCATGGAGTATCTCTAGATACCATTTCCTTCAGGATATGAGCCATCCACTAAAATTTTACAAGTACAAGGGTAAAGAAGACTCTATAGAGAATCTAAAAGAGTTTTTTGTCACTTGCCAACTAGTGGCCTATAGTGACATCTACCTGTTTCTTCTTTTTCTTCAAAGTCTAGATTGATAGGCTTTGGAGTGGCTTCTTAATTTACCAAAAAACTCAGTATCTGACTTTGATAATATTTCATATATGTTTGTATAATATTTTTATTACAATCTCAAACATGAGATTTTAGTAGTGGATTTAAGTCAAGCCAAGAAGAAAGTTGGTGAGAGCATTACAAGTTATTTATAGTGATGGAGAATTCTTGCTAGTTGCTTCACCCATAATCTATTAGATAAATAATTGGCAGTTGTGTTTACCAAAAATTTGCACAAAAAAATATATTACCACTTAGAGCTTTAGTGTGCACACACATTCAAATATATCATTGAGAAAGGTATCTAGATTGAAAAGGCCCTTATTAATAAAGGGATTATCAAGTTATCTTCTTCAAACCAAAATCAGAGCTAAAACCAATATTCAAGCCCAAGTCAAAAGCCTAGCCCAGTCTAAGTGCAAGCATCTACAATTTATTGGGCTAATAATTATGAAAAACCTAAGTTGTACAACTATAATAAGAATGTTATTAGTAATGGAGTCACTAAATTACACCATGTTCAAATGGTGTAAACACCATTTATTCAGCTTATGCCACAAATGCAGCTTATTTCATAAATGTAGCCTATCTATAAAGTGCAATTTATGCCTCAACCCAAGCCAGCTCCTCAAATGCTACATCCACCACCTTTACAAACCCCTCCTCCAAGAATAAGACCCACTCATAGAGTCTTCAACAAACTTGGTGAGCCTATTAAAGTAGTGTTTTGAAAATTATTCATGGCCAATATGATTAGTTGGCTAATTCTAAAACATTTTCCTAAGGGAATACCTTATCCAGATTGGTACAAAGAGCATGAGTTATGTGAATACCATCATGTTCATGGACATTATATACATCATTATTTGCAATTGAAGCACCTCATTGAGAACATATTGGAAAATGGAGAGATCTAGTTGGATAATAGAGAATCTACTTCTAATCAAAACCTAGGTATCTATCAAAATCCTTTTCCACAACATAAAAATAATAATCATCAATAGTAACAATTAAGACCATAACCATAACAACAACTATAGTAAAAACAAAAATAACAATGTTAACCACAAAATGTAAGGAACTAAGGCCAAAATGACCCTAATAATTGACAAACCTATCACACAGTTGCACACAACTACAATAAATTTGTAGGTTGTATTATGGGTGGTCATGTTTCTACCATTACCACAAATCCTAAAGCGAATGCCAATAGACCGAGACTGTTGCCTAATAATTCCAATCAACCTACCAATGTTGGTGATCCTTCCCTGATCTATGAACATAGCCAAGCACAACAACAACCAAGGATTGCCATGTCAAGTCCTTATGTTGGCAACTCGTCATTGCCCTATGATCACAACCAAGTGTACCAGTAATCAATAATTACCCTCTTTGGCCCATTTCCATCATTTTTTAGTTATGACGGTCTTATACCCAATCTAGATTACATAATCACAACTTGGTAGTCTAAAATTGCCATCCCAAGCCTGCAACCCATACCAATGAGCCAACTCAACCCACTATGTTGGTTAGGAGTAAGCTAATTATCAATATTAAGGAAAATGTATGATATTATGGAATAACTACAAAAGATATATGCATAAATATCTATTTTAGATTTGTTGCGTATGTCTACCATCCACAAGAATATCCTTACTGAACTCCTAGGCCAATCCCAAGTGCTAAATTACATTATACGAGATAAATTTCAAGCTTTGGTTGGACACCTATACCCAGGCCAATAGTTGACCTTTGAACAAAGTGATATGTCATCCCTTGGACCTCTTCATAATAATCCATTATAAATTCAAGTTGTCATCACACGACATGAAGTTAAATATGTCCTCATAGATAATGGATAAGGCCTTAATATTATGTATCTAAATCTCATCAAGCATCTGGGAAAGATATTAGCCAACCTTTAACCAAAGACTATTACTAACAAGACCTATGATAATGAATAGCGAGAATCAAAATGAACTACTAGTTTATCAGTGATCATTGGGCGTTTGACCCATAATACACTTTACCATGTGATAAACCTAAATTTATCATACAATTTACTCTTGGGTAGACCATGGATACATGAAATTCATGCAATACATTTAACCTTGCACCAGTGTATCAAGTTTCCTCACACTGGGATGGAGGAAACTACCCATGGATATTTACAGCCATGTAAACACTACAAATATTTGGAGGTCAAATATGAAAGTTAAAATTATCATTTTGGTCTATACCTAGTGTCAAAGAAGGATAAATAAAAAGAGATACTTATTGAATTGCCAGAGGTCGATTGCATAGATTTGATAGCCTCCCCTCATAGTCACATATGCCTCTTATTGAAAAGTCTAATCATTTTACCATCTTAGACAATGGTTTAGGATAGTATTTTACCCATGACACATTCCATATAGCCAAGTTAACAAAAAATCCCAAGACCTGTGGAAAACCCAAAGCTAAGCCAATTTGTATGGAATGGTGATGAATGGGAAAAGAAAAATTTCATAGCCCAGCATCTATTATTTTCATACTGACTACTAGCCAAGAATAAGACCTCTTAACAATGATGATTCCTAATTATACAGTGACAAATTAGTTGATTTCTACCAAAGTACAAAGTATCCCATCCCTAATAGGATCATGGATAACCAAGCATATGAAGGTAGAGGCCTGGGGGGAAATCAATAG
Source organism: Torreya grandis (assembly GCA_037957365.1). Lineage (NCBI taxonomy): Eukaryota > Viridiplantae > Streptophyta > Pinopsida > Cupressales > Taxaceae > Torreya > Torreya grandis. Next base: position 5,235,949 of record JARHVA010000219.1, on the reverse strand, counting down.
GGTACTATTGAGCCCATCTCTATAACCAAATATAAATGAACTCATGGACATAGATTTAAACTATTTGGGGGTGACCCCACCTATCTTATTCATGTTCTTATGCCAATAACTAGTGATGACAATGCCGACAGTGAAATAACATTTGATCATAACATATATAAAGATCTTGTCATTACCAAATTATTCAACCCATATACCATTTGTACCATTACACCAATAATCTATCATTCCTCGCTTACCCTTTATCATCCTCAACTTATAAACTAGGTACAAAAGGAATCTGCAATACCTTTAGACAAGTTTGAGAATGATGAGACCTTTTGTGATTTTTTGGGCATAAGAGATAATGGTCTATTGGGAGACCACAAATAAAGGTTCTCTATCAAAATAGATCATGTAGCCTATTTTAGAGAGTGGGTGAACACCCTTAACCAAAAATAAAAGAATAAAACATTGAGGACAAAAAGTGAAAACCTCTTTGAGGCACCTTAGACCAGGGTAAAAGTAAATAAAAAGTCTAGTCTCTTGGTGAAAACTTGTTTTAGGTGACACTAGATGGGGATGTTCACCCTTATTCGAATAAATCTTGGGAGACCACTAATAGTGAACTTGATTTTGGTTATGAGCTAAGTACATAGGAATAACATACCTTTAATCAAATTGTCTGAGAATGTCCTACAATGTTTGTTACATGGCCATTGCTACCATTAGGAGATTCAAATTCATCCTATTTGGGAGATTTTGAAGAACCAGTACAACCAGAGGTCTTTGTTATTACTGGCTAATTTACATCCCTAAAATTATTTTGAAAGATGGCTCGAATCTCCTAGTAGAGGATACTATGAAAGTCAATATTAGGACTCCAAAAGATATAAAGTGGATTAAATTAGGTGTGTTGTTCCTCACCAAGGAGGAACGTGAAGGTTTAACATCCCTTTTTAGGGAGTTTGTTGACATTTTTTCATGGGCCTATGCAAACATGCCAGGTTTGGACCATGCCTTAGTTGTAAACCATCTTGTTGTACATCCTGATGCCAAACCCGTTAAGTATAAATTACACAAGATTCATCCTCGTATTACTATGTTAGTTAACAAATAGTTGGAAAAACTCTTAGAAGTGAGATGCATCAAATCAGTCGACTATTCAGATTGGATCTCTAATATTATGCATGTCAATAAAAATCAAGAAGGGATCAGAATCTACATTGATTTTAGAGACATCAACAAGGCCTACCTGAAGGATGACTTTCCTATATTGTATATCGACATGATATTTAATTCCATAGCCAAGCATGAAATTATTTCCATCATGGATGGATTTCAAGATATAACCAGATTAGAATTACACTAGAGGACCAACATAAGACATCATTCACCACTCCTTAGGGAATGTTTTGTTACCAGGTCATGTCATTTAGCCACAAGAATGTAGGGGCAATATACCAAAGGGTTATGACTATTATATTTCATGACATTATGCATGATATTGTTAAAAACTATGTTGATGACATATTGGTTAAATCTAAGACCCATGCAAATCATCCAATTTTACTACAAAATATATTTGAAAGGTTTTATGAGTACAAGGTTCAACTTAATCCTAAGAAGTGTGTCTTCTGTATCACTTCAAAAAAATTATAAGGTTTTATTATCTCTCACTAAAGCATTGAATTTGTTCCTACCAAGGTTTAATCTATTACCAAGATGCTGCTACCTTCTACTTTGAAGCATCTCTATAGTTTTCAAGGTAAAATTTAGTCTATTAGATGCTTCATTTCATAGTTGGCTGATAAATGCCATATTTTTGCTCATTTTTTGAAGAAAAATATTATATTTATTTGAGATGAAGAATGTTAGAAAGCCTTTAAGTTATTGAAGGCATACCTATCCAGTCCACTTATTCTATTACCACCAATGTCAGGGAGGCCATTTTTAATATACTTATCTGCCACTAACATTGCCCTGGGCATTGTTAGCCCAACATGATGAACATGGGAAAGAACATGTAGTGTATTATTTAAGTCTTACACCGGTAACATATGAACATAACTATACGCTAATTGAAAAATCTTATTTAGTGATCCCTAAACTTCAAGTAATATTACGCTAACATAATTTTATTTTACTTCATAATATTAATTTATAGAATAATTAAAAAAATGACTTACAAAGCATGAATTTAACAAAATAATTCATAACATTGAACACATAATTTGATAATAGAGTTCAGCATGAAGGCCTACATCTCTGGGTCCAATATCGGCTAATGTAATAGGGAAAATGTTCAAAAAATAGTTACAAACATTTCCAAGATGAAAAATGAACAACTAAAAAGTTTTTCTTTAGGCAAAAATAATGTTAGTCTGTTTTCAGACTTTTTGGCTATTATGCCTCTAGCACCCTCTGCGAACCACACAAACTCATTTGTTAATGCCTTATAGCAAATTTGCTTAGCTTCTTCATTGTTATTCAAATACAATGTCTCAAATTTATATAATCGTTCAATTCCATATCCCACTCAGTTTGGCCTTATCACTTTTGTTGAGGATAGGGTTTGAATCCCTTGGCTTAGTCTTAGCATTTAAAACAAATCCATTTGTCTCACATTTGGGAAGTGGGAAACTTTGTGATAAACATGTGTTATGATGGGCTCAATGAGGATTGTGGTATGTATGTGGTGTGTGTGGCATGGAATGTGGGGTTTGTAAAGGTTTATGGGTTTGGCATGGAAATTTATGGATAAAACATGGTATGATTTGGATGGTATGTGGTTTCACATGGAATTTGGTGGCATGTTGGGAGATGGGATGTGGCAGGTATATTGGATGGAAGATGGAACATAGGGTTATGTGGAAAATTAAATATGGTTTTTTAGGAACATTCAAAAAATGAAATTGGACAATGGTAGTTAATTAGATGGTGGCAAGCCACATGGTGCCTTCAGGACCCACCACATGGTCCAATATCCTCTCATCACTTGTCTACCACTAGCCACATCACTTTTCATGCCAGTTGTCAACGTCCAACTGGATGTTTCATCTAAACTCCAAATTTTTTACTTGCCATGTTTGATCTTGTACATATGAGCTCTATTTTACAAACTGTGAGTTGTACAAGAAATCTCTTGACAAAATCTATGCATTATAATTATTCTTGAATCATTCCATGTTGGTTATTTTCTATAGTTTGACCAATTTGACTAAAACTTTGACTGGCTACACAAGGAACATATGAGTTCTATTTTCTACGTTCTACATAGTGTTCGAAAGGTCTCAATGGGCTCTATGCAATGGCACAAGTTTAGATCTACTTTAGGACCCTTTATGAATTGACCTTTGGATCAATCCTCCCCACTAAGAGGGCCTTTTATCCTCAAAAAGCTTATACTAGACCTAATACTCCATATGAAGATCTTTTCATGGCTCTAGCTCTCAGCTCTAGCTATGGATCTTAGCTCTAATGATCTCTTGAATATTAGATACCAACCTGATTGTCAATTAGTTTCAGGTCTTCAAATTTGAAATTGTTTCCTGTCTCCTGGTGTTATAAGAATCACCATTTTACAATTGCTTCATTAGGGTTTTACATAGCAACACAATTTACAAATGTTTCCCTTCTTGGATCTTTTCAAACAAACATTTATGATACTTGGGTCTTATAAATAATGACTATATTTAGGTCTTACAAATATGTATACATGTTTGCACACTCTATACAAATTAAAATATACAACCTATCTTTTAGGCTATACCTAATGCTTTTTGACAACCTCTTCAGATTGCCCTGCAATGTTCATATCTATAACATACAAGGGTATGAAAACATTAAAGGCACCATTTACCTATAATGGTTACTATCGATGTGATCGTACAATATATTTTATCCCATCTTTTATATTGCTATACTAATTTTCCTTCTTGGAGTAAGTTGCTTTTCTTAGAGACAAGTATGGTTTACTTAGGATAATGCCACTAAACTACAATGGAACTACATCTAATTTAACTTCATCTAAAAAGTGGGAGGTAATCACAAACCCTAGTTTACATGTTTTGCTTACATGTACATTATTACCATCATCTATTATATCTAGAGAATAGGGTTGGAAATGTGGCTTAGTTTCCAAACCTAGGGCTTCTACAACATCTTTTGAGATCAAATTATTTTGATAATTTTTATCAAAAAGGGCATCTACTTTACAAGGCTTAACAATTATTATTTTGAAGAAATTTTGCTTACCTTTCTAGGGTGACAATTTTTGAAATGTATGCTTCTCATTGACTATTGTCTCCTTTGTTGATGTTATCTCAGATTATGACTGACTAGATTTTATCTAAGGAGGCTCTATATTTTGCTTGACTAAAGATGTAGTTACAATCTTTGCCTAGGGTTGTGGATGATTTTGCTTATCTGATCCAAAACATAGAAGTTCTGGTTGATAAATATTTCAATAACATAGTAACAATGAATACTCAAGATCGCAATACAATTATATGCTTATCTCTAGGAAGAGATGTTTGCCTTCACATTTAGGGTTACCTCTTCATTTATACACATTTTGAAAGCATGGGGAGGATGTGGAAGGTCACCAATCTCTAGGGAGATTAAGTGGTTTGACTTCCAAGATCTAAAACAATATAGAATTGGAGGAATTACTATTTTTAGACTGCACTACTAAAATTGAAATTTAGGGCACTTTCGTTGGGTTCTTAGGGGTAAAACTTCATTTAGTGAAGCTCCATGCCATCTCAAAATGTTCTCCTCATTTTTATCTTTATAACAGTTTAAACGGCAACTCAATTGGAGCTACGGTGCAAAAGTTATGGCTCCTGAAAGTTCCATCATCAATTAGGGTAGAACTGTCACCTGAATTATTGCTTGAATTGTTGCCTGGATCATTATCTTCCTTCAAAATTTTCCCCTTAGTATTAAAGTAAAATCCTAACTTCATGTCTTATTTAGGAAACTTATTTTTTTTATTTTTCTTAAACTTCCTTTTAGGACTCTTTTGTTTGTAATCAAAAAATACATTCGAGTATTTCTTATTTGCATACCTTGATGAGTCATTTGAAGATTCTTCATCTAATGTAACTATTGCATCTTTAGAGAGTACATCTTATAGCTCTTCAAGATTTCTAGCTTAATACTTGAGTAATCCTTCAACTTAGCTTCTTGGGACATTTGTCCTTCACCTCTATATCCCAATCCTGTATGGAGTGGTCTCTTTGCCACTTGGATAGGCTAGACAATTCCTTGACCATTAATGCCAAGGCTTTTTCCTTCAAATCCCATTTTAGCCAATAGCTTAGAAACTATTCCCTTTGTGTGCTTTTCAAATGTATCAACACATGAACTTGATGAATGTTTACGGTTAGAAAATCCAGTTTCCCTAACATTGTCAATATAGCCAAAAGAGTTGATTTCATTATTTTTATCTTCAATATGTTCATCAAAAGATACACTGATAATCAGAGCATTATTTACTTCCAAACCTAAAAAATCATTATCATTAATAGGACAATAGGACTATATGAATTATAATAATCATTACTATAACTAGAATGTACCTTTGTAGTCTGGCTTGGCAACATCTCTTGGATGAATCCTTCATTTATTGCTTGATGCTTAGGAGAACTGAGCTTTTTAGCTTTTTGACAGGTGTCTTCCCCTTTGCTTTGCATCTTTTCTTGTTCTACTTCTTGAACCATAACAGAGCCTGACTGGGATGTAGTATCCAACATTACTTGACAATGTGACCTCATCAATGTTTTGTTGGAGCTTTTTGATCTACTACATTCCATTGCTCTATCGCTTGTCAACTTTGCTCTTGGGCTTGTAGGAATTGCATTATCATAGTGATAATGGAATTTAGTAACAACTAAATCTAAGCTAGCATTGGATCCATTGTTCTATAATAACTGATTTTGGTTAAAATAAAAAAATCATCAATTTACTCACAAACTTAGTTTTGATATCAAACATGACGTTTCAGAGCAATATCTACATAGAAGTTAGCCCAGCACACTAACCACTCTAATACCAAATCTGATCCATAAACTTTAATCAATATTATACTAACATAATTTGATTTTACTTCACAATATTAATTTATGGAATAATAATAAAAAATGACTTGCAAAGCATGAATTTAACAAAATAATTTAGAATATTCAACACATAATTTGATAACGGAGTTTGGCATGAAGAACTACATCTCCAGGTCTAATATCGATTGATGTATTAGGGAAAATGTTCAAAAAATACTTTAAAATGTTTCCAAGATGAAAAATGAACAACTACAAAGTTGTTCTTCAGACAAAAATAATGTTAGTCTCTTTATGGACTTTTTAGCTATTATGCCTCTAGCACCCTTTGCAAGCCAAATGAACTCCTTTGCTAATGCCTTCTATCAAACTTGCTTAGCTTCTTTGTTGTTATTCAAATACAATGTCTTAGCTTTAAATAGTCATTTAATTTCATAGCCCACTCGATTGGGCCTTATCACTTTTACTCAAGAGGATAGGGTTCTAATCCCTTGTTTTAGTCTTAACATTTAAAACAAATCCATTTGTCTCACATTTGGGAAGTGGGGAACTTCATGATAGTTTATATACCATGAATTCATGGTGATTAATGCCAAGTGTTTGGAATAAATGTGTATTATGGTGGACTTGGTGAGGATTATGGTAAGTATGTGGTATGTGTGGCATGGAACGTGGGGTTTGTGAAGGCTTATGGGTTTGGCATGGAAATTTGTGGATAAAATGTGGCATGATTTAGATGCTATGTGATTTCACATGGAATTTGGTGGCATGTTGGGATATGGAATGTGGTAGGTATATTGGATGGAACATGGAATATAGGGTTACGTGGAAAATTAAATATGGTTTGTATGGAACATTCAGAAAATGAAATTGGATTATGGTAGTTAATTGGATGGTGGGAAGCCACGTGGTGGCTTGAGGACCCACCATGTGTTCCAATCTCCTCTCACCACTTATAAACCACTTACCATGCCACTTATCAACCACTTATCGATGTCTAACTGGATGTTCCATTCAAACCCCAAATTTTTTACTTGCCTTGTCTGATCTTTGACGTGCGATATCTTGCGCATACGAGCTTTATTTTGCAAACTATGAGTTGTGCCAAAAATATCTTGATTAACTCTATGCATCATAATTATTATTAAATCATTACATGTTGGTTAATTTTTTTAGTTTGACCAATTTTGACTTGTTTTAACCAGTTTGACTAGAAATTTGACTATCTACACAAGGAACATATGATCTCCATTTTTTGCATTATGTATACCATTAGAAAGGTCTCAATGGGATCTACGTAATGGTGCAAGTTTTGATATAATTCAATACCTTTTATAAATTAACCTCTAGATCATTTACCTATGATCTTTGTAGTCTATAAGTTGCATCATTATATGCTTAACAACAAGACCATAGTCATTGCCAAATTATATTCACTCAAGTATCTACTATCAAAAATAGATTTATAAGGCCACATGGCTAAGTAGATCATGTTTATGAGTGAATTTGAAATTAATTACATCAATCAAAAGGCCATTAAGGTATAAATACTAGAATATTAGTTTGTTGAATCTCCCCTTTCAAATATTAAACCACTCACTTTTGCATTCCCAGATGAGTACATCATGACCATCATAGAAACACCTCCTATGGAACATCATTAAAATTTGTATTTTGATGGGTCATTCACATCTCATGGATCAAGGGCCAGATTGTTATTCATTACACCATAGGGGATCTCATTCCCAAATCATTTTGTATCAGCTTTCCTTGTACTAATAACATGGTTGAATATGAAACACTTGTTTTAGGGATTTATCAAATGGTACAGTTGAACATTCAACATATATTTATTCATGGTGATTCTTAGTTAATTATTAATCAAGTTACAGACCAATTCTAGACCAAAGATGATAAGTTTGTACCATACAAGGCCATGGTGAAAATTCTCAAGTAGCAGATTGCCCACATTCAATTTGAACACATACCTCAGGCCATTAACAAGACGGCATATGCCATGGCTACCAATGGTTCTTTAATCCATAACATAAATAATGAAAAAGACTATTACTTCATCATTGAACATCTTTTAGTGCCTACTCATGAACCTTTGACCATTAAATGATCTGTGATATTGTTGGTCATTGTTCTATTTGGTATTCAAACTTATATAACTACTTGCATGACCAAATACTTCCACCAAACCTTTCACGTAGAAAATAAAAATCTATCACACACGAAGCCTCTCAATATACCCTACTTGGCCCAACCCTTTATTGCAGAAGCTTTAATGGAACCCTCCTTCATTATTTTAATTCAACAAAAGTCATATTAGCATTGAGGGATGTCCATGAAGGAATTTATGGAGCCCACACCAGTAGGATCATCCTTACCAAAAATATCCTACACACTGGTTATTATTGGTCAACCATGAAAGTAGATGCAATTGATTATGTGAAAAGATGTAATAAATGTTAGAGGCATGCAAATTTGATTCATGCTCCAACCATAACATTGAAACCAATGACTACACCATGTCTATTTTCAACATGGGGACTCGATCTCATCATGAAGATTAAACCCACCTCCTCAGATGGTCTTAAGGATATCCTTACCTCCATCAATTATTTCACTAAGTAGGTTGAATCTATACCCATCACTTACATGATTAGAAAACAAATTTCCAAATTCATCTTCAACCATCTCATATGCCACTATGGTATCCCATCTAACATTATATATGATAATGGTAGATCATTTAAGAATAAGAATGTTAAGAATAAGAATGTTGAAGCATTATGTGTTGAATTTAACATTACCCAACATTTTTTCACTATATACTACCCTTAAGGTAATGGACAAGCATAGGCATCTAACAAAACCATTGTCAATATTCTTAAGAAGATTGTCAATGACGTTGGCCATGATTGCAACTTATAGAGATTTTGTACCCTCTATATTTATCATAATAATTACCTTACTCTAATAGGAGCCACATCATATTCCCTTATCTATGGCATTGAGGCTATTTTTCCCATTGAGGTTGATTTGCCTTCTCTGTGTATCACATTGAATCACATCCTTGATGATGAGGAACACAGGGTAGATCATTTGTAAGAGTTAGAGTTACTAGATGAAAAATTCATGGCCATTATAAATAACCTTCAAACATATCAGAACTGGTTACGTGGTCAGTATAACTAGCATGTCAAGTAGAGGGAGTTCAATCTTGGTGATCTTGTCCTCAAACAAAACTAGAAGAACACCACAGTTGAGAAAAATAAGAAAAGCAAGTTCAAGCCTGATTAGAGAGGCCCTTATGTAATTATTGCTAATTATGGCTTTGGAGCTTATAGGTTAGCTATACCAGATGGATATGAACTTGATGAGCTCATAAACATAATACATCTCAAGCATTATTTTGCTTGAGATACCTAAGGTATTGACTATGAGGATCATTTACATCGTACAATAATGTCACCTTCCTTGTACCATACCATATATCATTCCTCACATACCTTCCTATTGGTTGAAGTTATTTTACCCTCCCTTACCACCCATTTTTGACCTTGGTTTTGGTCCATTGGTTCTTTGGGCACCTTCAGAGAGGGGATTTAGATGAATTTTTAGTAATTGATTCAATATTTCATAAAGAGGTCATATCTTGGGGTAGTCTGATAGTGGTTTGGCAATTGCTTTCTTCATTGTTGTCATGGTATATCTCATTCCTAGTGCTACTGATTATAACCATCTTTGGAAAAATTAATATCACTAACCTATGCCATTATTTCTTCATTCTAACTGCCTTTGGGAAAATTAGGAACAAGCTTGTTTCATCTACTTTGTCGCATACTTATGCTATATTATGTCATTTGCCTATTTATCAAACTTGTTGCTACTTAGTCAGATTATTCCATTATAAGGTGGAACTATAATGACTTGAGGTCTCATTCAGGACTATGTAGGTAGTTCTTGATTCATGTTCATGTCAGCTTAGTCACCCCTTTTTCACACTCTCACCATTTTGTGAATAATTTAAGTTTCAATGTTCTCACTATTTTATGAGCATGTTTAAGCTACGCTCTTATCATTTTATGAGTTGGACCATTTTGTATTTTATAATCCTTAATTGAGTTGAGATGCTTAGAAAATTCTAAAAACATTTTAAATTTTTCAAAAATCCTAAAAAAAATCACAAAATCATGAAAATTGGCTTAGAATTTCCATGCGAGAAGTAAAGTCATCAAATTTTTTTAAGATGGACCATCTTATATTTTATGCTTCATTTCTAGACCACCTTAGTCTTTTTCATCCCATTTCTAGGATAACTACATCGACTTGAGGTCCACGCGAATTATATAGGCAACACTTGGATACGTGGGGTATCTCATCAAGTTAGCTCAACTGTACTTTCCTTTTTTTTTGACCACTTCATTACCTTAAGGATTTTAGGATCCTAGTTATTTCACAAGTAACCACTTTTACTTTAGTTTCCCCATCCTTGTTGGACTTAGCCATAAGCTCTCATTGTTTTGTGAGTTTATATTATGAACATTGTGTATTCAACTTTGATGCACTCATGATCGCTTGGATTTTCTAATGCTCTTACTATTTTGTGAGCAACCATTTCCAATGCTCTCACTATTTTATGAGTTATTTACGCTTTCGTCATTTTGTGAGCTCATTCTCATTCTAAATCTTAGATATAGTAGACACTATGAATCACCAATTCATTTCATTTATGGATAGTCATCTCTTACCTTTCATCATGTTTTTAGCTTAAACCTTACTCTTATACTAGCACAATTTATTTATGTTGATGCTTTCATGATTGGGAATGTCATCCCTCTATTTTTATATGCACTCATTATTTTGTGAGACCATTTCCATAATCCTCTACATGACAACCATGTTTTTTTATCATCATTTTTTTTCTATCCCATATTCTAGGAGAACTACATTTGGCTTGAAGTTCATGTTGGATCTTGCATCCATGAAACTGTCTAGGTAGCGTCCATTTGCCTAGTGCATTTGGAGTCAACTTGACCACCCCTTCTTTTTCTTATATTATTCATTTTTCTTTTTGTGTGTCATTGTTCCCTATAGCCTAGGGGTAACATTATTAGTAGTTTATTATTATGTTATTATACCTATGCTATTGTTATCTAGCTTAGGTGTCACCTTGTTGCCAAGAGTAACACCTATTACACATGCATAAAAATTTATATTCTATTGTACTAACATTGTAATTAACCATTGTTTGCCTTTTGCCTTTGTCTATTTAGAATAGTTTGTTTATTGCACTTTTCTTTATTTTTAATTGTTGATTTATTTTGTTTGTGTTGTTTTATTTTTTTGTGGCTATGTTTATTTATTTTATTGTTGTTTTGTTGTGTGTTTATTTTTATTGTTATTTTGTTGTTTGTGTATTTTTATTTATTAGTGTTTTGTTGTTTGTTTATTTTTATTTATTGGTGTTTTGTTTTCTTTCTTTGTTTGTTTGTTTCATTTTTTTTTGCCTTTTTACCTTTTTGTTTCTCAGTTATCATCAGATTTTTACACTTTATTTACACTTATGTCTTGATTATCCATATCTTGTACTTGAGTTGTGAATTAATATGTGTTCCTACACTTAGTTTATTATAGTATATTCACTTGGGATTTGATTGTTCATATCTTACACCTAAGTGATTTATATTTTCATATAAACTGAGTTTTCTCTATTTTGGATACACATTGTTATTATAGTTGTCTATAACTATGATATTTAATATCTCAAGCTACATCAAAATCAATCCAAATAATCTATCAGACAATGCAGTGGGAAATACTTCTCCTTGTTCACACCTGGTAAATTCTTGATCGACCCTCACACTACCCAAATGTAGAATAATTAAACAATAAATAAATTATAATCCCTGCTAGTTAGGGCACACATCTCCATACTAACATGTAGCCCAAATTCATGTTTATCCTCTATGATTGCTTACTCTTATTTTATGAGTATGGATTTAGTACATAATCTAACTTTCCCAAATTTCCCTACCGGGGTAAAGATGAATTATATCACGCTTCCATCTACCTTATTTTAGAAAACCATTATGCCAATGATTATAATCACCTTTGGTAAAATCATTATTTTTCAATCTATCCACCCTACTAGGGCATTTTCATTGTGTTAACGATTATAACCACATTTGGGTAAATCATTACTTTCATCCCTACCCTACTAGGGTTCCTCACTATGCATATGATTATAACCACCTTTAGGCAAATCATTCTTTTCATCTTCCTTATTAAGGCATCTCATTGTACCACTAATTATAATTAACTTTAGGCAAATCAGTAGTTCCACCCTCATTACCTATAGTTCACATCATTTCCTTCTTTTTAAGGGAACATTCACCAACCTTATTTGTTGCTCGTTCCCTGGAGGGGGCATCCAGGGCTCATCCGTTACCTTCTGGGGCATTATCCAAAGCATTAATGACTTTTTATTATTTGAGAAGATGTTACTATGCATATATTTTAAAACACCTTCCCACATAGGAGAAAAATTTAGACACCTCATTTTGGCCATAACTATGTTCCAATCAGATTTTAGATTGATTTCTACCAAATAGTACAAATTAAACCTAGAAATCACTAAATGTCTCAATTTCATCCACACATTAAACATTAGTGCTCAAAATCATGTTGTGGCATCCTTATTTGGTGTATTATCCTGTATGCAACAATAACCTCTCATAGATTCATCTCCAATCAACTTAAAACTTAGCAAATTGATAGTTTGGCCTTTTGACCCATTAAGCAAGGCACTTAAATAATTTCTAAAGTGAAAAAATGCTAAGAAGAATGAATTAGCTAAGAAAATCAAATTAAATGCTTAAATGAAATTTTTATGTGCAATTACTGAAAATATTTTTTTTAAAAAGAAAATTCCAATAAAATTGAGGTCATGATGATATCATCATCCTCAAAGTCAAGGAATTAAAAATATCTCCCTTAAATCTTTACATTCAAAAATGGAGAGCCATGCTTAATAAATGGGATCTCTATCCCAAATATTAATTATTTGTGCCCTCCTTAATTCAACTAGGGTTAAACTAAAATTAACTATGGTTAACTCTAACCTAACTACACTTGGATTAGAGTTGGTTTGAAAGGCTATAAATTCAAGGATTTACCCATTGTTCAACAAGCTCTTTTGGTGTAATGTTATCATGCAAAAATACTTTCAAGTAGACTTTGGTGTAATGTTATAATGCTCATTTGTTGAGAGAGAGAAGTATCAAAGCCAAGTCAAGCCCAACATTGCCAAGGTGACAAGGAGAGATGATGAAAGGAGAACCATTGCCAAAGACTCTTTGATCACATAATTGAGCACATTCCTCCATGGCAAACATACAAACCTTGCTCTCAAGGAAAGTAAATAATATTTGTTTTTTCTTCCATTGATAGTTACATGTATTGTTATCTTGCTTCTTGAGTGTCTAGGATTGAGGTGTTAACTTTATTAGTGTGTTTTTATTTAGTTTTTTATCATACTAACACAATACTATCTCCCTTCTTAGATTCCTATCGATCACACTATCCTCTTGCAATGATCACATACCATGCCAAATAATGTCTAGTTTCTAAAATTCAAAACATCTTTAGGGTTTACCACACATTTCACATGGTCACCTAAATGAAAATGTCAAATTATATGTTTATAAATACATGTCAAGAGTCATTCATTACCTCTACTTTGTTAATCACTTGATTCAAGTATATACACTTATACACATTGAGCAAATTTTTTTTATTCTCTTCAAATTTTGAATCACTCACAAGGAGTATCCATGATCCAATTCAAGAGCTATCATTTTCAAGCATCAAGACCATATTATAGTTGTATACACATAGTCAAAGAAGCACAATTACACATTCACTCTAGGTGGGAGAACTATGTGGTCTTGATTTCCCTCTTTGGAGTATTGGCTACATAGGCGATAATCACTGATCAAATGGGTTATTGAGGTTAGCTTAACCCATTAAACTCCCTTATTTTTATTTCAAATATTTTAATATATCTTATAAAAGTGTTACTTGAGTGCTAAGAGTGTTACTTGAGACCATATATCCCTATCTTAACCCTAAACCTATCCTCAAACCTATTTTCACACTTATCCAGCCTTCGTGTAGTCCAAAAGCATCCATGGTCATCTCTAAAGTAGTCCCAAACCCTCATTATTGCATCCTAACCCTTTGTGCCTGATGTTATACCACTTGAACACTAGTGTCATAATAGGGATAGTAGTGCCACATGGCGCTAGTGTCCCAATAATGGCATTATTATCCTTTCCCTCCTCTTTTTATAAATAAATATATTTTCAAATCTTAAACCTCATAAGGTTGGCCTAAATCACTTTTATCACCCATAAAATCACCAGAACAATATAAATGCATAAATTTTAGCCCTCTAACCACTAAATAGAAATTAGATGAAAAATACATATGTAAACTTAAAATAAGTTATGCACAATTAAGGTTATCAATCCATATTCTTTCTTACTTTTGCATACTACCATTTGTAGCATTTCCAAGCTCAGATTACCTAGATTTTCAGTCTCAAGCACATTCAAAGCACTCAAGTCGACTATCATACTAGCTTCACTTGCACTTGCATTGGTACGTAGGTGGTGAAAACTAAATTGGCCTTGATCCCTCTTTGGAGTATTGGTATGTAGGCAATTCTCTTCATAGTGGGGTGTTAAGGATGTCTAGTCTACCCCACTAACAAACACACTTTTTAGCTTGTATAATTTGAATGCCCTAGTAATATTGAGGATTAGGGTTTGCTCATAAAATTATTCAAAGTAGGTAATATACAGGGTTTTAAAATTCATTCACATAGGAACAGACCTTACACATCTAGACATAAGTGCACCTAGACGCTTGAGATAGTCTTTCATAGAGGACAATACTGCTAAAATAGGGACATTAGCACCACATGGTACTAATATCAAATTAGGGTGATACTATCCAAGAGATATTTTGACACCTAGATCATGTTTTTGACACTCAGACTAACCTCTACCTTAGTTTTTAGCCTCTATATCATCTATCTTAGTCATTTTCTATCTAAGTTATTACTTGTATTATTTATTACTATTTTTAGAAAGGTCAAACTAAATCAATTATGTAACAGATTAGTGGTTGTATTTATTACATATTATTACCTTGATTTACTAAACTCAGCGCTTTAATAACATAGATTTAGGTTCACTAAGTCCCAAAAAGTTAAAACATTTGGTAAACTTGACTTACTTTGAACATTGCACAAACCCTAACCCTAAATGCTCTTAGGGTTTGTATCCTTTTTGTTTCTATGCTTAGATATTACTTATAAAATCTCATATTTGTTTCAATATTTGATTTTTGCAATCTTTCATGGATTAAATTTATTTAAATGTTTAAAATATATAATACTTTGTTTTCCTACTTCCCAAACTACAATGGTAGAATTCAACAACTAATTTGATGAAACTAATAAGAGACAATTGCAATATTTTGTTTCCAAACATTCATATATGCAAGATGACCTTATCAATATTATTCACAAAAAACTTAAAAATTAAAATAATGGTCAATCTTCTACTCCCCCAGATAATAACATCATTACACCTACATTAGGGCCAACTTAGCTAGCATAACAATTAATTGTAACTCAACAACCTTTAGTGACAACTACACCTCTTATGGTTAGTTCCTCCACTCTAGATGTATAATCCCTTATGTAAGAGGTTCATACTCTACAGGCTAAGGTGTTAAATCTTGAGCAAGGAGCCACTAGGCCATCAAATGCCTTGGATTCTCATGTTATTTTACATACACCTTTGGCACATCACATAGTGGTAACTCCTTTGCCATCTAGAATCATGACACCTAATCTTACATTATATGATGGTAAGGGTGACCTATAGCACCATCTCTGAGATTTTCATGCGACATGTTTTGACTGTGTGTCTAATGATTGACTTCTCACTAAGTTGTTTCCTCATAGTCTAAAGGATTATGCCTTATAGTGGTTTTTTGATCTAATAAATCAATTTATCACTGCATTTAATCCATTGGAAGATATTTTTATAGCACACTTCTCAATGAACATCAGTGATAAGATCTCATATGCTTAAGTTGCATAATTGAATAAAAATCAAATGAGCCTCTTACAGAATATGTCTTATGATATAAAACTTTATTGACCAAATTAGCAAACACCATGGCAGATAAAGAGCTTTAGGATATATTCAAACAAATTTTACTACTAGTATTACATGAAGTTATCATGTTTAAGAAGTTTCCAACCTTTATAGATTTATGTCACATAGTGAAAGAAAGAGAAGTCAAGCTTCTCTCTATGGGCAAACTAAAATATACAAGTGGATTAGAAATAACTAATAAGAGTTATAGCAAGCCTCCATACAAGGTAAGGGCCACTAAAAATAAGAGTGATCCAAAGGCCACAGTTCACATAGCTTCAAAACCATCTCTTCACCTGGTTTTATTAGCTCTTCTAGGTAGAGTTTTCACCAACCTTTCGGATTTGCCAGCACGTGTTTTATAGAAGCTCTTGGAATGCAATTTCATATCTCTCCCTCCCATAAAATAGGTTAATATGACATGACCTCTTCCAAATAATTATGATTCTAATGCATTCTTTGAATATCATAGGGCACCAAGCCCTACAATAAATAGATGCATCAACTTGAACTATAAGATACAAGGTTCGATAGAAGCTAATATTATTGATGTGGGTACACCCACATATGCACCCAAAGTATAACAAATGGAAGCTAAGGCATTGAAAATATTCTCATATTCATTTCCAAAACATATAACAAATGAGGTAGGGGGTGTTTCAAGTGTTTACTACACATATTAGGCACATCCATAACCAGGATCATATCACACTACTTCAAAGGAGGCATACCAAATACATAATATCATTGGTGTGTATCATACTATAGTTATAGCTAGACCACTCATCTCATCACCTTCTCATAATAGAATATTGTTGATTATGATTTAGATTTATATGAACTCTTTGTATGAGCTTACATAGATCACCATCTTATTCAGAGTGTTATGGTTGATAATGGGTCAAGTATTAACATGTGCATTATCACACTTCTATAGTATTAGGGGTATTCAAAGAAAGGTATATCTCCTACAAGTATAGTTATCAGTGGTTTCAATGTCCATATTTAGAGCTCCATCATGGAGACTATACTTTCACTACAGGTTAGACTAGCACATGTGGTTACTAGATTCTTAGTAATACCTAATGTAGACATATTTGACATGTTATTAGGTATGTCATGGGTATTGTAGATATGAGCCATCCCATCCACTATGCATAGATGCCTCAAATATATACATGTAAATTAGGTGGTCACAATTGAGGGTCTTTCATATGAGTATCCTTTATCTATCCCATTGGCAGTTACATCACAATTACTAGTTACATAAAGTTACTAGTTACAGCTCCAAACACAGTTCCTATCAATATGCCATAGAGTTTAGTGGAGTAACCAGTGAAGATAAGGTCTACTCCTACAATGTTGTCATGTATGCATGCTCTCTAATAGATACCATTATAAGAGAGACCCCTACATCAAATATATATTACATATTTTAGAGGGCCTCCCTCTACTCACTTTCTTCTGAGATTAGTATTATTGAGTTCTTAGGGTTATCAACACAAAGCACCTATGCTAGCCACAACATATTCTAACAAATGGGTCCCTAAGACCCCTCCAGTTCATAGGACACCATAGTCAGTTTCATAGATTCTTAGCACTACTTCATAGGCAAGACCATATATAGATCACTCAATACAACAAGTTTTGGGACCACAATTACCTTTTCATACAACACACATAATCTTTGTTCCTTTATTTGACACATGACACATGGATAATGAGTCTCCCATGAGACTCATTAGTTAATATTGTTCCTCCATTATTGTACACACTTTCCTTATCTCTTTCTCCTTGTATATAGTTTAATTTTCATTCTTGTACATAGCTTATGTCAAAAACAAAAACAAATATTTACTCAAAAAATTTAAAATTATAGATTTTATTCATTGTCATGTTTACACTTCTTATATTTGTTAAACACTACATATGGTAGTTATCTGAGTATGGTTAATTTTTATCATACATGCATGCTTCACTTGTTCTTGTCGAGTGTTTGCAGATTGCTTATAGGACTCAAGTCCACTACACAATCTAGATTTACCATTATCTACCCACTAGAGGCATATATATTGATACACATGTTCTTCATTTGACACATTCACTCATTTGGGGGTACCATACACATAATTTTGAATACTAGGCTCTATCTTTCTATACTCTACATCATATCTTTAGCGTAGTTATATCTTGATATTGATCATGTTAAACTTACTCAAATTTTTTACCAAAAATTACTACTTTAGAATTAGTATATGTACATCTTAGTTCTTACACATATTTATATTACATGTTCTTTCATACTTTTATTTGTAGCTTTCCTAGTTTAGATTTGATTGTATCTTTATGCTTCTTCTATTTGACAAAATTTGAATATGCCATTGCTCTTTGGATCTATGACACTTCTTTTCATAATATGTATACTTTGGACATGTGCCTATGTCTTTGTGTGTGCCTTCATGATTGTGTATTTAGAGATTTGAACATGTCATTCTATGTGAATCTAAGCCAACTTGTTTGTTGTTTGCATATATGGACATTTGAATATGTCCTTGTATGTCTTATTTTCTTAGATTTAGTGACATGTGCCCATGTCACTTTTATTATGGCCCCTTGGCCTACTATATGTGCCTCATGTTTTTTGTATGTATACTTTCTTATATGCATCATGGTCATGACACTTGTCTCTTGATTGTTACACAATCCAGTTTTAGATGCCATGGGGGACCTTGGGTATCTCCCCTTCCTACATGCGCTGTCATGATGGACATCATGCCCCATCCCCCTAGGTAACTACTCATTTTTTACTCATATTTGTTGTTGTATACATTATTATATCTATCTTGACACCTTTGTGAATGTTAGGCATGACATACATCACAAATTAAAAACTTATGCTTGGATTATCTTACATTTTGATGTTATGTATGCACATTATATTGGATTATTACATGTATATCATATATGCTCTGACTAACACACATCTTGCAAAAAAAAATTTGTTGAGGATAGTTATTGCATAGGCTCAGTAACTCCCCTCAAAAGAGGGACATTCACAAAGGTTTATCATAGAGATCAGGATCCCATAGTGCATTCACATTACATTTTTAGCATAGGCTCATATTACAAAAAATAGACTCATGTAAACATAATGGGAAAATAGTGACACATAGATCAGTATATTTGCACATAAATCAAATTAGAAGGACATTAACACCTAAATTGGGACACAATCATCATGATGTTATTATCCAAGTTATGGTGTTATTGTCTAGTAGCCTTAGTTTTAGAAAAAACTAGATTAGTCAAAATAATATAGTAGGTACAGTCTAGGTTTGCACATATTTAGTTATAGATTTACCAAATTAGCTCAAATTCATAGCAATTTGCTCAAATTAGGGGTATCATGCGTGTCATGACCATTTTTATTTATAATTTAGATACTCAGATACATATTATTATAACTCAATCCAAAATCCATATGCTTTGATCTCATATTTGTGGGCATGTGCACGACACATTATTTCCATATGTTCACTTACACATTGGTTAATTAGATGGAATGATAAATTCCATGTCATTCTCTATGTTGTATACATCCAAAATCATATTCCAGGTTACACACCAATTTCATGCCTTACTCCATCTATAGTGGTTGGCATTCTCGAGTGGCTAGGAGCCACCTAATATACTCAAGTGGCTACAAAGTCAACATTCCCAATTAGACATTTCCAGTTACAAGATGCAGTTTAAGTTTTGAATGCATCTACTACACATGGGTGGGTAATGATGGAGTTATAGTCTACTTGAGTTTTTTATCCATCTACATGAGAGGCTTGGACACACCATCAGTCTAATCCAATCTATTCATAGGTCATGATCCACCAAATAGGGGTGGGTAATGATGGATTCAAAACTGGATTGATTTATCGAGCCACCCACACATGAGGATTGAGCATGTCATCAACTCAGTCCAAGATATTCATTGATTGATCACTATATACATGCATACACATAGGTTATCACCAAGTTTATGCATTGGTTTTCATACCCAGTGAGGTGTATTCATTACTTTCCTCTCTCCTATCCCTTTACTTAATTTTACTCAATTTTACTTCTTTAATCAATTTTGTCTTTGCTTTTGATATATCTTAAGTAAGGACTAAACTATACATGTTTTACTTGTAAGACATGCATTGGATTATGCTTCACATACTCAGACCCAGCTTCATGGGCTTCACCTCTTAGGTAAGTCCAAGTACACATCTTTTTATTTTATCTTAGTCATTTTGCTTTGTTGCATTTATAGAATAAGGGGGGATGTAATCACCTAAAAGTGGCACATGAGTGTTAAGAGTGCTACTTGAGACCATATATCCCTAGCTTATCCCTAGACCTATCATAAAGCCTATTTTCACACTTATCTAACCTTCATGTGGGCCACATGCATCCCTAGTCATCCCTAAAGCATTCTCAAACCCTCATTCTTATATTTTGGCCCTTCGCCTAGTGTTCTACCACTAGGAGACTAGTGCCATATGGAGACTAGTGCACTATTGTCATTTCCCTCCTCTTTTCATAAATAAATATATTTTCAAATCTTAAACCTCTTAGGGTCAACCTAGATCACTTTTAACACCCGTATAAGCACTATAATAGTATAAATACATCACTTTTAGCCTTCTAACCACTAGATGGAAATCATAAGTAAAATACATATGAAAACTCATAACAAGTTATGCACAATTAAGGTTATCAATTTTTATTCTACCCTACTTCTACATACTACCATCTATAACAATCATAAGCTCAAATTACCCATATTTATAATCTCAAGCACATTCAAATCATTCAAGTCAATTATCATATTAGATTCACTTAAAATTGTACTAACACTTAGGTGGGAAGAACTACATTGGACTTGATCCCTCTTTGGAGTATTGGTATGTAGGAAACTCTATTCATAATGGGTTGTTGAGGCTGTCCAACCTACCGTACTAACAAACACACTTTTTAGCTTGTGTTAACCAGATGCCTTAGCAGCCTAGAGATTAGGGTTTGCTCATAAAATTATTCAAAATAATAAATATACAAGTTTTTAAAACTTGTGTACATAGGAACACACCTTACAAATCCAAACATAGGTGCACCCAAAAGCTCAGGATAGTCCTACACAGAGGACACTACTACTAAAATGGGGACACTGGCACTACACGGTGCTACTATCTAATTAGGGAGATACTGTCCAAGAGGGGTTTTGACACCTAGATCCTATTTGTAACTCACACTAACCTTTGTCTCATTTTTATCCTCCATATCATCTGTCTCGATCATTTTCTAGCTAATTTATTATTTGCATTATTTATTGCTATTTTTAGAAAGTTCAAATTAAGTCAATTTTGTAATAGATCAGTGGCTATATTTATTACATATTATTACCCTAATTTATTATACTCAGCTCTTTAACAACATAATATTTAGGTTCACTAAGTCCTAAAATGTTAAAACACATATCCAAACCCTAATTTTGATATCTCAAATTACTTAGCATCTATAAGTGACAAAGGTACAACAATTGTAACCAATTAGGACAAGTCTACAATCAATGAACTCAAGTACATTGTGCCATTGTCCCTCTATAATGGACCTATCTAACAATATATTTAGCTTATGTCCCTAATTTATCATTTCCAAATTCTTTCTTTATTTTTTCTTGATAGCAAATTGTCACAGTCAACTAGGACAAGTTTGCAGTCAACATATAAGGAATTCATTATGCTGCCATCCACTTACATCAAACCTATCCAATTTTTGTTTCTATTCTTGGTTCTGATATTGTGCCTACGCAGTCATGTCTTCTTTTGATTTTCATTATCAAATAGTCAGAACAGTCAACAGATCATTATGTAAGCTATGTATTTTTCTTCTTAGTGTTTTATTAAAATAATAACTTTCCATATTTAGTAATTTGTTAAAATCAGAATAGTTGAATATTATATATCTTTAGCATTTTGATATTTCCAGCCTTAAACCTATATAATCACATAAACATTTATTTGTCTTATCAAAATAGGGTAAAATACCTACACATTTTTTAAATCTAAGTTTAAAAAATAATCAGAATAAAAAATGACAATGAGGCATTGTCTTTATTTCATGAAGTTCAATAAACAAATGTTGAACCTGATCACTTCACCTTCTCTAGATAGTATCAAAATAAGAGCTTCTAAAAAAGATATAGACATTCATCTAAGCGTAATGGAAAGGGGAATTTGTCAATTGTCTTTATCTTTATTGCATGTGCTTTGAGACACAAAGTTGACAAATCCTTACAAACCCTTTAATGATGTCTTGCATGTAAATAAAACACAAACAAATATACAAATTAAAAGTATGTTAGAGAGTATTTCATTGGTTCAAAAATATCAAGGGTATCCTTGCAACCATCAATTCCAAAGGTAGTCATAAAGTCCTCTGTGATGGTCATTGAATTGTGCCCTTCTCTTGACAACCATAGAAGATCTTATCGCCTATTTTAATCCTCGCTCAACATTGCTCCATGAGTTTTCCATTCCAATAATCTGAACCATCCATATAATTGCATTGTTTTAGAATAATAATAAGATTTATATAACATGGTATGGACATAACATCCAACAATAATGCTCCAAACATATATTTTAAGCAAATTATAACAAGCAAACAAGTGAGTATTATTTTTTCAATAATGATGTCCAAATGGATCCTATAAATACATCACACAAAGCTCTTGGATTGATTCTATTGTTATTATTATATGTCTTTGTATAAAGACATGGATGATTTACATGATATTACAAAGGATGGTTCAGATAGGATATTAAATTCCATTGATTTTTTCCCCTAACTTTAACTATAATGGTGTCATATTTAGGAGAGAGAAAAGTTAATATAATAAAATTTAAATTATTCTCCATTACGATTCATAGGGAAAGGATAAAAACTCAAATAAAATTATTAACATTATCAGTAGTTGAATAAATGGATGGCAAAGATTCTTAAAAATGGATAGTGTAGAGTTTGATGATCTTCTAAAAGGTACATCTTATATAGAAAAAAGGCCTCTCGATGTAATAATGTTTGGTTGTATAAGATCCAATTAGCAAAAAAAAATTGTTTTTATTGATATATTAAAATAGATTTCAATTACATCAATTGATTATATATAATTTATTTTTCTAGCGAGTGATATGATATCATCTCTATATTAACCAATATATTACTCCAACATGAGATTATATATACCATCCAATATCCTTTGAAACCACAAGCAATACATTATCATATTACTGTTAACTAATGTATCACCCCAACATATGATTTTGTGTGTAATCCAATGTCATCCTATTATACCTAAAATTTGAATTCATTATTTATTTTTTAAAATTTTGGTTCTCACATGGAGAAATCAAAAGTTTGACACTAGGTTAGTTGGGCCTCATGGGTCTACCAGGTTTTATATATATTTCACTTGAGGAAATTTAATTTTATATGAACCAAAAAAATCAAGTACCATTCACATCTCAAGTGGGAAATAAGTACAACTCTTTCATTTTGTCATATCTTCCACAACGGGACTATGTTTTGGTTCTCATTTGATGTATTAGAAATACATTATCCCAAGGAACATCTTTATCTATAGATTCAAAGTCCCAAAGTTCATATGTTTTTCATACAAGAGATCCTAAACTTTAGAGGCAGGTCAGTTGGGGTACCCAGACACACCACACCCACTGGGCATAGTAGCTACACTAGGCATGCCAGTTGTAAATATTTTATTTTGTCATATCTTTCACATACAGACTTTGTTTTTGATCTTGTTTGATGTACTGGAGATATATTATCTCAAGGATCATATTTTATTTAGATATAAAAGGGCCAAACTTCATATATTTTTAAAAATCCAACTAGATAAATCAAGTACCATTCACACAAACATGCAATAGGTACAATTTTCATGATATCATATCTTTCACATCTTGACTTCATTTTTATTCTTGTTTGATGTGTTTGAAATATATTGTCTCAAGGGTCATCTTTGATTCAGATATCAAAGACCTAAACTTCATATATTTTTTTATAAAATCAAACCAGAAAAAGAATGTGCCATTTGCACAAGTGTGCAACAGGTGAATTTTTTCTATTTTGACATATCTTCCATATCCAAACTCCATTTTAGTCTTTGTTTGATGGATTGAAAATATATTGATCTAAGGAAAATATTTCTCCAAAGAATCAATGTCAATTTGTTTCCATGCACATGTTGCTCCTAATTTCATTTTTCATGTGAGAGGAAGAATTTCCAACCATTTCATTTAAATTTAAGTTATTCCACTAGTTATTTGAGTTTATTCTTTTGTGAGGTTCTCACCTTCACCTCCATCCTCTATTTTTATCCCATTTTTAGCTTCCATCATTTCCCAAATTTGATTCTTTTTTGTGCTTTCTGATTAAAAGTACATAAAAACACCATAATCATATGAGGGAGTTGCCCCTCACAAATGTAGAGGAAAATCACTATCTCAATGGTGATTTATCCATTTGTTGTCAAATTTGTGTCGCTCTTCTTTTGGTGAGTCATAAAACCAAACAAAACACAAGTGGCATAAAATTTACCAATAGTTTTTGGTGACTTTATTAGGGATTAGACGATGCTTTTAATTTCCAAAATATGAAGGGAATCTTCTCATTTCAAAAGAAGATTGAAAACTTTGTTGAATTGAAGCCCGAAAATTATAGAACTCCAAGTCTAATTTGTAATTGTGAAAATTGGTATCATGGATTGTTGGTGGAAAACAGAAGAAATAAACAAGAAAAATGATCATAGATTGGCTCGAACTAAGGGTTGATTAGGTTCTTACAAATGATGATATAGTAAAAAATGTTTTCCTCTTTAAATTTATTTTCAAAGCAAATCCAAATTATGAAATTAATGATAATCCCAAAAGAGTTTAGTTTTTGAGATTATCTTATGGAGTGGCACAAATAAAGTAAAGACAAATTTACCCATTTCAAAACTTGCAAGAGGTGGAGTAAATGCAAAACAAAGAGGATATTGATAATTCAACTCAAGAAAAGCAATTCATGGGAGAGTATATTTAAAACCCATTTTGAGACTCCTTCCAAGAACATCATAAAAATCATGAGCATAGTGACTTGCACACCAATGGAGAGGAAACATGTGATGATGTTGAGCACAAACATATAGAAAATTTTGAGGAAAAGACAAGTAGTAATTAACAAAAAGTTTCCAGTGATTTTGAACATCACGAGGATTTGGTCCCAATCCCACCATCGGAGACATCTAGAGATGATTTAATTTAACCATTAATGGTAGAAAAGCCACAAGAGTATCCCAAACTAAGGGTTGATTGGGTCCTTAGAAATGATGATATGGTTAAAAATGTTTCTCTTTATCTCTATTTTCAAATAAAATATAATTCTTAAAAAATTTGAGTATCCCAAGAGAGTGCAAATTTTGAAATATTTTTATTAAGCTGTACAAATCAAAAGATAAATTTTCCCACTCCAAAACTTGTATAAGGTGGAACAAATACAAAAAGTATAAGTTATTGGTGTTTGTGATGAAAGTGATGGTTTTAATTCCACAAAGGTGAACACTTTAATAAAGGAATATTCTTTCATTTGGTTCTTTGAATAAAATCTTAAAATTTCAGTACCATAAATAAAAGCAATGAAAAAATATTTTGAAAATCCATTTTCAACTTCCTTCAAAGAACAAGAGACAAATAGAACTCAAAATAAAGAAGTTGATGTTATTCAACATCATGAAGTTTGGATTCTAAGCAAACATTTTGAATCTTTTGACGATGTTTTTTTGTGTGAAGATATAAAGGATCATTCTTCTTCACCCACACTTTAAAAAGATCTTATTATGGACAAGGTCAGTAATGAAAAGGTGATTTGCTCCCCTTTTGCTTCCTTCATTTGGGAAGATCTCTCTAGAATAATTACAAATAAAATGGATGAATTTTTATGCCAGCATGAACATTATCCCATATCCATAAAACCTTATGATCATGAGTCCAATATTCAAACAAATCAAATGGGCACTTTCCCACTTCAATACCTAATCGATCAAGTTTAGGAAGAAGAAGTCCTCAATGGCATGCAAGAAAATAATCAATTGATTTATGTTTCAGAGGAAAACACTCCATCAATGACAACATCAGTCCCCTTCACTCATTACTTCAAATTTAATTTAGACAACTAAACTCAATAAGGATAAATCATTATGGGAAGTAATGTGAATCCACTTTCAGTAATTCTATAAGAGTATGAGCTAAATAATGAGTGCCACAACATACATATGAGTAAAAACAATATATGGGTTGATGTTTAGCATAAGCAAAGCCAAAAATACTTCCAAAAGGCTCATGTGTTTCCATTTAGGTTGGGCCTCGTGTTTCACATGTTTCATAATGCCTTGGTCTCTTTTACCTCCTCGATTTCTCCTGAGAAGTTAATAAAATGTTCATATTTTTCTAAACCTATTAGTGGGTTTGTAAACCCCTATCAAGTATGTTTTTATATTGTGTATAGCCATTTTGGCCTGTTATCTTCCTTGTTGTCTTCTAATTTTTTATGCGTGTATGTGTTTTCAATAAATGCAATAGTATTGTGGTGTTTCCCTCTTCCCCATGTTGGAGTTGATTGCAAGACATAAATACTCGATAGGAAACTTCTCAGTTAGAGCCTTCTAGCATGAACACACCCCTTATTGGATGATCAAGTTACATTATAGGTAACATTATTTCTAAAGGTATCTAGACAAATCAACTTGTGTTTTTAAACCCAAAGGAAAATTTTCCTTATATATCACTCTAAACACCAAAAAATGCCCATACTTTTAACTCTGATAAATAGGTGGACTTTTCAAGGTAGTGATATGGCTTGTTAGTGCATGTTCAATTCCCATATGATTAGGATAGGTGAATTGGATATTTGGTTGGATCTAGATATGAGTGTGAGTTACACATTATTTACTAGGAGTTATAGTAGGAAAATACGTGGAGTTTTTAAGGTAATGATATGGCTCGACATTGTGTGTGCATTCACACATGATTGGGATAGGAAAATTAGCTACTAGTTGGTTGGATCGAGATATTCATGTGCATTACATGTTATATAAAAGGTGCATAAGGAATTGGTCACCAAATAATATATAGTTCTACATTCATCCAAGGAATATGGTCTTATAATCAGAGCCAACTATTGTACCCAAAATTTGAATTCATGATTTTTAAAATATTTTGGCTCGTAAATAGAGAAACTTAAAGTTTATAATTATGTTAGCTATACCTCATGGGCATACCAAGTCTTCTACACATTACACTTGAGAAATTTTCATTTATGATAAACTAGAAAAATCAAGTACCATTTGCACCTCAAGTGCATAGTAGGTGCAAGTCTTCTGTTTTATCATATATTCCACAACCAAACTTTGTTTTGGTTATTTTTGATGCATTGGAAAAACATTCTCCCAATAAACATCTTTATCCAAAGGATCAAAGTCCCAAAATTCATAATTTTTTTATACCAGAGATCCATAAATTTGGAGGTGGGTTGGCTAGGCTTCCCAAACACATTGAAATAATGGACATATCAGGTGAAAATGCTTTAGTATATCATAAATTTCACATCTAAATATAATTTGGTTCTCATTTGAATCATTGGTAAGATATTGTATCAATGACCATATTTTATTTAGATATCATAGGGCCAAACTTCATATATTTTGTGTAAAATCCAACTGGAGAAATCAACCACCATTCACAAAAGAGTGCAGTAGGTGAATTTTTTTTATTTTGTTATATCTTTCACATAAAAACTCTATTTTGGTTCTCATTTAATTTGTTGTAAATATATTATCTCAAGAATCATCTTTGATTTAGATATCAGAGGCCCAAATTTCATATATTTGTGTAAAATCCAACTAGAGAAATCAAGTAATTTGCACAAGTGTGTAGTAGGTGTAATTCTTCCATTTTGTCATATCTTCTACATCTGGACTCTATTTTGGGCCTTATTTGATGCATTGGAAAGATATTGTCCCAAGGATCATAGATAATAAGATTGAATATTTGTGGTATCTCAGCCTTGCACATTCTATAAATACCAATTAAGGCTCTAACCTTTAATTTTGGACCTTCTCACAGTCGAAAGGCTCATATCCGCCATCACATTGTGCCTAAATGATTATCTTATAGTCCAACCCATATCATTCATATGATCCAAACAACATGTGCACTTCAGAAAGATCAAAATTTGATATATATCCTTAACTATAAATTATAGATCCATACTTGTTCTCTAGCCTTCTGGACATTACCAGGCACAGATGGACACTAGCACTAACACTAGTATCCAGATCCTTATCTAGTGTCCAATATTCAAAAGTCATCCAATTTTAAAATTATTTAAAACATATGGGTTGACCTATTTATATTATTGAATCCTACCATGAGATATTTTCAAAAGGTGTGGTATAAATATAGGTCTAAGCCTTCTCATTGTTCATCTAGCAAATACCAAGCAAGCACCTACCTAAGTTCATTCAATCAATCACATAATAGAGTTATTTTACCCTATTCATCCTTAATTATTTATCAGTCATAGAATCAGTCATAAAAAAGGTCTAAAGCATTTAAAGAGCAGCCCATGAGTAGTATTTTTCATGTTACAAGTTATATCATTGCATGTATCTACATATAACACCATTATTCACACACACTCACACATAGGGGATAAATACATAATTTAGAGGCTCTCCTTTGAGTAGGATATGCATGTAACATTCATTGACAAAGGGATATTATATTTTAGCTCAACATTTTGAGCTCACTAACCTATTTTTGGCAAACACATCCTAAGGGTGAAGAAGGATGAAGAGATAGGGTTTTGATCCATAATCAGATATATACATGTGTTCTAGGTCTGAATGCATTATTAAAAAGGTAACATAAAATATATGATAATGAATTTGGTCGCATTATAATCTATCACATGTTATATACCAAAATAATAGTGTTGTAGCATGAATAATAACATCTATGATAGTGTCCCAAAGTCGACAGTAGTGTTTGTAGCTCTAAAAATATCATTTTTATAATATGACGACTATCTTAGAATCTTGATCCTGCATAATCATGCCTATGAACAACTCATATATTCCTTCACATTATAAATTTAGCTAAGTATCATTTCTCCTTAGCATTGTAATTAATAAAACATATTTTAAATTTGGTACTTTTTATGTTTAGCATATTTTAGTATTTTAATTTAGAATGTTCATTTATCTGAATTTGTAATTAAATGTCCTACTTTAGAATAATTTTATTCATCCTTGTGCATAGGCTATTATATCATCTTAACTCTTAATACCACATATCCAAAAAGGGTTAAACATTTGGTGAACCTGACCACTATGTCCTTTCATGAAACCCCTAGCTTGCTCTAGAGTTTTCAATTTTCTAGGGTTTCTAATTTTAGTAATCTATAGATCTGAGTTTTTCAAATTCCTTTGGCAATTGTATTTGAATTTATCAGAAATGGACAATGTTAATAAGAGATCATTTTGAAATGGAAGATAAAGATCTGATTAATTAATCATTATATATTACCCAAGAAGAAATCAATAACAATTCTAAGGCTAGTGCATCCACATACAATAATGGTGAAGCCTTAGATGGAACAACTCTTGCCACATCCTCCATGGAAACAATTAATACTTCAACCCAATTACCAATTTAAATGCTGAAACTAGTACAAGTGGTGTTTTCATCCCATTTGGTGGCTTCTCGAGTCTCTAATCTTAATCCCAATGAATCTATAATGCAAACTCTTCTCCAAGCTATAAAAACTCTGGAAGATAAGGTTACCAACTTTGAATAAAATGCTTTGAAATCAACTCATGCTATTGATTCACAAAATTTATTACATAATCCTTTAGCACCTAAGATATTTTTTCACCCTTTACCAACTAGTTTTGTTACACCCAAGTTCACATTTCAAGATGGCAAGGGTGATCCTAAACAACATCCTCGATATTTCTATGCAACATGCCTTGATTATGCTTCAAATGATAAAATTTTGACAAAATTATTTCCAATCAACCTAAAGGACTATGCTTAAGATGGTTTTATGACTTACCAATCCAATCAGTGAAAGCTTTCAAACCCCTAATGAATCAAATTTTAGCACATTTATCCATCAAAATCATTGAAAAGATGTCATGCACACAAATTTCTAAGATCAAATAGGGAACTAATGAACCTATCAATGAATATGTATTGAGGTATAAAAGAATGTTAGCTAAAATGACACATCCAATAGCAAATAAAGAACTTCAATACACCTTTAATCAAAGTTTGATTGCCCCATTACATGAGTCTATTATTTTCAAGAAGTTCAAATCTTTTGATGACTTATGCCATATTGTTCAAGATCGAGAAATGAAACTTATTTCTTTGAAAAAACTTAAGTATGTAAAAAATTCTTAGGAATTTAGTGTTTCATGGTAATAAATGTATGTGTGAAATTATATTATATAGGATAATATAATGTGAGTATGAGAATAATGTAATTTTGTGTGTATGTATTGTACGCGAGTAATAACTCATATAGATAGGATTGTGTGAGATATTGTAGATATTGTAAGGACATGTAGGAGAGAATATTATGGAAGATAAGACTTGATTCATAGTTTATAAGATCAATCATTTGTATAAAAATCTCTCAGTATATTGAATAAAGTATTTGATTGAATTATATTATGTTGTTGAGTATTAAAAAGATTATTTTTTTATGTGTTAATATTTATATGTTTACCTTGTCCAAATGTAAGATGTGGTATTAGAGCGGGAGGATATTATCATTTGCGATGGATCAAGGGAAACCATAGTGTTTGTTATTAACCCACCTAATAGTGCAATCTCATTTTGTTCACCTTTGTGGAATTTAATAATTCTTTCTTCATTTACATAAACTTATACATGCAAGTTTAGATTGTAAACACATCTTTGATTCTATTATATATTAATATAAGGCATCCTTGGTTTTATCGTATCAGTTTTAGCAAACTTGTACATATTAAAATAAATAAAGACACTAATATTTATATATTTGTACACACTTCTTACTCAAATTTGATGCCCATACTCTTGATATACAATGACAGATAATAGATTATATAAAGAGTTGAGTTCACCAAAATTACAACTTGCTTGGATTCATGCGTATGATCTCTAGGAGATCTTACTCAATCTCATGCATCTCATTTTCTCAGCCTTCAACATGACAAATCAACATTTTTAGTTTCTAACGATCTGCATCTCAAGGTAGATCATCACATTGCATTCAACTCAATGACTTTCTCTTCAAACATGACTACAAGTTGGTTTGACTTAATCACCATCTCACCAATTTGAAGTGAGTTCACCATTTGACATTCTTTAGAGGTCGATATAATTTATAATAAATAGATTTTAGTTATATTAAAAATTAAATGGTGTTCTTTATGTTCTTCAAATCTTTTAGAGTCAAGGATAATTATATGTGCTAAATTGGCTAAAGCTGATGACAATTCTCAACGGAAATGAAGATCATATATGCTATGTATAATCGAGTGGCAATGATTATTTGTAGTGGATAAATAAGAAACAGATGAGGACTTAGTCCTCATTTTTTAATTTTTAGTATGTTTTTTAGTTTAATATTTTCTTATTTTTCACTGTGTTCAATAAAACCCTATTGTGACATCTATGAAGGATTCATATTCCAAAGAAGCACTCTTCGAGTGTAAGAGAAGATTTTGAGGTAAAATCGAAATGGATGGTTGTCCAGATAGTTAAAAAGATCTAGGGATCTTAGATATTTGGAATTCAAGAACCTAGGGGATGGGAATTATCCCACAGAATGTGGCTTGATAGCTACAACTTCACGAGGGTAAAGATACAACATGATGGAATTATACCTGCTCTAAGCAATGTTTTCAAAGTTCAACATCATTAGGATATGTTTATTTTCTCCCATGTTCACACTAAGGAGCGAATGTTAGGAGTCTAATGTTTCATGGTAATAAATATATGTGTGAAATTATATTATCTAGGATAATATAATGTGAGTATGGTAATAATATAATTTTGTATGTATGAGTTGTATGTGAGTAACTACTCATGTAAATAGGATTGTGTGAGATATTGTAGAGGTTATGAGGATATGTAGGAGAGAAGATTATGGAAGAAAAGACTTGATTCCTAGTGTATCGAATCAAACATTTGTTTAAAAAGCTCTTAGTCCATTGCATAAAATATCTGATTGAATTATATTGTGTTGCTGAGTATTAAAAATTTGAGTGTTTTGTGTGTTAATATTTATGTATTAACCTTGTTCAAATGTAAGAAACACACTAACTACATCTTATACTAAGTTTCATATCAAACCAAGCTACAGTGTAAAACCTAAAAAGGAAATAACCACAATGGTTAATGTAGTGTCACAATAATCTAATCACTTCATCTTATCTAATGCACTTAAGAGATAATTTACATGATTACCAAAGTCTTCAACTTTTCTATTTAGGAAGCTTATGGAGTGTCATCTCATATTTCTCCCTCCTCCTATAGAGTTTGATATGAGTCGACCTCCAATCAAAGGATATGATGTTAATGCATATTATGATAATCATCAACGCCCTGGACATTCTAAAAATAGATGTTATACATTAAAATACAAGATCCAAGACCTTATTGATAATCAAAAAATCACCTTTGATGATCCTCTAAAGGATTCCAATTGACAACCTGGTGACCATCAAAACCATAAGATATTTAACAATCCATTGCAAGATCATTCTAAGAAAGACCTAGAAGTGCAAATGGAATATCGTGCACATCATCCTATACCATATTATGGGCACCCATTAGATGCAATTATTGGCATTTATACATGCACAACACCTCCTATGCTTCATAAGCCCTCTATTTCTTTTGATGATAGTGAAATTGTAGATGATGACTCAGATCTTCATTCATTATTTATTTGAGCATACCTTGATCATCACCCTATAAATAACATTATGATTGATACCTATGTTAGTGATAACATATGTAGCATGATGTTACTTACACATTTTGGATGTACACATGATGATTTATACTCTTTGACCAAAATATCCAAATCATTTGATGGGACACCACAACACGTTATTGGTGAGATTGACTCACCTTTACATGTCAGACCAACACATGTGGTTACTATATTTTTAGTTATACTATACATGAGAGTATGTGATATGTCATTAGGATGACCTTGGATATATCAACTCTGTGCAATATTTTTTATATTACATAGATGTATTAAATACATTCATACCAATATGGTAGTCACAATTTATAGAATTCCATATGAACATCCACTTAAACAAGAAAAAATTATTCATAGACAACTACTTATCAAACCTATTAAAGTTAATCATCCATGAAAGGGTAAGCAATAGGCAATCCCCTTTCCTAGGTGGGATATAATCGAGGAACATTTACATCAGAGATATATAGTTGATTCCATGAAATCCTCATCTACTCCAACACAACATGCCCAGTTACATAGAGCAACTAAACATATTTTAATTACTGCTACTCTAAAGAAACCAAATAACACTCAATAATGGGTTCCATTAATCATTGCTTATGTTACTACTGATTCATGACCACATACTCATATGAGGCATTCATAATGTATATATGACTCTCTAGATCCAGATATGACACCTATACAAGCTCCTTGGTAGTATCACTTGTATGATTTGCTATATTATGAGTATAAGGTACCTTATGAGCATCCCTCATATGGGATAATTATCTAGCCCTTGATTTATAAAAATACCAAAAAATTAAATATTCCTAAAAACTCAAACATATCAAATATTCAATAAAATACAAAAATATTCAAATGATCCAAAAAGTTCAAAAAAGTCATCATTTCCATGTTTACTAGCTCCTTGGAACCTGTGTTATTTGATTCATGTTAGTAGATAGCATATCATTTAATTTCAATGCATATACATATTTCATACATCATTAAGCATGATACAACCATACCACAAACACATGATATATGCACATACATATGTTGGATCTCTCTTCTACATGTGTCATATAGTACGTTGGGGGTATATGCTTCATTAATCATGATTGATATATGTTACATATCCTTTATGATCATTTCTACATTATCATGCTTGAGGTTATATACTAATGCTTACACATGTCTATGTCCATGTTCCTATCTCTCATAGTGTATTTGATATGCTATGTTACAAGACATTTTTTACTAACACATACTGTAGGGACTAATATGATATGCTTTTATCAGTTGCTTATACTTCATTTATTTATATTGTCACTTCCTTAAGTGTATTTCATTGCTTGTTATTGTCTTCAATATGAAACTTGTTGGCCCCTATGACATTATATGTTGTTTTTATGTTTGAATATGTCTAAATATGTTGATTGGACATTTGAATATGTTATTTCCTTTCGATTATGCAACATTTGAACATGCCCCTTGTATGAGGTCTCCTTGGACCATTATTTTTCATTACATTGAGTATTCTTGTGTGTCAACTTGATTATTTGTTGAGCTTGTATTGTTACATTATAGATGTTGCCATGATAATATCATGCATCTTAAGGTTTGATGTGATCACATATTGCAAGCTTCATTCATATATCTACTTAAACATGTTACTCATATATGATACATGATTCATACACAACTTATATAATCACCTTATCCTTTTGAGGTAAGGTACCTATCAAATTATATTTCCCTCACTTCAAGGGGGGAATACTAGTGGGGGCATGTCATAAAGGCATGACCTCCACATTTACAAAGTTCCCATATTTTAGTGGGGGTATGTTATAAATAAATGAAATATTTTAACCATTCAAAAATATCATGTGCACTGTGTTCCTATGACTTTTTACATAGAAGGATACATACATAAATTATATCAAACAATAAAAATTTAGATTGAATGTCTATATGCCCCAAAATAAGAAAAATAAACCAACCATATATAAAACAAGAGCCACATAGTGGTAAAGTACTTGTGTGTAGTGGAAATGATATAATAGATTTCAATGGGGGCATGTCACAAAGGCATGACCTTTACACTTTCTCAATCTCTAGTATAATTGCATGATTTAGATATACACTTGGGTTAGAATCCTATACATTGCACTGATTCTTCATAGATTTGGAACATAGTTTTTCATATTTGTGACACATATATTATACATAATCATAGAGCAAAGGTTACTTTCTGACAGATGCTTCATCTTGAGACATTTTAGAGGTGCATATGCCATGCAAGTGCATCAAAAATTATAAAATTTACCAATTATATCTCTAGATTACTATGATCAAGAAGCACCATTTTACAACAATAAATATTGTTATCAAACTTTTTGTCTATAATAGTTGGTTCTCTTTATAGGTTAAAATGATTAAATCATTTAAACTCATCAGATTTATAGGTTGGGTCGATTAAATAGCCTAACCTCACCATATTTATAAGATGAGTTGATTAAATAACTCACCCTCACCAAATTATATATTCACACTTGAGATGTGTGATTTAGATATAGTGATCTCAATGGTCATGTCACAACTCAGCCTTACATGAAATTGGGGGCATAATACCTTCCAATCTCCCTCTTCAAATATCTAAGGTTCAATTTTGAACCTCACTCAGCTCTAATGCTTCATAATGAATCATATTTACCAAATAAAATACAAAGGGGCAACATGGTTGCATCAACACATAAGTGTACTCCTTCCTTGCTCTCTTTCTTTTCATGTTTTACAATTATTACAAATTTTAGATTATATGCATTGATTTATAATATAACATGCTCTTGGTTATATGTCATATGCTAGAAAAGTACTTAAGGTGGGCTCAAGCAAAGTTAAGGTGTGTTTTATACACCCATGTTTTTTTTTTAACCTAGTGATTTTATCCTTATGAATTACTAAATTAAATAGGGGGCAAATGTAGATATTAAAACTAGATATTTATAACATTTCAGTCTTGTACATTTGAAAAATACCAATCAAGGCTCTACCCTTCAATTCTATACCTTCTTGTAGCTAAAAGGCTCACATTCACCATCTCATTGTGCCTAAATGCTTATCGTATAGTCTGATCCATATAATTCTGATGACCCAGATAACTTGTATACTATAGAAGGCTTATAACTTGATATACATCCTTCACTGTCATTTATAGATCCATACTTATTCTCTAGAATTTTAGACACTACCAACCACAAAAGGACACTAACGTCGATGCTAGTCTTTGGATCCTTATCTAGCATTTAGTATTTAAAAGTCATCCAAATTACAAATTATTCAAAACCTATGGGTTGGTTTATTTGTCTTATTAGACCCTGTCATGAGTTATTTTCAAAAGGTATGGTATAAATATAAGTCTAAGACTTCTCATTGTTCATCTAATACATACCAAGAAAGCACCTACTAAAGCTCATTAAATCAATGACACAACAAATTTATTATGCCCTATTCATCCCTATTTCTTTATTAGTCATAGGATTAGTCATGTAAAAGGTTTGAAACATCCAAAGAGTAGCACATGAGTGGTATTTATCAAGTTACAAGCTAAATCATTGCATGTATCTACATATAACATATTACATTAGTGTTCACACACACACACACACACACACACACACGCACACACACACACACACACACACACACACACACACACACACACACACAGAGTAGAGAACTACATAAGTCAGAGGCCCTCCTTAGAGTATTTGCTATGTAGGCAACATTCATTGACATAGGGGTCTTTGAAGTCATCTCAACATCGTGAGCCCACTAATCCATTTTCAATAAACACATCTCAAGGGTGAAGAAGGGTGAAGAGTTAGGTATTTGATTCATAAGTAGATATATATATCCTATGTTCTAGATTTGAAAACATAAATAGAAATGTGATAGAAAACTTATAATTTGGAATTTGGTCACATCACATTCCAACACATATTTCATACTGGATAGTAGCATCGTAGCACAGACAGTAACATTGATGGCAGTGTCCCAAGGTCGATGGTAGTGTATGTATCTCTAGAAACATCATTTCCATATTTTGATGACTATCTTAAAATCCCAATCCTACATACACTTGCTTGTGTACAACTCAGATTTGCCTATGTATTATAAATTCAGCCAAGTATCATTTCTCCTTGGCATTATAATCAATAAAACATATTTCAATTTTGGTACTTCTATATTTAGTATATATTAATATTTTAATTCAGAATACTCATTTATCTAAGTTTGAAATTAATTAGCTTGCTTTAGAATAGTTGTATTCATCTTTGTGCATATGTTATTTTATCCCTTTAACCCCCAATGCCACATATCTAAAAAGGGTTAAACAAAAACATTTTTATCTAAAGGATCAAAGTCTCAAACTATATACACACAATGTTTTTATTAACTTTACCACTTACAAAAACTTTTAATCTTAAAAGACCCTATAGAGTTTTAATCTCTTTGAGTGCATGCTTTAAAGGGTGTACGAGGAAAGGGGTGGGTAGACCATTGGTACTTCCCAAGATTATTGTGGCTTTGTCTCATTTCTACGATTTGATCTACCACTTGTTATCAATCCAACCATCTTCGAAAAACATTTTCCTAATATTTTCCTCCTATTTTAGACCCTCCTCTAGTTATTTTCCACCTTTATTAGCCCTTCGCAAGCCTAAAACCCTTTTTGATAGTTTACAATACAGAGTTGATTGGGTCAACTCTGTCAGCTAAACTTTTGGAAAGGTTTAGGGTTAGATTTTCTGATATATACACATCAATTTCCATTATTTATTACAAGATAAAAGAGAAGAAGCAAGATGTATTATGCATCTGCTTATTCACCATTCTACTTAAGGAGCAAGATTAGGATTTCATGCTTTCTTTGAAGATACAGACGTTGTCTTATGGAGAAGTATTTTAGATGCATTGATAGGTTGTGTAGCCTAAAGTTTATCTATATTTTTCATCCTTACATACCACAACATCCTCTTGTGAAGCACCTTGGCCAAGGGAAAGATTGAGGCTTGATGGGTTCATCTTTAAAAATAAGTATTCCTAACTTTATTCCTCTTTTGAAAGAGTAGATAGATATGCATTTATACTTATCTTCCATGCATTAAGATTCTGCATACATTGATGTGAGTATATGTCTTCTAGGCATGTTTAATTTTAGTGTTTATTACCCCCACTTTTTGCCACAAGATTTGGTGAGCACTAGATTAGACTTTGATTTACTTGTTATTAGTTCAGTGAATATAAAAACATAGGATATAGTTAGGGTTACTGCATAGTTTCGCTTGATTTGAGGATTTGGAACCCTCTCTAATGATATTATTATGATAAGATATCCATTCACTAGGTATAGTGGATCCATCTTGGTTATGGCCCTGATTATCTAATGTATCCCCAATCAAAATTATAAGTAAGATTTATCTTCTCCGAGCTAGGATTGATTTATAGATTTACTGTATTTCCCACTGCATACATTTTGGTGAACCCAACGTGAATCTAACCCTTGAAGGTTTTCTTTCATGCTATCATTTTTGTCATTTTATTATATTTGAAGTACTATATGAACTAGTCAATATAGTTATAACTTTTTGTGCACATGTTTAACACACAATTGTATCAAAGTGACTTCATTCTATTTATGTAGGTCTTCACCAAACACAAGTAACTAAATCAATTTGGTTGACATAATATTATTCTTCAGTCATATTCTACCAAATAATTCAATCCAGTTGACCTAGTTCATTTTTATATTCAAATTTTACCAACTAAGTCAACCCAATAGACTTAGTTCTTTTTGGCAGTTAGATTCTACCAACTAAGTCAACCTAGTCGACATAGTTATTTTTGGTAGTCAGATTATACAACTATGTTGACTAGTCAACTTAGTTGTTTTTTTAAGTTAGGTTCTACTAATTAAGTTGACCAGTCAACTTAGTTTATAATATTTCTTTTTGACATATAGGGTTTTGCAAACTGTGTCGAGCTAGTTGACCTAATTGGTAAAAATTCAAAGTAACATTTGAGCATCACAACATAAAAATTTGCAATCTTAACCATCTTCAAGTCTACCAAGGTTCCTTTCTTTCCTCTCCCTGTCACTTTAGTATTTCTTTCAATTTTGTTTTTCATAAGTTAGCAATCTTTAAAATGACAACCCTACAGCCAACTAAGTCAACCTAGTTGACTTAGTTCTGTAACCTGTCTTCTTTTATGACTTAGTATTGTAACCTGTCTTCTATCTAAAAGAATTAATCAACCTATTTGACTCTATTCTTAAATACTTTTACTTTCATAAAATAGTAACAACTCAGTCAAATCTATTTTGTACTATTTGCATATAGTGTCATCTGAATCGACTCTATACTATTCTAAATTTGGGAATTAACAACTATTTGTTAGTAATAAATTCACACTTTCATTTTTAGTTGTTTACATACTTAGAATAACTCACATAGTCTAACTAGGTGGCTTTTCAAATTACCATTCAGTTATACTATTTTTCTATTCTTGCACACACTACCAAATCACATAACATTCAAAATGCATTTAAACACTTGTCTTTCCAAGACCTACCTGCTAATATTTCATCACCAAGAGGGACGCTGACTTGATTTTTTAGCCAAGTATAAATACGTGATTTATGGTATATATTGGCAAAGCACTTGACATCCTTATCACTGTGGGATTGTGAAGTGAGGGGGTAGGCCCCAATACCAAGCTAGCATCATTGCCAATATAGCCCTTTTAGCCCAAACATCCTAAAGCCATCCATATATTGTTTTTTAGTTCCTTCTTATAACCAACTCTCTATCACATTAATTACAAACTTTATTATAACTTAAAAATACTTAGTAATGACCACTTAGCTAGGTTTTAATTTCAATTTCTTGTTTGCTCTCTTATCAGTATATTATGTATTGCAAAACTTGCACTAGCCAATGTTGGTGCAAGATTTATGTTGTGTGCTCTAATCAAACCAACCATATTAATCCAATTGCTTTTATGTTTACTTTCATATGCTTAGAAATAATCTTTCTTATTTTTAAAATAATGTCATTTGTATTGACATAATTTCTCACTGACTGATTCACCTTTTCTATCTACAGTACACAATTGACCTGTTAGACTCTGTATTCTTGTCATTCAATCAAAATTTTCTATCTACAATACTAAGTCAACCTAGTTGACTTAGTACCTCTAGGATGACCTTGTTCCTATTGGCCAACTTTGTTTTCATCCAAAGCCTTACTTCAAAGTGGTACTAAGTTGACCCAATTGACTTAGTACCTATGGGTTGACCTTGTTTTGTGTTTGGTCAATTCTATATTCATTTTGTGTCCTACTATTTAAATAGTACATAGTCGACCCTATCGACTATGTACACCTTGGCCAATATTATTCAATGTATGGTTATCTAGTCTTATTTCATAACGAAGTCAGCTTTTCAACCTTTGTTTAGTCAAAAACATTACATAATTAAGGATTTAGATTAGAACCTCACTTGTTTTATTACTTTAGATGAAACTATTCAATTTCTTCCTTCATCTTTTCCTAATCCAAAACTAATCACTACACAATGTAATATAGTTGAGGTCCTTCAACCTAGTCCTCCTCCCAACACTAA
Organism: Torreya grandis; assembly: GCA_037957365.1. NCBI lineage: Eukaryota > Viridiplantae > Streptophyta > Pinopsida > Cupressales > Taxaceae > Torreya > Torreya grandis. The sequence continues at coordinate 5,194,844 of JARHVA010000219.1, read as the reverse complement.
TATTAGGAATCTTCCCCGCAATACCAATGTTGGGAATCCTCCACCCAATACCCCTCCTCCCACCAACACTAATAATCCCCTTCCTAACAACACTAATACCCCACCTTCAAATATTAATGCTCAAATTGACACAACTCAAATTCTTACACAAATAATTTAACAAATGAGCACCATGCAAACAACTAATCATTTTCAAATGATGCAAATGGAACAACATTTATTACACATGACTAGTTAACCACCTCAAGTCATCATGTCTCAACCAAATCAAAATTTTGTCCCTCCTCCTCATAGAGATGTCAATGGGAATATCATCCCTCAACTTAATTTGCATAATAAAACTTTTAAACGTCTTCAAAATAAACTTTTAAATCCATTCATTACATCCATAGATATTGGAAACATTTATCCAACTATCACATGTGATGGGACTAAGGACCCTAATATCTTTCTTGAGTCTTTTGGTAATCTTTATAAATAATGGGTCCAAACTAACACCTTTACCACCACCAAACCCTTAGCCAAAACCTTTGTTGGTGATGCACTTGAATGGTACAACCGACTTCCTAGACATTCCATTTCACAACTAGAGATTTAGTCAATTCTCTAGTGAAGAAATTTCAACATGATGACCTTCCTGAAAATTACCTTAGCCATTTTGTCAATGTCAAACAACTTCCTAATGAATCTACTCACACTTTCATCAAATGATAGAAGTATCTAGCTCACAAAGTGGACCATAACATGAATGCTTATACTCATTTAAAAATATTTGTTACTACTCTTAAATCTCTCCTTTAATACAAAGTTTGAATCTTTTCCCTTAAAACTTTAGAAGAAGCCTTAGACCAAGTGAAAAGGCAAGACTTTCTTATGACTCAATTTGAAACACCTCGAACAACTACTAAAGCACCTTTCCAATCATTTTCTCATAACATTGATTCATCTAAGCCTCCTCAACCTCAAAATGAGGCATCCAATTCAACCAATTTTTACCCACTAACCCTCCCTTGAGTCTAGATCAACTTAAGAAGAAATTGCCACCCTATAAACCCATGAGCTTTGATCCTTTGAAACCTCCTCCAAAATGGTACAATCTTCATAAGTTTTTTTGGTGGCATGCTACTATAGGTCATTCTCATGAGTCTTGTCATGATATTCATCAATTTATTCTTGCTTCCTTGCTTGGTCCACATTTAAATCTTGATACTCTAATAAAATAATGTTATCAAGACTATCTTCAAGCCTTGAAAATTCAATGTAAAGAATCACAATCACATCAACATAAAATACCTAATAAACAATAAAAATTATCCCATACCTACACCTCATCCACTAATTTTTTCAAACCATAATTGATCCTTCTTCCTACACCAATAAAGAAAGCATATCTAACATGAATTACTTTAAACATATTGTTGCATCCATTGAACCTCAACCTCTTAGATCACATAAACCAAAAGAGTACCTAGTTCAAATGCCTATGCCAAAGCATATCATACATGGTCCTCATTTACCTGCTTTACCTCTTCATGCCTCTCCTACACATCCTATGTCAAATTCAACATCTTTAAAATCTAACAAACCAACACATTTACCTATCTCCCAATGCACTTACCAACCCAATGCAAATCATTTTAATGGTTCAATTTCACCTCAAATAATCTCACATGTTGGGGTATCTTATGATGCCCATCCACATATCACTTCAAACCTTGGGGCATCTTGTGATTCCCTTCCTTACATCCACTTACCCATTGGGGTATCTTACAATGCCCACTCTTGTTCTACAATGTATAATAACAAACAAATTCAACTTCAAGAAACCTTATGAGACTTATAGACTTGTATTTCACATGTTCACCTTTGATAAAGACGTTATCATAAATATTACTTGTTATTTTTTGTCTCATGTTTCTTTGTTATTATGCACTTTACTTCTTTTAGTTTCATTTTGCTTGCACCATTGTCACCTTTGGGTTCTTTAGTTTTATTACACATTACATTTGGCACTTGTTTTCATTTTGGTTCTTATATATCTCTTTCCTGTTTGTCTTTTTATGTCATCCTTTGCCTTAATAGCTTTATGAATATTTCCCACCATTATTTAGCATTCACCTAATTGGTGTTCACCTTGTGATTTGTAATGTAAGACCATGGATAGGACTAGGCTCTTCTCAGAAATTACCACAATAAAACATCTTTTTATCACTTTATTTTATGACTACTACTTTCATTGGTGTTTGTGCTAGATCTGTTGTAGGTTAGTATGGCTTCTCTAGAGTGAGATGACTATCATAGCATAGCCCCATCCCTTTTATAACACTATTTTACCTCCTTGTGATCAGCTATGAGCATATTCATCATTGTATCACTTATTACATAAATGGATCTCTCATAATCCCCATATTTCCCTTATTTCCTTTCATCTGAGGCTCACATCGATCAATTTTGAGATTGCACAATTACTTGTGGGCAATTCTAGGAGTCTTTAGGCACCTTGGTCTTTAGGTAATTTTCTTTAGTGACCAACTATAAGATCTCTTGTGTTTGTCACCTATTTCACTCATGTTTGGTTCTCCAAATCCATATGGAGGAGGAGGAATAGAAAAGGCCAAAACAAGTTAAAAGCCAAATCATAAAATACAAATAAAAGGCAATGATTAAAAGGAAAAAAACAATCTTAAAAGTCATATCACATCAAAAGACGTGATCTATATTTGGCACATCTCCTATCTTAGTTGAAGCTCAAACTCCACTGTTGGCTTCATGATAGAGTTGAGGTCCATTAGGGTGAGGTAGGCCAGTAGATTGGGGTAGGAGGTCTCATTATATCATATACTATCTAGTGCCACCTACTTTGTCACACAAGTACCCAATATCTGCAGTAAACTAATGACTCTATAAGGGGTCTTGAGGAATGGGGAAAATGTTCTAGGAAGGTAGGTCCATTTTGATTTTCATGCATATATATTTCACGAGTTGATTTATGTGATTCACTTTTTAGCTCAAGCTTTGTGTTCATTAGTCAAAGTGTCCTAAGTCTTTAGAGTTGATATCTCTTAGCCTTTCTCACTTACCTATTGTGTCTCATTCTTGCTAAGGATGTTCACATCACCCTTGTGGCACCTCACATTCCTTATTTATATCATATTTTTTGTATATTCCCCTTATAGGATATTGCTTTTTAGTTGATCACATCCTTGATCACATCTATCTTATTGCACCTCTTGGTTTATAGTTTGTGAGTTATATTGTAAGACCTTGGATAGGACCAAGTCTTTCTCAAAAACATCATTACACCACTTGCCTACCACACCATCTCATTGTCATACTAGTCATGTTATTAGGTGGTTGTGTTTTCTTACATTATATCTCAGAATAAGCACTAAGTTTGAGTTTTCATCCTTTAGAGATTTTGATTTTCATCTATCTATCATGTTCTTCTTTGATTTTTGTGGACTTCACTTATCTTACATATGACATTTGACATTATTACAAGTTTCTTTTTATGTATGAATTTTTCATGTTTGTTTTACATTTTGACTTACATTTCATTTTTAGTCATTCATGTTTTTTATTTATGTTTGATTTGACATGTTTATCTTGTATAAGGTTACTTTTCACTTTCTTACATATCTTTGTTAGAGTTTTCTTGCATTGATATTCCATTTTTCATTTATGTTTTACATGCTTACCATTGTGATTTAATATGTTCCACATTCCTTTTAGCCATTTATGTTTTACATGCTTCCCAACATGATTTTGTGTGTTCTAAATTCATTTGCCATCATTTATCATTCATTTACATACTTGATATTTTGGTTCTAACCCTACCTCAACAATAATAATATGTCAATTTTTCTAAGTAATTCATTATTACTTTAACCATCCTATATATGCACACATTGCTTCTATTGTTAGTCCCATATCCCCAGGGTTTCTCAAATGTAAGTATTGCACCCTCCATGATCAAGACTACAATATTTTCATATAGTCATTCATCATAAAGGTAATTCAAGGTATCTATATGGTACTTTTAGTTACTCTCATTTCATTTTAACATTACTTTTTGTATGTCATTTTTTATCTCAATTTCATGTGTTGCTATGCTCTGTCTCAAAGCACCATCGCTTGTTACACTCACATGACACATGATGAGATTCGAGTGGGGAATATGCGTAAACATAATATTTTTATTAAATTTACCACTTACTAATAATTTTTATCATGCAGGGCCCTGTCGAGTTACAATCTCTTTGAGTGCACACCTTAAAGGGTACACTAGGAAAGGGGTGGGCAAACCATTGGTGCTTCATAAGATTGTTGTGGATTTATATCATTTATACCATTTATCCTAACACTTTTTATCAATCCATTCATATCTTAAAACCATTTACCTAAGATTTTCCTCCTATTTTGCACGTTCCTCTAGTTATTTTCCACCTTCACTAGCCCTTGCCAAGCCTAAAACCCTTTTTGACAGTTTACAATACAGAGTTGACTGGGCCGACTCTGTCAACTAAACTTTCAAAAAGGCGTAGGGTTAGATTCCACTATATATACACCTCCATTTCCATCATTTATTATAAGAGATAAGATAATAAGTAAGATATATTACACATTTATTTATCCACCATTCTACTTGAGGAACAAGCTTAGGGTTTCATACTTTATTTGAAGATATGGATCTTGTCTTGTGGAGAAGTCTTTTAGATGAATTGTTAGGTGGTGTATCCTAGAGACGATTTATCCTTGTCATATTTACATACCATAATAACCTATTTTGAATCACTTTGGCCAAGGGAGAGATCGAGGCTCGATGGGTTCATCTTTCAAAGTTAAGTATTCCTAATTTTGTTTCTCCTTTGTAAGAGTGGATAGATATGCATTTGTACTTCTCTTCTATGCATTAGAATTCTGTATACATTGAAGTGAGTATATATATTCTATGCATGTTTAATTTTAGTGTTTATTACCCCCACTTTGTGCCATAAGCTTTGGTTATCACTAGATTAGAATTTGCTTTACTTGTTATTATTTTAGTGAATATGAAAACAGAGGATCTAGTTAGGGTTACTACGTAGTTTTGCTTGATTGGAGGCTTTAGACCCCTCCCTAGTGATATTATTATGGTAAAAGATCCCTTGGCTAGGTTAGAATATCCATCTTGGTCATGACCCCAATTATCTATATCCCTAATTGAAAATGTAAGTAGGATTTATCTTCTCTGAGCTAGGATTGATTTATAGATCTATTGCATTTTCCATTGCACACACAAACTTCATAGATTTTTCATATCAAAGATTCAAAAATTTAGAGGTAGGTCAAACCAACCTTATAGGTTCATTGGATGTGCAAGGTGTGACATGTGCATTGGGTGTGGTAGGTACACTGGTGTGTCAGAATACAAAGGCAAAAATACAAATTCTTGTTTTAGCCATATCTTTCACATTTGGACTCCATTTTAGATCTTGTTAGAAGTGTTGGAAAGGTCTTGAAATGAGCAATCCAATGAAGTGAAATATTTAATCCTTGGTGAGAAATTTTAGCTAAAAAACAAAGGGGGATAAATGTTGTTTTGATAGTAACTTATAAGCATGATAATCATGAATTCTCCATTTTGTCACATCTAGATTTTGTTTTGGCTCCCATTCGAAGTGATGGAAATATATGTGAATAGAAAATTCAATGATGTGAAATAATTTATCCTTAGAAAATTTGTAAATGAATTGAATTCCCAACTGTTAGTTAGATGTCCCTTTCAAAGACTCGATTTCATATGTTAGTGTGTGGCACATACTATTTCTAGACTCTACCACCCAATAGATAAGGCTCAATGGGCTTGCTTGGTGCTTTAGTGACTTTATTAAAAAATGAAATATAATTGTAAAATATAATATGTAAAAAATTAGAATACGAAAGGTCATTTTGATCCTCATATGTGTTATAAATAGGAAACATGGTAATTGTAAAAGGGTTTTTCTTTCTTTCAAAAACTTGGGGAAGGGTCGGTTGAAAATTTGTATGTTTCAAGTAATTTTATAGATTTATTTATGGAGTGCAAGCAAATTGATTAAATCATCCTCTATCTTTGTGAGTTTTAATGCTCTTTATTTATGAAATTTGTTTTGTTCGTATATAGAGAAGCCATTAAAATTTTGCACTTTCTTAGTTGTGAACAATATAGAAAAAGATCCATATTTAGTGAGTGAGAGCCAAAGTTCAAATGTGTAGAAGCAGATTCTTTGTCAATTAAAATCACACATTTTATTCAATAAATTAAATGCATACATATAGAGAAGCCACTCCTATACACAAGAAGGTTTCTCTAACTACTCAACCATATCCAAACATACTTGTTATTCTTTCTCCCCTATAATATTTCATAGGCTAATATCTCTACATGAGATCTATTAACATCTCAACAAGTACAAACAATAATATTTCCTAATTACAATATTAGTAAATATACTAACAAGCTAACAACCCATGTGAGAACTAATAAGAATTTTCTCAACAAACAACTCACGATGTTTTCAAGCATTGTGTTGAAGACCCCATGTTGGGCTTTGTATCAAGAGTATCCAATTTGAGTTTTGAGGACACTTTGTGCTTCCAAGCAAGTCATTTTGTTTCTATATATTTGTTACTCCTAATTGCATTTTCACATGAGAGGAATAATTTTCATCCACTTCATTTAAATATGAGTTAGTTTAGTGGTTCTCAAAGTTTATTTCTTGTGAGTTTCTCACCTTCACCTCCATCCTCCTCCACTCTTCTCCCATTTTCAGCATCCACCATTTCCCAATTTTGTTTCCATTTTATGCTTTCTTTCTAATAAAAAATACACAAAAACTCTTGAAAAGTCCATAATCATACGAGGGAGTTGCCCCTCTCAAATGTTAAAGAAAATCACCATTTTAATGGTGGTTTATCCATTTGTTGTCAAATTTGTGTTATTTCACATTGAGCAAGTCATAAAACCAAACAAAACATAAGCGGCATAATTTTTTTGCCAACACATCCATAAATAAGGGATCCATATTCTATGATCACATCAAACTAAGTTTCTCCAAGAGGGGGGTAGTATTATGCCAAAGATATTGAGGGCTTGCACTTGGCCCCAACCATTTGTAACAAGATCTATCCCCAAAGGAGTGGTTTTCCATAGATAACAATTTTTAGGAATAATCTATGCATGCCTTTTAAAATTAAGATTTTGAATCATGTTGTCTAATTCATCACCATAATTAATTGTATGTTTAGATCACACCACATGATCCAACATTGATTGCTCTAGTCCACATCACACCACAAGATCCTTTATCAATCATTTTAGTCCTTGGATCACACCACATGATCCTTCATTGATGTCTCTACTCCACATCACATTGGTGATCCATCAACAATTGGTGTAGTCTACATAATACCTTATGATCTATCATCAATTTCTCTAGTCCACATGACACTCTATGATCCATTATCAATTGTTCTAGCCTTGCCATCATTGATAGCTCTACTCCACATTACACCACATGATCCATCATCAATTACTTTAGCCCTACCATGATACCATGCAATCCATCATCAATTAATTTAGCCCTACCATGATACCATGCAATCCATCATCAATTACTTTAGCCCTACCATGATACCATGCAATCCATCATCAATTAATTTAGCCCTACCATGATACCACACAATCCATCATCAATTATTTTAGTGTTTGATCATAAAGGAAATGGCTATAACACAAGCATAACTTGACAAATTTATCTTAAAATTTCTTTATACAAAACACAACTTGATCCATATCTTATTATGATGGATGTACGACTTTGACATCCATTACCCATGCTCACGAGTTGGTCTATGTTGATCAAGTGAGTCGTTAGCCTTCTATGTACAGTGATTTGAGTGAACGCAAGTATAAACTAGAAAAGTGTTAAAGTGAAGCAATGTGTTTTTTATCTTAAGTTGTTGTGGCCATCTATCAGTACAATGTCGTGTGGGTATGTGTGTGAGCAATTTTGTTGGTTTTAGATTTTGTGACGCAGGGGATGGGTTATTCTAAGTAGAGAGTAATCAGACCTCGAGAGGGAATTGTTCACTGTAATCATTCGAGTGGTTTCAAACATTATCAACTGAGCCTGACTCAGTGGTTGTTATATATGAGTCTATTTTGCTTGTTTATTATACTTTGGACCATTTTATCCTGCAAGAGTAAATACAATACATATCATCCTAATTATTCTTGTATTGTGTGAATGTTCATGTGTGTTTGAGTCATTTCTCAATCTTTGCAAGTGTTATGTTTGACTTCCACTGCTAATCCATTAAAATATATAAAGAATACCACTATGTTGTATGTTTCTTATGCAGGTAAACACTAAAGGCGTAGTCCATAGTTCCTACAGAGTTTTATTTTAATGGAGGGACTTGGGTGAGAGCAAGCAATGTTAGATGGTTGTCAACTCCATCGAGTTGGCCTCATGATAATTAGTATTAGAGCACATGATTTATGTCTTCGTTAGGTTGTGTTTGCCTAGTTAAGTTAAGGTATACACCTTCCCCTATCAAGTCAGTATAGTATGTTGAGTCTGAGTTAGTATGGAAGGAGATTTGTCCAAAAAGTTGCTTGAAAATGTGACCTTCAGAAGTTGAAAGTGGGTTAAGGATAAAGGTGAAGGTGGTGGTAGTCACCACAAGAGTAAGTCAAAATTTGATGACATGGAAGAAGGCCTTTCTAAGAAAGTTGGTTCCCAATTCTAGTTTATGGAGGAATGTGTGGGTACAATATTCAGTGAGCTCGAAGAGAAGGTTGAGACTATGGGTCATATAATCTTGGAACTTACTACAAGGCTAGAGGAGAGTTTGGCATCACATACTAAATTACAAGATGAAGTGATTATGTTTCAAACAATGATAATGAGTCTAAAAAGGCTCCTAGGTCTGGCTCTTTAATAATTTCAAAGCTCCCCAAGTTGAAGGAACTAGAGTGTTACAATGGTGCACAAGATGAATGACTTATGGATAATTTATTCTAGGACATGGAGGAGTATGTGGTAGGTTTGGGGGGATTGTCAGACACATAAGAGATGTGTGTTACAATAAGGTACCTTATGGGTATGACAAAGATCTAGTATAGAACTTTGGATAATGCCATTACATCAAGGAGTTATACAAAGAAGTTGGACTCTTGGGAGGAACTGAAGAAAGCCCTTGGAGATCAGTTCTAACTTGGGAATGAAACATGGTTGGCTAGGACAAATTTGAGTCAGTTGAAATAGATTGGGGAGATGAGAAAGTACATTGATTCTTTCCAGAGTCTTGTGTTATAAATCACTGACATGTTTAAGGTAGATAAATTGTTCTAGTTTACTCATGGTCTTCAATCATGGGTCCAGGTTGAGATTCGTCACCAAGAAGTGTCTAAAATTAGTGAAGAAATTAATATAACATATCATCTCTTTCATTTTAGAGATGAGTTTTCATCCAAAATAACCTTGAACCCTTGTGCATCCAATAGTGGACATGTTGATAAGGATTCAAGTAAGTCTTTAGGAAAGCTAGTTGGTGACCAGGGAAGGAAGGCTACTCTAAACTTGTCAAAGGGATCTCAAAAGTCTTGGAGCACCCCCAAAGGTGACAAGAGGAAGTCACAAGATAGAGAATTGAGTGAAAATCATTTCTTTTTGAGGTGTTGGACTTGTGGTGTAGATCACTACAATAGAGATTGTTTGAAGCGGTAGGGGATGTTTGTAGTCTAGACATTGCAACCAAATAAATAGTGTGAGAATATGTGTGTGCTCAGAGGGGGCTCAATGCCTTGGTAAAGCTTGAGTCAAGAGATGGTTTCAATAACTTATGGGTTAAATATTATGGAGGTGGTGGTCATGTGTTTGAAAACCACTATGCTCATAGACTTGGGTATGCCCTATAATTATGTTTTCAACCAGTTAGCCTTAGAGTTTGGCCTCTATTCCTCTGAAGGTATGAGCAGGTTTAAAATAGTTACAAGCCATCCAATTAATGTTGAGATAAGAATTTATCTGAAAGGGTAAAGTGACATTTTTTCTCATCAAGAAGTTCTCTTTATATTGGATCTGTTGCAGATGTGCTTAGTAAAGATAGTGCAGAGGAGATAGACAGGGAAGATGAAGGTGTGTTTAGTTGTGAGTATGTAAAAGATTATAGGAATTGGTGAGAAGTCAGTGTATCTTGCATTTCTTATTGGCAGTTGGGATGTCAAAGAGGAGTAATAAGTTCTTTCCCTCATTGATGTGAGGTGGGTTCTTCACAGCCAAGTAGTATTCTTAAGGAGCTATCATCTTATTTGTTACCGAGAAGATCAATTGATCATCACATCAAGTTGGTTCTAGAGGAGAGTCCTTCGATAAGGGCTCTATTCTTGTTATTTGGACTTGAGATGGTTGGTCTAAAGAGTTGCCTTCATTTTTTGTGCTCCTATTTTGGAGCATCAGTACTATTACAGAGAAAGTTTGATGGTTCACCTAGGCTTTGTAATTTTTACAAAGTCTTAAACAGGGTGACCATCAAGAACCAGTTTCCTTTACCCTTCATCAAGGGTTGGCAAGATCAGGTTGATTTTGTGAAGCTGCATTACCCCTCAAGTTGTATTTAGAATAATGTAGTAATTTAAAAAAAAACTAATTACTTAATATTCATTCCATAGACAATACTTTACACTTATCCAAACAATAACTTACAACAATTATAGTTGCATATTCAAAAACTAAAATGCAATACAACTTATTATAACTGTAAGGAAAGTAAATACATTAGGACTCAGCCATAGTTTGTTCGATACTATAGCAACTATTGTTCAAGTATAACATAAATATTGAAGTTACATTCTTACAGGTATTCAACCTTAATATAATAAATAGATACCAAGCTCTTTGGAGCTCAAATTAAACTAACTTGTTTATTACTGATAATCTCAAGTGTACTCTCCAAGAAAGTACTACAGTGGGAAGGGAGAGCATCATCCGAGCTTTTTCTCACACCAACCACAGAACATCAATCCCTTGCACAGTCTCCTACCAAAGAATGACCCTCCCTTCACAAATAGATAGATAAAATGATGTGAGAATCTAGAGAGACATGCTAGTACCCCATGTGCTGTAAAATTTCTACTACATGATGTGTATCATAAAAAAAATATGTTTCTAATATGATATCGTACAACATGCAAATCAAACATATAAAATGGCAACACCAATCTAACATTACTTTGGCCAAAATTTTTAAATAACATATGATCACCTGGATCAATCAATTTCATAACATACCACTTGATCGGATTATCTACATCCAACATTGATGGTGCTACCTAAGCTAGTGAAGTCCGTCTCACTACTTACCTAACATCATCAATGTGGATTTTAATATAAACATATATAGCATAGTATAAAATTTAAAGATTCATTCAGATTTTTTCTTATACCAGGAATGGAATAATCTTAATCATATAGTTTATCCATCAAATGCATAATGAATCTAAAACATGCTATTAGTACATATATAACACTATGACAAAACACATTCCATAAAAAATCATACCATTTGGGCATGCTTTAAACAAAGACTATCATTTCATGCATGTCTAAAAGTAACCTATTGGTTAATTATCAAACATTGGATTCTATTGGAATATTTCTAATAGTAGTATTAATAACTTTTTATAGAAATATACAAACTACATACCTTTAATTCTTCTAATGGTTTGCAATGAATCCATAATCATTCAATTAAATAAGAATAACCTTAAATCAAAACTTCGTTGAAACAAACATGTCATTATACAATACCCAATGACATTTCTTTTTAGTTTAATGTTTAATAGCTGTAACATATGCTTATTCAACAACATAAAGATTTACTATTATATATCAATATTATACACTTTGAATTGACACAACCATGTCTAAGATACAACCTGATGACTCAACACTCTTTTATGCACCCGTTTAGGCTTAACTTTAATAGTAAGGGAGTGTATAATGTATGTAATAAAAATATAGATGTCATCTATATTTATAAAGCATTGCCCTATGAATAAAACATAGCTTATAGATAAATGTTATCCTTATATAGTATTATACGTAGCCATATACAAAAATTGGTTTGTCTTTCATATAGATGCATAGCCTTACAAGGTAAAACACGATTCATATAAATTACTCTAATAACTAAATAGAAAATGACACTACCAATAATGTATATCAAACGTAGTATATGATTTCAATATAATATTTATTACATAGTAAAGATACGTGAAACGCACCCTATGATCTAACACACTACTCATTATATATTACGCAAATAAAGATATATTATAGTCCTCTCAATAAGTAGGATGATGTCTATGAATATAAAACATTGCCCATAATGACTATAACACAATCTTTACAGGGATATGCATCTTGTATAATATACTATACATCTCACACATGCATACCAAATGCAACCAATTTTTCCAAAATGCAAAACAAAAAGGTTGAGGACACTTTTCAAATCACAGTTCAATAATATAATTAAAACACAGTCCTTATAATAGTACATAGTCTAAAAAAATAAATGCATGGACAAATTACTATGCAAACCTCTAAAGTTAATTTACAGTCCAAAATAATAATATATGCAACGTTGGCAATGTAAACTGGGACGCTACCTAAATTATTAGTTTGCTACATTTATATGGATTGAATTACATGTAAGGGGTAGAATTTCGTTACCTAGACGCAGGGCTAAATAGTTTAAGATGTTATTCACTTGGGTAATACATAGGCAATTAATCCAATGAGCTAGTCTATTATTTAAATGTTGCACATTGAATATATATAACACAACCTTAAGAATTTAAAACGCTGCTCTTGATAAGTAAGATGCAACCCTATATAGTGAAAAATCGTCCAAATAAGGTGGAATGCAATCCAAAATAAGTGAAACACAACCTCTAATTTTGAAACTCAAACTCTACAGGAATATAAAATGCATACATATTTATATTAGCATTTAACCAATATAAAAATATTACACACAGGGATATATAATTTTCGAAACCTATCTCTTAAGTTAATTGCTTGAATGTGGAATACGCCTTTTTTCTTGTTCTCCCAACTCTCTCACAAAATCCTTCGCTTCTTCTCTCTCTGTGTCTTTGTGTGTCTTCCTTGAATTTCATCAGACTTAACTTTATAAAATTATTCACCTTCTCTTTTGCTAAGCCCTTCTCTGCATGCAATTTTTCTTAATCTTCCCACTCCTATGCGTGACATTTTCTCTCTTTTTAATTTCACTAACTAGAGTAATCCCTTTCTCTACGGCCGTAGTAACTCACCTTCAATTTTCTTAATTAAAACATATAATTTTCTTAATTAAATCATTACGTCTCAATTCCTAAGTTACCTAAAATATAAGGCTAAGTTGGTCAATTAAATAATGATATCTATTTTCTAACTTTCACTGTAATTTCATGTATGTTTTATTAAGACTAAGTTTAGTTTATCCTAATATCAAGGTTAGTATTTTAGGATAATTCAATTTCATGAAAATCAATTAAAATAACGATAATTAATTATTTAAATAAAAAATGTTAAGTCAATAATTGCTTTTTAATTGTAAGATAATTGCATCTCCAAAACTAGTGTGTGTGTGTGTGTGTGTGTGTATAACTAAATATAAATATTCTCTAGCTAAATGTTAAAAGATGTTTTAAAGACATTATAATAGTTTATACATATAATATAGATTAAATGTCTATTTTTTTTAATTTACACTCAAAAATCAAGATGATTATAAGTAAATGAATCTAATGTAATCTTATGCATATCAAGAATTAATTCTACTTACAAAATATAATCACAAACAAGATTTTCTTAACTACGTAGTAACATTTAAAACATGTTACACATAATATTTTAAATCTAATGCATTTGTGTAGGGTCATTATCAATTCCTTTGTCATCCTCCAATCATCTCATTTATTCTATCATCTTTGATGGTGCTCTCCCTCGTCATGCTTTAAGGGTAGGATCTATCATGTATACACCTCACAACAAATAGGTAGTTAGTCTGAATCATCATAAACATCAACTAATGATGCAAAACTAACAAATACATATCCACAATGTATAGAATAATAAAATACAACTATCACATCATGTACAATAATCAACAATATCACCGTCCCATAATAATATGTCATAAAGCTCAAATCAAAATAATAATAATCAACTAGTAAATATATTAATCCATGGATTCAGAGGTTATAAATCATAAGGTGAAATTGAAATGTAACAATTTGGCCCTGAGATGGTTGGTTTGGAGAATTATCTTCATCTGTTACACTCTTGTTTTGGAGCATCAGTACTATTGCAGAGGAAGTTCGATGGTTCACTTAGGATTTGCAGGTTTTACAGAGTCTTGAACAGGTTGACCATTAGGGACCGGTTTCCTTTACCCCTCATTAAGCGCTGACAAAATCAAGTTGATTTTTTGAAGCTATATTTGCTGGATGTGGCTCATGTAGGTAAGCTTGTCTACGCGCTGAGGTTGTTGGAGTTTTAGTTTGTTTCTTAATTGTAACTAGTTGAAATCTTTAGTCATTGATAAAGCCAAACCAATTTGGTTCCTGCCTAAGCACCCTTCTACATACATGATGGGTAAATCAGATCGATAATTGGAACAATTTGTTGAGATGAAGACAATGGGTTATATGGAAATCCGAAGCGGAGGGAGTTTCTAGTGGCGATGGATTGGTGGTCTTTTAGCAAGTTAGAAGCAATAAGAAACCCTTAGGATCTACCAGGCTAAGGTCAGGGAGCTGGGCTTGGTCCCTTGGCTCTATGTTGAGTCTAAATAGGGGACGTGTTGGTCTCTTGGCTCTCTGTGGAGTATGAATAGGTATGTGTTGGTCTCTTGGCTCTGTATTGAGTATGAATAAGAGACCTCCAAGTTATTGCAAAGGAATCATGTCGGCATTGAAGTCATCGCTAATTTTAAGTAGGGGAGTCTATGATGGATGTATGACTTCGACATCTATTACCCACATTCATGAGTTGGTCTGTGTTGATCAAGTGAGCCATTAGCCTTCTTTGTCAAGTGATTTTAGTGAACATAAGTCTGAACTAGTAAAGTGTTAAAGTGAATCATTATTTTTTTTGTCTCGAGTTGTTGTGGACAATGGACATCTATCCATGCAACATCGTATGTGTGTGTGAGTAGTTCTGTTGGGCTTAGATTTCTTGAAGCAGGTGCTCGGTTGTCCTAGGCAAAGAATAATTAAACCTTGAGAGGAAATTGTTCATTATAATCATTTAAGTGGTTCCAAATATTATCCTCTGAACCCGACTCGATGGTTGTTGTGTATGAGGCTGTTTTCCCTATTTATTTTATTTTAGACTGTTTTATCTTGTAAAAGTAAATAAAATACATGTTCTCTCAATTATTTTTGCATTGTGTGAATGCTCATATACAATTAAATCATTTCGTGATATTTACAAATATTATGTTTAGCTTTCGTTACTAATCCATTAAAATACAAAAAGAATACCAATATATTATATGTGTTCTTTAAAATGTAGTTTGTAGTTCTTGTAGAGTTCCGTTCTCATGAAGAAACTCAAATGAAAGCAAGTGATGCCCCAATTTTCAATTCCATCGAAGTAACCCCATAACACCACTAATACCATAAACTACTTGTTCTCGGAAACATTATTAAAAGCATGCATTCATTCATTCACCCCCATCTCCCCCACCGGATCCATCATCAATTGCTTTAGTCCGCGATGCACCATATGATCCATCGTCAATTGCTTTAATCTGAAACCCCAATATACAATTCATGGCGATGATGGATCGCGTGATGCGATTCAAAATGCCAACTTCAAAAATCAGAAATTTCCGTCGTTTGTTTTCGCACGTTACGGAATGTGGAAGCCTTAAATCTGAAACACAATATGTTATTATGTTGTCCAGTTCTAAGCATTCTCACAGTGCAAGCAGGCAGAAACCAAATGAACAAGACGATGATGAAATTGAAGATCTTTACCAAAGGTATTTCCAATTCCGTTATCACTAGCTATTTTGTAAAATCCTATCCAGAATTATGCTTCCCATCTTCAGAAATCGACAGAATATGCAAAATAATAAACGATCATCCATTTCCACATCCCACGATCGAATCCACTCTGCTTCAACACAATATTCCCCTCTCTACACCCTTCATAGAGAATGTTTTAGGAAGGCTTTTTTCGGGCCATGCCAATGGCGTAAAGGCCCTACAGTTTTTCCACTGGACGACCCAACAGAACGCTAATTTTGAACATACCATCTGGGCATACGAAAGAATGCTCCACATATTGGCCAGAATGAGGGATTTTGACAAAGCCTGGGAATTACTAGAAGAAATGTATGCTAAAAACAAGATTACCCACAAGGCTCTTAGCATTGTTTTGTGTTTATATGCACGGAGAAAATCATTTGATGAAACCCTAGAAGCTTTTGAGAGAATGGAGAGATTTGTGGGTGAATTGAATACGGATACATTTAATGTTTTGCTCAAAGCATTTTGTAGCCATAGAAACATGAAACAAGCACGAGCTGTGTTCAACAAAATGCACAATAGGTTTGTTCCTAATAGGCAGACATTTAATATTTTGCTGGTAGGGTTTAGGAAATCAGGCAATGCTACTGCAGTTGAGGTGTTTTTTAGAGAAATGGGTAGGAGAGGGTTTGATCCCGATATAGTTACCTATAATGTGGTGGTTGATGCATTATGCAAGAAAAGAAGGCTTGATGATGCATTTGAGCTTGTCGAAGTCATGAAAAGGAAGGAGTGTACCCCAAATATTTGGACTTACACAACTTTGATACATGGGTTGGGGATTGTAAAGGAGAAGACTCGGGCGTGCGAAGTGTTTGCCGAATTGAAGAGGAATGGCTTTGAACCTGACACTGCAGTGTATAATGCTCTGATCAGTTGCTTTTGTAAGGCAGGGGATGTGGACGGGGGGTTGGGGTTGATGAAGGAGATGGAGAAGGAAGGTGTTGGTTGTGACAATGTAACATATCATACTCTTCTGTCTGCATTTCAGGACCATGGGAGAAAGGAGGAAGTTTGTGAGCTGTTTGGCATTCTGAAGGCCAGGGATCATGTGCTGAAAGCTTCGACTGTGGTCATTTTGATGAAATTTCTTTGTAGTTCTGGTCTCCATGACATGGCATTTAAGTTATGGGATTATGTTGTCAAAAAGGGTTGCTGTCCACATGGTCATGTTTCAAATCTGTTGATAACTGAGCTTTGTTATTGTGGGAAATTACAGGAGGCACGCCATTGTTTTAGGGAGATGCTAGAAAAAGGACTTCATCCTTACAAGCAATCTTTTGACATATTACAGAGGTTCTATAGAGAAGCAAGAAGAGAGCACGAGCTTTCAGAGCTAGTAAGAAAGATGAAAGAGTTACAAAACTGTCTTCCTGCTTCAGAAGAGTATGTATCTGTTCCTTCAGAAAGTGAAAAGCAATGTTATGCTGCTTGGAGATGCTGATGCGCCTCAGTTTGACTGGCATACTAATCTCAATTTTCAGTTGAAGCTGGATTTATTTTCTTAAGGGGTTTCTTATTTCAAAAACATTAATGGCCGTGAGCTTTGCATGATGCCTCCCACAACTACAGAGCTTATGATTGACATGCCAGATTAGTAAGCGGAAGGATTTAACATGGCAAATTGCACTGATTATTCTTGAAAACTCACAGAAACTTGTGCAGAAGTTCGTAGAAGAGATTTTGTGGCAGCTTAAGGTTTTACCAGCGCCTAAATTGTTTATTGGCGGCATCGTTGTTAGGGAAAAGAAACAATGGAAATATGGACTAAATTATTTGCTCGGTTAAAACAAATTTGGTATGCTTGTGGTTAGAACCAGATGTGATTGGCCATTTAGTGATTTGCAGTTTTGCTTCCCTAAAAATTGCACCGTTGATGCACAGTGGGGATTCTGGCCAGACACCAGGTCTGCTGAATTAGAGTCAGGATTTCAGTCACTTTGGGGGCTTGAATTCCTCTATTTTTTCAAGAGGTATACACAGTAGCTTTCCCTTGAGCCGCAAATTACTTCCGAGTCCAATGTTGTTTATTATTTTGCTGTGATATGAGCTGGTTGTTATTATCTGCTCAAGGATGTTCATGATTCTTTAGCCACTTGTATGAGAACCAGAAATGTTTGTAAGTTTTGTTGGTGGCAACCTGCACATGAACAAGCAAAAAGCACATTTTTAGTAAGCATGTGCTTCGATGCTTGATTGTACAATCCTCAAACAAGATTTTGTTGCACACTAGGCTTGCTCTTTGCGCTTCTGAATTGCGGCATGAGTAATAATTATTTTAGGATAAGACGTTGAAATGATACAAAATGTGCTTTCTAGATAGACCTAGTAACTAAAGTTAAAAATGGACAAGCGAATATTTAACAAGTCGTGCTCACAAAGGGCTCAGGATTGTCCTCGGGCATGAATATTTAGAGCAATGCTCACACACTCTAGCTTAAAGTCACGTGCAAAGGCTAGCGGTTATTAGTACCTGCTGTGCAGGTATCTATTGGAATCACTTTGAGCTATTAGTTTCTATCGAAATATGTGCATTGTAATTTTTTTCCAACTTTCTAAAGTTACAACATTAGGATTGCAATATACATTATCACATTGTATTGAAAAACAAGGAAAATTTGGAAAAAGACTATTTTTTGGTCTGTGATTGGTTGGTGGTCTGTGATGAGACAAATTTCCTGGGGAAATTGAAACATTTGTTGATTAGAAAATTAGGAAAAAATTAACAACTTGTCCATAACAAAAACTGTCTCCATCAAAATTATTTTTTGCATTGTTCTTCCATTATTTTATTATGTCTGAAATACCAACAGGAAATATTTAAAAACAAAAAATTATGCAGGTACTGTGGGCATTTAATTCTGCTAGCTATTCACAGTTGGCCCTAAACAATGGAGACCATACCTCATTTATGGTTGCACAGCTCGAGAATATTGCCGTCCAAAAAAGGATATCATTTTGCAAAACGAAGCACATGCAGATTTTTATGTGTTAGTCACAGGTGCTGATGTTTTTAAGTTAAGATTGCTTCATCCTTATCTGGGAAGTGTTGAGCCAAGGAGCAAAGCTGTGAGAGATTACATAAGGGGAGTATGTTTCTCTGTGGTGATGGCAATTGCACTATCTCTGGAGGAGCTAAAAGTCTTGGGAATAACACAGCGGAGCAGCATAACATTGAATCCATTATCGGCAGCAAGACTCTATTTTTGTGTTTAGATTATTTGGCTGGTTTGTAGCAACAAATAAAAGACTGTTTTTATGTGTTTAATTTTTGAATCTGCAGAACAATTATTTACTTAAAAGTCTGTTTTTATGGGGTGTCCAATCTCGGAAAAATAATTCCTAAATTGATACACTATGTTTGAATGTTCGGTTTCAAAAAAAATAAAAATCCATCTTGTTTTGGCAGTCCTATATTACAACTGCAAATAGCTGTGTAATTTTGTTTCCAGGTACACAAACTGCCTGGAGCGGACCAGAAAGGACCTGATAGTGGCCACAGTAGCCTCCTTTCTCATCGGTTGCTTCATCATGGGCGTGTTTGCAAACCTCCCTTTAGCCCTGGCACCCCACATGGGCACAAATGCCTACTTCACCTTCATGGTCGTGGGCTTCCATGGCTCCGGTTAAATCCTTTACAAGAGCGCTTTAGCCGCAGTTTTCATAGAAGGAATCCGCTTTTTACTTATAGCTGCCTTGGGCCTAAGGACAAGATTGGCTAAGTTGGTGCCCAAGCAGGTTCGAATTTCATCAGTAGCAGGAATAGGCCTATTTTTAGCCTTCATCGGCATGCAAAACAACGAAGTCATTGGCTTTGTGGGCTACAGCTCCTCCATGAGTTGAAATTGCAACAGGATGGGATACATGTGGTGCTGTCAAATACATATGTTGCATCTTCCAGATCCGGGTGCCTGCCCGGCCAAGTACCGAATGACCCTTGTGCCTGTGGAGACCATCAACGGAACTGTGGCACTCATGGCATGTGGAAACGTGTCAGGCTATATCGTCTGCCTGAAATGCCGGATGGAGAGTGCAACTTTCTGGCTAGGCATAATTGGCTTCGTCATCATTGCCTACTACCTCGTGCAAAGCGTTAAGGGTGCCACTATATACAGCATAGTCTTTGTAACTGGATGTTTTGCGCTCTCAGTAAAAAATCTCTTAATCGAAAAACTCCATATCTTTGTTATTATTATTATCGTGACTACTGTCTGTTTTTCAGCCGGTGTTTCTCTCAGTATTAGCTCTCCATAGATCTGTGTTCAGATCCAACATGACTCTGATCTATATAATGTTTTTGCATTGGGTATTGATCTATATCACGGTTTTGTATGTGGGTATTGGTCCGTACGAAATTTCGGAATTTGTAAATTATAAGTGTTTTTTTTGCTTGGTTATCAGTCCTACCAGCTCCAATTCACAGGGAGGCTTTAATAAATAGCAGTGAAGGCAGTAATCCTCCATCAGCCAGACATGAGGTTGAACTCTGCAGACACAATTCTGTTTCCAATGCATATGTTTTCACATTGAACGAGCTGAAAACAATTACAAAAAACTTAAGATTGGATTATCTGTTGGGGGAAGGAGGGCTTGGTAGAGTTTACAAAGGTTTCGTTGACGAGGACATGAAACCAGGGTGTAAAGCTCAGTCTTTTGCTATCAAGGTACTTGATTGAGAAGGTCATCAGGGCCACAAAGAATGGCTGGTAAACTTATAACTGTTATTTAGTAACGTGGTTTTGAGGGCACAATTCTCATCCAATTGAGGGTTTAATCATATTTGGCTGGTTACAGGCAGAGGTTATCTTTCTTGGGCAGTTGAGTCATCCCCATTTGGTGAAACTTATTGGCTATTGCTGTGAAGATGAACACAGGTTGCTCATTTATGAGTTAATGGCTAAAAGAAGTCTGGAAAATCATCTATTTCGAAGTAAGATTTTATTTCCTGTTTCTTTTTTTGCAATTTCCTTTATCTGAACTAATTATCAATCAAAGTCCCTTCTTTTTTTGTAGAGTGGGGTATGTGTCAATTGGATTAGAGTGTGTTCCCCGGGGTTGAAACTTGAAACCTTCGCCAAGCCTGAATAGGCGCACTTTGTTCACCACTATATAAAGCCATTGGGTGCTTGTGGATTTTGCTGATATAGATGAACTTGGTTTGATCTGATTGTTGACTGGTGGCACTTGACAAGCAGGTGCCACTAGTTTGATTCACAGGGAGTCACTTTACATGCAACTTATCATTATGAGCCAGTTCACTCAATAAGAGGGAATTGGGGCCACTATGACCTGTGTAAACCCCACTTTATTGCGGTTCTAAATCCGTTAAGCTGTTGGTTGATTTATACTGCCCTCATCTTTTATGATTCTGTAAGTAGTTGGGGAACTCAAGAATTTTTTCGCATTTTTATTTTAATATCCTGCATTGAGTCTCTATTCCCAAGCTTTAGAATACCCTTTGCTAATATCACATGTTCCTTTCTCTGCAGTTTGTTTGATGATTGATGCTTGCAGAAATGTCCGTTTCTCTTTCTTGGTCAACAAGAATGAAGATTTAACATGGGGCTGCCAAAGGGTTAGCATTTCTTTGTTGTGCAGAAAATCCAGTTATCTGTCGTGATTTTAAGACAACAAATGTTCTGCTGGTTAATGTTGTGTTTCTAAAAACTTTCCAAGTAGAAATTTTAACTAGTTTTCATCCTGATGAGATGCTTAATGTGATATTTGATGCCTAGTTGAAAAATACTTATGAAACAATTGGAACATCCAGGCCACTAATGAGGGATGTTGTTGAAACATTGGAACCTCTTCAAATCACAAATGATATGGAAAACATTTCTTTCATGTACAACGTGGGTAGTGATTTGACTACCTATGAGATTCATGGTCAACAGAAAATTATAACTTGGCAAATGACTCTTGAGATTTCTTGTAACGACTCATATTTACAGAGTTTTGGAAGAGCTGTCATTCATTGAATAATTTTTAAAAACATGCAGATAGGGAACTATAAATGTATGAACGAAAAGTTTGTCTGTTGTTATCTTGAATCATTATGATCTGCCTCTTGCATGACAAAAATTACTTGGCATCTATTGTTTGCTGCCACAAATCAATCTACAGAAGATCTTCTCCAGCCTTTCACATACGTTCTGCTTTCTTGATCAGCTCTGCTCAGGCATGGCTTATTATATTTCATGTAAGAAGAAACTGCTAAACCTTAATACCATGGAAGACAATGTATCATCAAAATACTTTTAAGCTGTCTGTTGGCATGTTATTTCCTTGGATACAGTCAACTTGTATCCAGTTATACTCTTATTTCATAGGGTTTAGATTATTTGATCCACTACCTACTTCCTGTAAGACAGAATTTTTGTATTTGCAACTCCCAGATCGCTATGGCTAGCATTCTGCAGATTCTAGTTTTCAATAATCGGCTACTTTCTCAACAAATGAACATCGATGGATCCTTGTGTAATTTGATGGGGAAGATTCAGAATGGATTTCTTATGTGAGGCAGGTTATGAACGACCTTTTAAATTTCTGTTACATTATATGTTCATATTATCTACAGTTTTATGAGCTGTACAATATCTAATCTATTTGAGAATGATCTTGCTATGGACTTTTATATCATAAATAATTTCATTTTAAAAGCACTTTACTTTTTCTGAATGCATTTTCCATTCTTGGTACTGCTCGTATTTCCTCCCCATATTTGTATGTTCAATCAACAAATCTGGTTCATTGGAAGTGTTTACAAAAACCCAAAATCTTGAAAACTCAACTTTGCAAAGCAAATATGTTTAACAGATACCCTGTTTAATTGTCTTTTAAGAGATTTATTATTTTAAGTTGCCAACATAGTTTATTCTCTTAAGGACTCTTGTGACAGATTCATCTGTAATGCTTGTTCAAAGTTAGTTGAACATATATTTTAGTTGGATTTTTGTAATATAATTATGAGATGTAGTGCTTGCAGTTGCATAAATTGTTATTCTGTTAGTGGCAGAACAAGGACATAGAATGGCGAAATTTTGTAACATTCTTTAATTAACAGAAAGGGACTTGCTTGAGTGAAACTTGCAAGGGATTTATGCATCATACTGAAATTAACTTGAGAATGCAAACCAAGTTCTGTACTGTAACCATTATATACTGTATCCCACTTTACAACATGTGCGGCAGAGTTGCATAAATAATCAGAAATGTCTATGGACTTTTTGAGCCATTTCCTGTTGGTTTCTTGGGAAAATGATGCATACAACAGATTGTGTGTTCTACCCTCCATTTTATTTTATTTTTTATTTTTCCTTTTTAGTTTTTTATGTTTCTTTTCTATATATGCTATTTTACTTTTTCAATTTCCTTTTTATCCATTTTTTGTCTGGGATGATGGAGTTTTCTTTATCTTCATAGTAAAATATGATCCTCATAGTTTCAAATTTTCAAACATCACTAGTACATACCTTGATTCAGATAATGAATTTATGAACAGACTTTATATATTCATAAATTTATTTTGTTGATGCATTTGTTCCCTAATCATGCCAGGAGTTGTTTTCTATGGTGAAGCGCTACCACTTTTTTGTCTAAATACTTTTTTCTTTTAAACATGTTTCAACGTAGTCTAAACACATTTATTCGCCAACTAGTGGTGACATTAGTACTACATGATATTGAAATGAATGTGTATTTTTAAATTTTTTAAAATTTCAAGTCCATCCGACACTGGAGATCAGGGCATCATTGTGGCACATATAAATATATTGCAGGGACATTGTCGGGCATTTTTTTTGCACAGGTGCAGGAACAAATGGAAAGTGTCTGAGGCCATAAGATGGAGAGGCACCAGTCAAGTAAAGACAAATTCTCTGCAAACATAATCTAACAGGTTTGAATTCCATTGAATTATTTGGCTATTATTGAGAGTGTCATATGTTTTAAGTGAGGTATAACTGTGGAATTACACTCTTCCGCTTTACCAAAACAAAAATTTACATCCTTTCCAGCATAACTTGCACCTTTGGGGCAACTGCTAGTAATAAAGTGCAGTGTAGGTAGCTTTTTCTTGGAAATAGCGTATTTTTTAAAAGTTTATTGTAGATAAACTCAGTTAATACAATTGATAGATATTATAAGAATAGCCCTTGATACAGTTTTTAGTAATCTTAGAACTAAAAGTTGTCTCCCACATATGACCGTATTTATGTTTATTAGCCATATAATACAATCAATTATTTTAGGATACTATATTAGATGCAAGTTGGAATTTTAGGTACACTGTTAAAAACTGTAAAGGATTATAATAAATATATGTATTTTCTCTAATGTTTCTTCCTACAATAAATTATACAGGCATTTGAAGGGTAATGTTGAATAAATAACCGTCATTAAAAAAATTCATGATATGCAGAGTCGACCATCAAATTTAGTTCATGCTCCCACTACTAACTCATCCAACAACACCATATAAGGTCAAGAAAATCTTCCACAACATGATTTTCTTTTGGTCTGGATGCCTTTTAAGCTCCAGTTTGTCACACATCAAACATTATACTAAAACTTGCTCCACTGAAGATGCTGCCTCGACAAAGATTAGATAATATAGACAGCTCTGCAGATCAATGGCCGGTGAATCCATACAACAGTCTAAGTTAGTTAATAGAACACAAATGACATAAAGAGCTCACTAAAGAGAGACTTAAAAACCAACGGCTTGTTAGAAGATGTAGCCAGCATTAGGAGCTAGCACATGTTCACACCTTTGCTACGTACCATGTTCTTTTATGAGTTGTTTTGGCCATCGGTTGTTCTAGAATGGATGGAGGACAGGAACTTGGAAGGGTTTCATTAGTGTCTGTAGTGAAGAGTTCCTGGATTTGTCCAAAGTTACCTTAGTTTTATGAACTAGCCCCCTTTTCCACATAGAAGGTTTAGTTTGCACCTCATCTTTACTAAACTTATGTTCTCTTTTGCCATGTCTCTCATCCCTTCCCTTTTTGTCAGCTTTAAATTTTAGTTGTATTTTCTCTATTGATTTCTTCCTCATATCATCAGGAGTGCACTTGCAGGTTTCCTAGTAGAGAATGCCTGCAAGTGGTCGTTGAACTTCACCTAGTGTTCTTCACACCATGTAGAATATTTCACTTCCCTGATCTTTCCCCTCTTAACTTAACAGGGGTATCTATGTGCGGGTAAACTATGGGCTCAGCAAAGGCTTCTCCCTATCTTTTCCTTTCCAAAAGTTGTACCATGCTTATAGTGCCCTACCCTTCCCCGGTGAAATTTATTGGCATCATTGATGCTTGTAGCTTGGCTCTTGTAATTCACCTCAATGTAGCTTGCACGATGGTTGTTATTTCTTGCTCTTCAGTGTAGGTATCCACATCTAAGGACACTGGCATCAAATGTAGCTTTAGCCAGTTTTTTTTGTCTATCTTGCCTTGAATGCATGCTTGTTATTTATCTGTATGGGTCTCATCGATGTATACAAAGGAAGACTGAGAATACTGGAGACTAATTTTCTGGCTAAATTAAGTATTTATGGAAGCAAAAAAAATATATTTTTCATCCTTAAATTGTTGAAATGATGGGCTAAATTTGATGGCCATATGATTGTGTTTTGAGAATATTAGTCACTGCAACATGTTTCTCTTCCCAGCTGTTGTTTCTTTCAGCATTATCTTAGAATTTTCAACAATCAACTGTTTAGACAACAATTAAACATAGTAGATACACTAAACCCTCCTGTATTAAATTAGACAACAATTTGAACTAAAAAACGTAAGAAATCTTCTGTCATAGGTTGAGAGAGATCCATTAGACATAGAATCTATCTATCGCTCATATGGCCATCTGCTGGAGGAGCTTAATTTTCGATGATAGCCTGCACATCGCCTGCTTCCTGCCATTACCCAGGGTTAAAACAGAAAAGAAAAGGGCTGCTACACAAGCAATGTTATTGGGTTTTAAAACTTGAATCTTTTGCATTTTCACCATTTTTTATTTTGGCCCCTTTGTTATGCAAACCGCAATCATGTGAATAATGCAAGAAAAACTGAAATGAAAAATTAGGATAACAGATATTATTTGGTTAGAACAATCTGAGTCAACACAACCCTAACAAAGGCTTAAACATACCACGCAACCAATGCACGATAGATCTCCTAGAGTGCTTTATGTATCCTTGTAATTTTTGACAGTTAATATGAATACTGCAGCTCTAAAATATCACCAATGACTCAAAAGCGGAGAAGAATTCCATTTTATGAAAACCACTGCCCATTAATTCAAAACACAAGGTAATCTATTCCATCCAATAAAGAATTGGTACTTCTATATGCCCACCATGACCTATGCCTTAACAACAATTTTCACATTTATTCGCTTTTAAATAAAGTGACAGCACTACACTCGGTCAATTCAACTATGCCCCTGTGGACTCATCAGATCTATCAATCTCCGTCACTACAATCAAAGTCTCAACCTTGATGAACTCTAAATATTCCTCATAGCAGCAGGTACTAAAGCCGCATCACGGCACTTGTTTGATTATTCAACAATATATCTAATTTATTGCATTTTCTGAACTGATATTCATCTATGATAGTCTCCACACGACAAGTCAGCAGTGTGAGCATTCTCCAATTAATGATGTCATAGTGCATTTCTAAGCCCTCCATGCATGACTTATCCGACTTTTCCTGTGTTATCTTAGCTTAGGTAGCATGGCAATCTATATGGCACATTTTGTATTGTCTTTGTGTCTTGTCCAAACGATGACTGATCTTTCCACGAGTAGACCTAGACTGTAGTAAAGTCTACTGTAAAGCTTGTATGGCCAATAATTGAAGTGCAATGAAGACTGAAAATGTGTGGCTTGCTTATCCTTCTGTGCAGGGGGTGCAGTCAAGGTAGGGGGATCAAATGAATGGCAGCCGAACCTTGCAGCCTATCAAGCAACTCCTGCTACAAACACACGACACACTTCATAGTAGATAGTTTACAACACCAGAACTCACTTGAATTTATGATTTTGAGGCATCAAGAAGCCAAACTCTATTTACAAACAATCCACACATCCTTTGTCAAAACCATAACCCTTTAAGCATAAATATAGCCAACCACGGAACTCTTTCAACCCTTTAAGACACTAAATCACATGAGATCATGTGCATAACAATATTACAGGTATCGAGAAGGTTTCTAATGCACAAGAAATGGACAGCAACAACAATTATACTCCTTCACAGTCCTTCCAATAGTTGTAGAGTCAAGAAACATGATTCAGGGATTTTAGCCTTAATTTCAGCCCTTAAATTCTCTCGCACAAAAAATTTCTCTTTTGTTTTCAAAGGTGGTTTCTTCAATAAAATAAAAAACCCAGCTGGAATGTGTGCTCTTTTTTGTCCTGGAACCTATCCAAACTTTGTATCCCTATTTTTGCAAAATTCCTTCTATTTGCCCAAAACAGGCCTGCACGCTTAAGAGGATGACTGAACTTTAAATTTGGTGATGGATTCACATCTCTATACCAAGGTCTTTCTTTTGGTTCCTTGGGCGACCTCCTAAACTCTCCAAACCTCACGACGTGCCCAAACCCCAAAGGAAAGTCTCTGTTTTGCTTCCTTTTTAATTGCTTTCTTCTTTCTGCCCCTTTTCTGCCACAAAGATCAGGTTTGTTGTAGGTTATATGGTCCCATACAGATGTTTTCCCTTCATCTTACACAACCTTTCATCTCTTCTATGTTTACCTGTCTCTTTGCTAAAAATTGGTACCCAATCAAGTAAAAACGTTTTCCCTTCATTTCCCCCAAAACAAACGTTCTCTTTTTTTGTTGTTTTAGCTTGGGCTGCATTTTTAGCATCTCGACATCATTGCTAAGGCCTGGGGGTAGTTTCCAATAATTTCCATGGCTCTTCATCTTCCCACAAGCTCCAAAAACTTGCCCATTCTTTTCAAAACGGGTTTGCAAGTATGAATCATGGAGTTAAGGCTGAGTATTTGTCTTACTCATTTCTCCATGTTTTGATCATGCCAAGGGCCACCCAACAACTTTGGAGAATCGTTCAACACGTGCCCTCATCCATGCAATGCTTCCAAATGGTAAAAAATGGCGAGAAATTACAGAATTTCAGACCTCAATAACTCATTAGCAGCCAACCCCTTTTTGGAAAATGATTATGGATTCTTAACTGTTTTAAGAACCACAGAAGGAACTACAACTTGTTTTTGCGTAGGTCTATTTTGAAAAATTCATCCCATTAACTGTTCAGTAGCACTAGCAGTCGTTCTGCTGCAACACCCTTACGTAAGTTGTTTCGCAACACAGGTTCTGGAGCAATGCCCTTCCATGGCAATTGTTTACATTCCACAGCATGGTTGTTACACAGCATAGGTTCCGCAACATAGCTTGATAACCTTTGGACTGAGAAACATATGCCAAAATAAGCCCGCCTTTAATTTAAATGAAACAAATGTTTTTTTGTTGATGCAATATTGCGTATACCCCTTGGGTGCTTCTGTATCAACAGGCTTTCCGTTCTACAAGAAATATGAGCAGTAAAAGGGTAGGTGATTACAACATTGATATGGATCAATCAAATGGTGAATCACAAAGAGACACCAGATTACTTCAAGGGATTTGCATTATAAATTTCTTTCTCACCTTCATCTCTAAGTGATATAGAGTATTGATTGTTCTTTGCATCGATTTTTTTATAGATTTTATACCCATTTAATTTTTAGCTCTTCATTTTGTATGATGATCATTTTTTTGCCTTCTTTTTTTTTGTTTTGTTTTTGAAGCTGTTTTGTGTAGACCCAGTAATTTGTTTCACTCTAGTGGCATTGATTCTGATTTCGATCATTACTAATATAATTGATATCTCATTTTGTTATAGAAACTGACCATCTTACATGTTTTTTTTGTACTGTATTAGACAGTTTATGTAGTTCTTTATCTCTTGGAAGTTATTTTATTTTTGTATCATAAGGTGGGGAGCCACTGTATGCTTCCCCTTAAGACTTGGATTTTTGATATGAGGTGGAATAATGATCTTGCAAAATTTTGTAGCAATTGAAGTAATTGAACTACATTTTTATTATTTTTAATTCCTTACTGTCCTTAGCAAATTTTAATTGTTATGCTTAGTTTTGTAAAGCCAAGGTATATTTACCTCCACGAAAAAACAATTCATTCTTAAATTTCATTTTTCAGTGAAGGTTAAGTGCGTGCTTACTAATGATTTTTTGTGCAATCTTCATTCTTATTATGATATTTTCTGAGATTCACATTTTTGCATTATGAGAAATTTATTTGATAAACCTTTTTACCCTCTTTTGTGCCTTGAAATTGAAAGTTCAAGTCATTTTTTAATATCTCTGAAGTTGTAGTTTAAGCTATTTCATACGGGCATATCTGTATGATGGGTTCCTGTTCCACATTGATAATCTCTCTCTCTCTCAAACAGTGGATCAACTATTATCAGAGACTATAAGTTTGTGGGGAATCTTCAAAGTGTAGCCAGAATATATGTTCAGTAGACCAAATAGCTGTATACTCTTCTTCATCGTTCTCTTCTTCAACCTGCAAGATTGGAAACTGTCTTTGACAAGGCTGTGAACGAGGCTTTAGAGAAACAATCTGGTATTTTACTTTTAATTATGTGCATTAATTATTTTTCAATTGTAATCAATACATCATTGAGCTAATAAATCCTGTTTAATTGCTGGGGCTGATTTAGGATATTGAGAAATCTGGTTCCCTCATTCTACCTGTCCAGTTAGTTTCGGATTGTAATCACTAGCATAGTTACTTACCAAAACTTGCTGGATCTGGATTTTTCAGGTGTGCCAAGTTGGTCCAATCGGATCCAGGCATTTTTAATTATTAAAAATTAAATTTTAATTTATCTGCAAACCCAGATCCCAGATGACTTTATTTATTCTGCCCAACTAGTAATATTATACATATCTTTGTGCTATATGTTTTTTTTTCATATATATAATATACATTTATAGAAAAAAACTATTTTTATAAACCGGACTTCCCAAATTTTGTGGAATTCTGGGAATTTCGGATTTTCGCCCTCCCACATACCAATATGATTTGCAAACAGGTAGTGACAAGATTCACTAGTGACATTCTATAGAGGGATTAAGAGTCTGGTTCAATGCTGGGGTCAGCTAACTACTTTTAACTAGGGGCTGCCGAGCTATTATAGGGGCTTAATTTTCATTTACGGTTCCATGTGTTTTTTTCCTTTTTTTTTTCTTGTTACAGAGACTGCTGGCAGAAAATTATATGTTCAGGGAGTAAAAAAAATGGAGGGAATCTTTTTGAAGGACCCACATGCAGCCATGCCATATGGCAGAAAAAATGACAAAATTTTAGGAACAGGCAGAACAAAATTTGTACCCCTCACTACTTTGTTGGGCTGGGAATTCACTCAGTGGACAGTAGAAGAATCCACGGGACCCCAATCCTGACATACAGGCCAATGGACCCAACTTTTTAATTTAAAGCTTTGCTTCCATCATACTAACAAAGCAACAGACTCAAAGTTTGGGAAGACCCGGTTTCCCCAAAACTTTGACAATCTAAATAGTCCGGGTTAGCTACTGGGGGTTATTATGGATCAATGATTATTTAAGAGAGCATGTGCCAAGGATTTGTTTGTATGCTGCGCTTTCTGCTATCTCTGCATCACCATGACAAGGCAACTTTGCTTATCTATAGGCCTTGTCTTCTCACAACTTACCAGTATCAGGTATTTGCTGCATCAGAAATCATTTACGTGCTGGTTATTGGAGAAAACATAGCATTTGATTATTTGGCCGGGTTGACTGTTGCTGGCCTTAAAACTTAACTCAATCAGCTGGCATAACTTCATTGCTGCTGTGTTTCCTTTTTTAAACTTTCTCTTGGGTCTCTGGTTGTCTTGTTTCTGTGTCTCTCTTGCATTTCCCAGCATTGATTTTGAGTCCATTCAAACTAATTGAGTGATAGAAATGCTTGAGAGTAAAGCAGAGAACCTAAACAACAATGCATATTAGTGTGTAATCTTAGAATAGCTTATATGGCCCTCAAATAATGCATGCTCCTTTTTCTGTGCTCTCCCATGCCACACTTTTGGGGTGAGTGAAAGCACTCACCCTCTCCTCTAAGAGGCCATGGCCTCCTCTTAAATCTTAGCCCTTCAACAGTCCAGCCCAGAATTTAGAGTTGTTGCTTCAAATGAGAGTGATTAGACTTATAATGATGACCTGCTCAAATTTGTCCAGGACCATGCCCAAAGAACAATCATTAGACCTTCATACTCTTCTGAAAACGTAACTGGTTGCTACCAAAGAATGGAAAACCCTCCAGAGGTAAATTTCACCTTGGATGAGATGGAACACTGGCTTTGGATGCTGAAAGAGAAAGACCTTATTTGCAGGTTCATGGGTGTTTCTTCCAGACCCAGACTCTTAGATCTTGGGTTCAAGAGAATTGGCAGCCGGCTGGATCATTTGACAATCTGAAGATGCCGAAGGCTATTTCATGGCCATATTATCCTTGAACAGGGAAAAGATCAAGCTTTCCAGAATGGTCCGTGGTTTGTAAAAGGATCTGGTCTTTTCATAAAATCATGTTCACCATCTGTCAACCCAACTGAGGATCTACCATGTACTGTACTGGCTGGGTTGGATTAGGCTTCCCCTCCTCCCTAGTAAGTACTGGCATGCATAGTTACAAAGTCTGGAAAACCGGATCCATTTGGCATGGTAAAAAAATTCAAAATTCTGGATTCTTGAAAAAGCTATGAAAATATCTATCAGAATATATATATGTGAACCTAATTTTATGAATATGTAAAATTGACAAATACAATGAAAA
The DNA here is from genome assembly GCA_037957365.1 of Torreya grandis. Lineage (NCBI taxonomy): Eukaryota > Viridiplantae > Streptophyta > Pinopsida > Cupressales > Taxaceae > Torreya > Torreya grandis. Next base: position 5,162,822 of record JARHVA010000219.1, on the reverse strand, counting down.
AAATTACTCAATAGTTTAAAATTTCGTTTTCATTAATTTCTTGGCGATTTCTCAACAACTTTATCGCTACTTCAAAAAACATATAAATTAATAAAATAAACTTAAATTAAATGTATAACATTGTTGAATGACATGAGAAATGAATATACCAAATGTCATTAGTATATTTTCTATCAAAATTTGACCAAAAAAAATGACAATACTACAAAATACAAAGTTATAAATTGCAATTTCATAGAGTGATGAAATATCAAATATACATATTACATGTCATCTCTAGCGTCAAGAATAAGTTTGTTGTGGCCACCTCATGGAAGTGGAAGGTAAAAATTCCTCCTCTCCAATCTTAACATCATTAACAAATGTATCATGTGGATTGTTATCAACTCTTCATAATGTTTCTCTTGTTCCGGATGTTATTGCTTCTTTTACCTCTTTTTTCAAATTTGTGATTTAATTCACTGCAAAGATGGGCTTTGGTTTTGCATCATTAACGATCCAGTCGGTATATGGATTGATCTTATCCAAATCAATAACATCATATTTATTGTCTCTATTTGTCTCATGCAAATATGAAGATTGTATTGCATAAAGACAAGATCATTATGGTGTTATGCCATCAATCTATTATGCGTCTTTGTGTGAACAATTTCAAACATGTTCCAATTACGTCCACTTCAGAAGAGCTATACGGTTGACACAAAATGCAAATAGCTAGCCTTTGACGATCTGATATTTTTGCACTATAATTTTTCTACTACACATTTACAAATATGAGATTTATAATTTTGTAAGTCAACTAGGTTTGAATAAATGAAATTTGTCTACTATTAATATATGTCGACCACGAGTAACGAAATAAAAAATAAATGAATCAATTTGTTTTTACCTGGTTGAAAGGGGTTTCTTCTTTTAATGCATATCGCTAAAGAAAAGAGTCTCCCCATTGCATTCTTGTAAATTGACAGCGCTTCAATAATTACATCTCTAGTTTCATCATTAGATATCATCCTCTAGATGTATGTATTGAGGTCATCTTTAACCTCGTCATCGGCTTTAAATGAATGGGAATAGAAAAAATTTGGATTCAAGCAATAGGACACTGCATAAATATGTTGGTGGAGCGTCTTGTTCCATTTTCGATTAGTTGTGTGTCATACGGATTCATATTTTTTTTGATTTTGCCCATAATATTTGGCTATAGCCTTCTTTGCCACGTCCTCCCTGAGTATGTCCTCCCTACCTATCATTCTTGCCCTACCTACTTGAGTATGCCATACTTGCTTTAGTTTGTCCTACTTGATTAAATGCTCCAACGATATCTTGATCTTGAGTAATCGTATCTAACCTTGATCATTTCTTTCCTGACCATATATTTAATATTCGATATCTAATTGAATACTTGAGCCATATCTTGAAAGGAGAGGAGGCATTATCATATGGAGGGATAAAAGAAAGGGGGCATTATCATCCCCGTTTTGCATTTTAACCCTACCTGACTTCATTAGGACATAACACATACACGCTATGTTATAGTGAGGTCATGACGATTTCATTGCATACGTGCTATATATGCTATGTTTGAATTGAAAAACCAAGCTTTTTGGCTCAGAAATAGTTTGGATTCTTGGATTTGTCAACATAATTGATTTTGAGATCTTTGACAAAAAAAAAAGAAAATTAAACTTCCATCGCCAAAAACATTATGAATTTCAATGAAACAATTGATAAAATTATTACTACGACGCTGAACATCCTCCTCTCTTTCCAAATATATGATTTGTAAATTTTTTGGACTATTTTAAGGTTTCCATTTATGTTGGTTTTTAACTATAACGTTTTTAGGCTACCACATGCCACAAATATACATGCTTATATATGTTTATGTATTTATTTTGGTTGATGTAAATGTAAATAAAATTATATAGTCGCAAACAAGTCTTAATTCTATACGCATTATTATTATTATTATTATTATTATTATTATTATTATTATTATTATTGAGGTAGTGGGGTTGGCTATCCACTTTTTGTTAGTTTTCAAGATCTATTTACTCGTAAAATTAATAAAAAAATATTCTTTGAAAATTAATAAAAAAATATAGGTCGCAACGTAAATGATCTTATCTAAATTTTCACCAAATAAATTTAAACAATATTATTCGATGCCAAGAAAATAAGAAACTGTATGACCAACTATCTACTCTATTTAAAAAAAATAAAAATGAGTCCCTCTTCAAATTTTAGATGTTTGACATAGTTATACTTAACCATTTTTAAAACAATTTAGTGTTTTGAAAACTACAAATTGTACAATTCAAGTTCTTCTACAATCTTTAAATTTTGAGTGTAGCCATTTCAAATTATCTATAGAAGTTAATTTTTTTTAATTTTTTTGAGAAAACATGTCTATGGGTAACTCATTTTTTGTCCCCCAACTTTCTGTACTTACCTTGTGCCTAAGCCAAAAAAATCACCATATTGACATATGCAAACCACATACCCAAAAATAGTACCCATACCAATACCATGATCGGCTACTTAGCATATACAATTTTAAGACTTCACTTTCAATGGGTAATAAACCACCTTCCACAAGGATGATAGGGTAAGGTTTATTATTTTTAATTTCAAAGTTATAAAGAATGAATTGTTTTTGGATTTGCTCAAATTTTTTCCAAGTTTCCACAAACTTTGACCCCAAACTTCACAGCAGTAGAGTATTACATGAGCTACAAGGCAAGAGAATAATGCTTTTTTTTTTTTTTTACAACATCAAAGCACAACATCTATGCAATGTTTTTCCAAACCATAAAAGGCTTTCTAACCCATGGAGATTAGTTTTTCAATGCTAAGGTTTTAGTTTAATTTATGATTAAGATCAATTCCAAGGTATTTATAATTGTGAACCTATGTTATCGAAGACTATTGTATAGGGTCTCAAATACTGATACAACGCTGTTTGGATACCATATCTTGATGTAATCTTTCTTGGATACATATCTTGATACAATCTTTCTTGGATACGTCTAAGATACATCAGGGGCTTTGCAGATACCCTCAGATACATCCCACGATGTTTTCAGGTGTATTTGCAAGGCTCTCAACGTACCCTGGACATATCCAAGGAGGATCCAAGGCCATTTAATTTAATTTTTTTTTTTTTCACTTGACAAAAGTCAAATGTGGACTTCAAAAAATAATAATGAATAAAAAATAAAAACTGTGGCCTTGTTTATTTCAAAGTTGGGAGTGTTTGCTACCAAATGTAGCCCTATTTGAATTTTTGTGGGAAAATAAATTGGATTCATAATCTCTCTTTGGAGGAAGTGCTGGCCATTTTATCGTCAAATGGTGCATGTAACAACCCTGTTGGGTGCTAACTAGAAATACACAATTTTTTAAAAATTAAACATATATACTATAAATAGTTACACCACGAAAATCTAAGCAGTATTCATACAAAATACTTTAAGTGTGTTAATTATAAATAAACACGTGTCATCTAATAGTCGCTGAACACTATCAATGTACAATCATAAAAAGTAATTACAAATAACCAACCACAACTAGTGCAATACATAGCCACTGCTATCAATCCACAACAAATAGATAATTACAATTTCTCATGATAATGTTTCTAATAATAAATACAATATAATACAATGTACATAAATAAGATACATGGCTCCCCAGAGCATGAGTTCTCTGGACTCTTCAGTATCTATGACAATCTCAAGTGTTGTTTCAATAGCAGTACTGCGGTGGGGAGGAAAAACATCATCCGAATACTTTTTCACACCAACTACAGACCAACGATCCCTCGCATTAATCAAATCAAGGAATGGTTCTCCCTTCACGAATAAGTAAATAGTGATGACATGAGAATTCAGAAAGACAAGCAAGTCCCTTTGTGTTATATGATTTTTAAAACTAAACATGTATATTATAGAAAATCTGTTTTATTGTAAGATATCACACAAAACATGTAAATCATACTTATGAAATGATAATGACTCACTAAACATACTTTGACCAAAGTTTTAAGAATAATAAATAATAACGATATATAGATCAATCAAATTCATACACACCACTTGATCGGATTGTCTTCATCTGGAATTATGATGCTAGTAAATCAATGAAGTCCATCTTACTCCTTACTCAGTATCAATATTGCAAAATTGATCAAACATAATTTAACTAAAATATTCATACAATTTACATCTTACTAACAATCATATCATATAACATTATAAATATAGGAGTAATCAAAACATATATTTATTCCATCAAACATATGAATGAATCTTACATTATTATCTATCTCATACTAAAAATAATGACTACAATTTTTATCACCTAAGTAAAATACACATTTAACTGCAGATTTTAACTATCACAATTAATTTCTAAATATATTGCACCCTATGATAACCCATATTACCATAGTCTAGTAATCGAAGACATAACTACTAGTTTTCACAACTAATCATATAAAGTAGTCTTAAATACATGGAAACATAGGGTTCTGTTCAAGCAATTAGATATAACAAAACAACTCACAGTTTTCACATAATATTTTATCCTAGCATTCGTTACACTCTCAAAAGTTGTATGCATGCATACATAAAGTCTACTAATTGTCATAAAATATGTAATTCAAGGAAATAACCAACCTGCATACATTTATTCATCAAACATATGAATGAGTTCTAGGTATATCAATTTTAGTTTGCTACCATCCGGGTATGACATACATTTATATTGTAGTTCTCTATGACATCTCATAATATCATAGTTCATTGAACATGAGCATACTACTCAATCACAAACAATTAGTCTCACAATTTCAAGAATCAAATGTCCCTTAATCGTAAATAATAAGTAATAAGTACAAATTATACCAACCGGGTATACTTAAGTTTAGACTACTAAATCTCACCTCCGTAGATAGATCCATGTATATAACACAAACAATAATAATACAATCTCCCATTTTATGCACCTGCTACTTCTAGACAATCATAAGAACATAACTTATAGGTACACATTATAATGCCTATATATATTAATGTATTCACAATACGTACTGCACACAAATTTTCAATATAGTCTGTATACACACACACACACACACACACAATCTCTTATAACCCTAATCAAGGTCTTTATAAGATTTTTCACAATGATTACATCCATGAATCATCAAAACACAATTTGAGTACTATATATCAATAGACCTTTCTTGCTTAATATTCTGCTCTCATAATTTATTGTTAGTTCTGAAGGCAATAAAGTCTTTTGTATTTTGGTTCGTATATGATTATCTGAGAAAATACATTTTACCCTTATATGATACACCAAAGCTATCATCAAACACACTGATATATGATTCACCTAAAGTTGTGATAACATACTAGTTAGAACCTATGCGTATAGGTATGCATCCCATATATTTATATACATAAATCATATATGTAAACACTTTCACACATATAAGTATTACCCACAATACAAATATACAATACACTAACCAATAGCTTCCAATAAGTAAAAGTGAACCATGTTACAGTATACTCATCATCAATAATGCATATAGCCCGAAAACATGGTAACCATCAATGGAACACTTATGACGCATATTAATCCTACTAACCACTAAGTCAACTTTTAGTAATCCAAAGATACTTATGAATGAAAGTCTTATATTCAACCTATCACGTTGAAAGTATATAGTATAGCCCTTGTGCCAAATGAACTCTTATCCATATATAGTCGATTTGAAGTATAGTCACGCACAATATCTAAAATTCTGTAACTAAAGGAGTAACTCTAACTCAATTATTTTCGTAAGCTCTTGTTTTCACTATTAATTATATAGGTTTATATTTGGCTCAATAAAAGTTTAATAATATTAGATGATTCATTCTCTAATACCAAACTACCATGTAATAGTTTAGATGCATACTGATTAATACCGACTAGTAATATCTGCAACAACCCTGCTAATAAAAAAACAGTAAAACCTATGGGATTATATTATGATTTACCAAGTCCGTATAATCTTAATAACTGACTCCATTAATCTGTATGAGTCTTAAACCTCTTAATCCTAGTCTAATAAAAGAGTTTAAGACACATACCTTTATAGTATGATATTTGTAAAGAGGTTAGTGGTATATTTCTTTTTATGCTATGCTCTCTTTCTATATTATATTGCTATATAGTTAATTTATAACTATTACCCTCCTAGTTGCCAATGTTGTGAAAAAGTCACTTTTACAAACCTCATGGAAAGTTTAATAGTTTGCAATATTTATTTATTTAGTCCATGTACTAACAATGACCCAAAGGGCTACCATATATATGGCGATGCATATAATTTCAAGGCATATACTGTAGGTTTTAAATATTACAGATTTATATATGGTAGTCAAAGTTTGAAGTAATAACAAATTTATATGTTAATGTGATATATTATAAATTGCTTAACATCCTTGCATCTACATAAATCGCCATTTTTAAATTCACCCTAGTTAGCTACATGACTAATAAATCATTGTTTTTGACTTATAAGTCGCTGAAATCGTTATGCTTAGCCACTACAATAGTTATAACTAGCTACATAATTATATCTATATATCTCAGCTAGTATAAAATCGTTGGTCTTAATATTGACTACTATCAGGGACATGCAATAGACTGGACCATAAGATAACAATGTACAACATACTATCACACCAAAAAATATCATATTACATAGACAGATTCTGTAGGATTTCTTATTTTGTAGAATCATTGTTTTTTCCTTTTTCCTATGTAACATCCAAAATAGATTAATATACCGTCTGGTATCGCTGATCTAGTTGGTGTAACTCAAGTCTAACATAATAAATCACTGAATATGCATCATTTAGGGATCACTGCATTTATATATATATATTCTTTATGTAAATGCAGTGATATTATATATATCACTGCATTTACATAAAGAATATATATATAAATGCAGTGATATTTATAATATCACTGCATTTACATAATATATATATATATATATATATATATATATATATATATATATATATATATATATATATATATATATATCACTACATTTATATATAATAATACAACTCTCATTCTGCTTAAAACCCTTGTTTAATTATCAAAAGAATACTAAAACGTCTAGCATATTTTGATAGCCCTTCAAACAAGTCCAATTTAAAAATTATTGTTAAGAATTTAGCTTTTACATTATGGGTATTTATCGAAAGGTAAATAGTAAGTTTGAATATTTACAGTTTACTATTTATCGAGAGGTAAATAACATGTTGGTTGAGTTACCGTAAAGTAATTAATACTTACAGTTATATTATTGTATTATTTGTGTGAGATTTGGTTGTTAAACCAAAATCGCGTAAATAGTTTTAGAGGTTTTATAGGTGAGATATTGGTGGATATTAGAATCTCTAATAATAAGGATTAGTGCCTTATATATTTGTATTATGTTCAAATGAATTTAATCAGAGAGTGCAATAGAATGATATTATGGTGTGCAGAATTATGAGAGTATGGAAAGCATAATTATTGTGTGTTGAAATAATTATCTGTATGTTCAACTTAATCATTCATTGATTTGGACCAACCCCAACATTTGGTATCAGAGTGGGTCAATGCCCTGTTAAATCTATCAAGGGGCAGATTCTACTACTAAGCTTCGCATTGCCCCTGTGAATGAAGATAGAATTGTTTTTACATTACAAATCATAAGGAATAGCCATCGATTTGCATAGAAGTATCAAGTTTTGTGTAACGTTGATGAGCCACTCAACATTGACAATTCTGGACGTGCATAAAGAAGTCTCAATGTATTTCCACATGCTTACGACGTAGTCTATCAATTGAGCCATTTACTTTCAACTTGCATTTTCAAATATTATGGTGAAAAGCTCCTATCATGGCTTGTCTTTGCTCATTGTCCATACATTCAAATTGATTCTCCAATAAATTGATAATTATACAGTTGATATTGCAGTTTGCGCTAATGATCAAAAGAGTTAGTTTTTTGGTTTTCTGCTGCATTGCATTGTCAATTTGTAGGATTAGCTTGTAGGATTAGCTTATTGCGCCTACCATGTTGAAATGTTTTTGTAGACTCTTGTGAGCATTCTTAACTCTCTACATATCTATTGGATTCTCGAGAAGGAACATACAAAATCAGTTACTGTATCACCAATGCTCAGAACTGACACCATTAGTGCACATCCATTAACAACTTCGTTCTACTCACTGTCCATACAAATTATAGTATGATCTTTCCATGGCTTTAGAATTATTAGATCAACCCTTGTGCATCAATTATGATGAGGGTTTGTTTTGCACTGTCTTTGTTCTAATGCCATATGACTTCAGGTTTAAGCTTTCAACGAGTCCACAATATCCGCCAATGTTTGTTATTAGCAAGCTCCCCAGATTTTTGTCCCACCTCGAACTCATCACACCAAAAACTAATACTTTAATTTATAAGGTATTTTGTATAGGTGTGTCAATTATTTTTTAAAGTTAAGTTTTGTCAAATGTTAATTGTTTAGTCTAAGTTTTGTAAAGTCTCTTAAATATTTTTAGATTTAGAGTTTATTTTTGTATAAGCTAGTTGAGGTACACGATAGAAGATTTTTTGAGTCTTTTTTATGGTCATTAAGTTTTAGATTTTTTTGGTGATATATCTTGTCAAAAGTTTTTATTTTATAATCTCAGGAAAAATAAAAGTGTCATTTGAGTCTTAAAATCCAATCTTTAATTGGATTTTTTCATTAGTCTCGTCAAAGATAATTATTGTTAAAATTTAATAAAGTCATTATCTTTAGTTTCATAGTATTTATGTGTAAGTCCAAAGTATCAAAATTGTTTTTATGTTAAAAGAGTCACAAAACTTGTAAAATAGTTGCATCTTTGGGCGACCCCGACGTCCCGAGTTAAATTTGTGTGTGTCAATATTGTGGGAGGGACCCCATTTTAATCAAAATAACATGTAGCTGAGCTTCATCAAGATATTCACTGAGTGAGTAGCTTCATCTACTGGAGGCTAGAGGATACACAGAGGATGGAGGTCTTTCAACGACCTCTCGTCAGTCGCCAACGACGGAGCCGCACCAATGCTTTGGTGACATTTTGTGTGGTGTGTTTTTTATTTCCACTATGTGTTTGCAAAATAATAACAGAAGAATAAACATGTTTAATATTTATATTGTGTATGTAATTCCAAACATACTTCCTTGATGTGAAGACATTGTGAAAGGAGATAAAACACCAATGTAAGTCAGTTCATGGATCTTGAAAGAGTTTGTGGTAGAGATCCAAAAAACCACATGATGTGAATAATGTTTTGACAATAGTTAGGAGAGTAGCTACTGTAGAGACCCTGTGATTGCCTTATTTCTTTATGGAGATGACCTTCAGTGACATGTCTGTTGCGGTCATGTAAAGTAAATGTAGGATGCGTTCTTTTACATAATAGTGGTCATGTGTGGCAAGATTGTGCCAGTAGTATGTAGACCTAAGAGTATGCAGTGACATACAATTCTATTCGTGCCAATTCTTGGAGGTAGATGGTGTTCCTGTTCATGTCAAGATTGTGATAAACTTGTAAAACTATGGGAGGAGTGGGGCTCTCTTTATCAAGGTCATGAGCCAAATAGGACATGCTACAAGAGATGAGCATACTGCAGGTGAGAGTGTGAATGCTTTTGCACCATGTAAAAACTATTGGGGGGAATGTTAAGAATTTAGCTTTTACATTGTGGGTATTTACCGAAGGGTAAATAGTAAGTTTGAGTAGTTACAGTTTACTATTTACCGAGAGGTAAATAACACATTGGTTGAGTTACTGTAAAGTAATTAATACTTACAATTATATTATTATATTATTTGTGTGAGATTTGGTTGTTAAACCAAACTCACGTAAATAGGTTTGGAGGTTTTATAGGTGAGATATTGGTGGATATTAGAATCCCCAATAATAGAGATTAGTGCCCTATATATTTGTATTATGTTCAAATAAATTTAATCAGAAAGTGCAATAGAATAATATTACAGTGTGCAGAATTATAAGAGTATAGAAAGCATAATTATTGTGTGTTGAAACAATTCTCTGTGTGTTCAACTTAATCATTCATTGATCTGGACCAACCCCAACATTATTAAATTGTAACAATTAAATAATAAAGTTGGGTTCAAACGCTGAGTACAGAGGCTAAAAGATGAATCCATACCTAAGTATTGATTCGCCGCCCTTCCTGTGCCAAATGGGTTCCCACCTTACACCATGAAGTCCTTGATCATGCGATGAAATTTTACATCGCTGCAATAAGTTCTTGAAAGCTCTGCAAACCTCTTCCAGATATTTTCCCTAGCATGCTTGTTGTAGAGCTCTGCTCGCTTGAACCAATAGAAGTTTTTTCCCTTAGTACTAAAAATCTTTTTCTTTTCCTTTAAAAAAGAAATAAATATCTTTTTATTTTATTTATTTTTATAATTCTTTTTATTTTATTTCTTTTCTTTTTGTTTAGATTTCCTTTTTTTTAAATTACTTTTTTATTCTCTATTTTTTATCATAATCCAACTACTAATTAAAATAGGATTAATTTATTTATTACTAAATCCAATAGGTTTTTATTAGTACCCCAAATAATACATGGAAAACCTATTAAATTTTTTTAATCTAAAATGATAAATCAGAGATCAAATAAATCGAACATAAACATACTCAAATTATAACATTATCTTTTTTGCGTTACACATAATATCTACCATGTAGTCACACATGCAAATCACGTAAGATGAAATCCAAATAACCTTTTAAACTATGCTAGCAAACTATGTGCAAATCATTTCATCATATATCTAACATGTGCTAATTAATGTGGTGCGTGCAGGGTTGCAGTCATTTCTCTGTTGTCCTCTGACATCTCAAACTATGTCACCCTCTCTGATGATGCTCTCTCTCTGTCATGTTCTGCGGGATGAGTTCTCCTACATCAACCTCATAATAATTAGGTAGCTAGATCATAACAACATGATAAACTTATATCATAAAATATAGTTAAAATAACAAATCAACATGTTGGTAATGTAAACACATACACTACAACTAACTTACAACAATACAAACATGTATTCTAAACAATATCTTACTATCCCATAACAATATAAATCTCAAAGCTTAGTTAAAATAGTTAAATTTAAATTTATCAATTATAAATATCTATGGATAATCAAATAATTCGCTTAATAAAGAATCATGATGTAACATCCTTCCTCTTTAAAGCTAGTCATTATCCCAAATGGCTCTTATTTAAACATAAGTTTTGAATTAAAATCATTGTTCAATAAAAAAATAACATAGTATAATAATATCTAATCAAACAATAAATACAAAATTCATCTGAAGAACTCATTATAGCTCTCCTAAAAGCATTATTCATATAGTATTGGTCCTACAAGACCCTGCTCTATGACATCTACCTATTATATAAACAAAGTTTGCGAGTGTCACTTACTCTAATTAGTTCTGTCATGACCACTCCGAGGTCCAGAACTAACAAAATAAACCTATATGATAAAGGATTGACCACTTATAATATTTTGAAGGGTCTCACATTCCTCATTATAAATTTCATTGACTTCCCCAAAAACACATGAGATTATCATAAAATCCAAAAATAAATCGCCGAGGAGAGTTTCACAAGACCTTTCAGCCCGTCTGCACGTCTCTCTAACCTAGATAGTCTATTTCTCATTTCAGAGAAAAGTATTTAAGAAACCTGTCAAGAATGATGTGTATAAGTTAATATTATTGCTACTCTACATAGCTCCTAATAAGTATAACATGTCAATATTATCGCTATTCCATGAAGCTCCTAACAAGTATGATGATAAATATGAACTTGAAATACTAAATTTTTAATGTATACAAATTTAAGAAATAAACGTTCTATTGTATACATACGTATGGCCATACATCTAAATTTGACAAGTCCATCTGTCAAATCTTAAGATTCAACAAGCCTGTCTGTCAGACCCAAACTCAATAACTACCAAGTCAATGTGAGGCTAAGTAGGATCCACTCCTATCGCTTAGTACTCACGTTCATAATTCACCACTCTTCTCTTAGGTCTCCATGACCTAATGATCTCCAAAATATGCACAAGGTTTAATGAATCACAATTATATACTAATAGATCATAGAAAATAATATTATATGTTGAATAATTCTAGATGTACCAACATACATACAAGAAAAAAAATCATACACTCATTTCGTAATTGTTTTGTCACTATCCAAATATAACTAGTATCATATTTCACAGCTTAAACTATAGTGTTATATTCATAGTTAAGAGGAAATACTGTTAAAATTAACATAGCATACAAAGGCCAAGAATCACACCATCCTTACAACCCTATAAAGGAACAAGCGAGATAATATCTCCTTGCTTGCTCGTTAGTAATCAAAAAATTAAAAGTTTATCTCACCCTTATAGACTATCAAGATGTCTCACACATCCTATACCCTACTCGCTCTTGACGAAGAGTACATAATAACTCTTCAAAACAACATGCAGTAAGCCAAAAAGAGAATAATATCAATCAAATCAAGGGTATATAGTAATATAACAATTATAATCAACTTATAATTATTAATCTAGAATTAATATAAATTCAAAGTTTTACACACCATGTGGTCTAGGTTCACATGTTAGATAAAGTAGTGACTCTAAGAGGTCACAAGTGGAAAAATAGAGAACTAACATATCCGAAACAAAACTTTTAAATACCCTCATAGGGTAAAAATAAAAAAATGTAACTCAAGTTGCCAAATGATTACCCACTTACCAATTTTATATGAGTGGTATTATGATATGAATCCACAATCGAAAGGAAAAAAAATACTGATCCACATAAATGCATCAATCCATTCCATTTCTACAACTTCTCTCAACACAGATTAGATGACACTATCCCACAAACTCAAGGGAATAAGGTCAAAACAATATTTCAGAAACAAATTTCAATCATCAAGAAAATAAGAATCCTCTTAGGGCTTATAATGATGTTAAAGGAAAGTGGGGTATGCCCACTATGAGAGATGACATTTTTGCCTAATCCACATAAACATAAAGGTGCCAATCCAAAACAACTCCTAACACATAGAAATTCTCAACCTAGACATCAACACTCTACTAGAAGAAAATTCCCACCGCACTAGGTGGTGTCAATCTAAAATGGTTTTATAATATTTCCCACTCCTAGGATTAATGTATAAAGACACAAAAATAATAAACAAATACTTAAGTGAAATCATCCCACGCTTATTAAACACTCACAACATAAAACACCAATAACATAGGTGACATGATTAACAAGTAATAATGTAATCACTCTTGAGGTGTTTGATCTAAGTGATAAAAAATATGGTAGGGAACTCTTGTTCATGACTTAAGAACTATAATATGCACTCTCCTACCCAACCTCGATTACAACCAATGCCATCAAGACACGCGATAAACCAACCCTTTAAAAACTCTAAGAGGGTACGAGTGCTCCTAAGAGTACACACTCAATACACCACACACATTTCAAAAATGTCTCATACTTATAATAGTCACCAAGCCATATAGGAGGATCTACCAAGCCTCAAAACTCCAATCACAATATAACATGGTTCTACATTGAGGCACTACAACTCCAAAATATCACTGCAATACTTCATGTCATTAGGTTCACACTAGTGAACGTAAGAATACAAAAATGATAATAGACTCATTAGGTCTTAGAGTTCAAGCCACAACTCTGATACCACATTTAACAACTCTATTGAGTGCTAAATAGAAATATGTGATTTTTTTAATTAAACACATATACTATAAATAGATTACACCATGAGAATCTAAGTAGTGTTCATACAAAATACTCTTGCCACAAGCTCTACCACCTAGTCCAATGGGTCACACAGGGATGATTCCCACCCATTTCCATGACTAAAAGGACTAGCTAGCCTCTCCTTTCCTTTGCCTCTTCCAACTAGCAAGAGGAATTTCATCTTGAAAGGGTAAAGCTAATGATAAACCTGGACCTTTTAAATGATGAAAGCAACTTCTGTTTCAGTTTACCATATGTTTTTGGCTAGCAATACAAAATGACCTATACAAACTACTACAGTAAGTGATTTGAAGTAATCCCTCCTCTATGGAGAACTGATTTTATAGTAGTGATTAACTATCTACTATTCTTAGAGAGAAACATTTAAAGTTTTATCTTCATGGAAATGGAGTATCATCCAGCATGCATTATGGTAGATCCACATTTTTACACATACCTTAATGTTGGGTTAGATAGGAAATAAAGGAAATAATAAAAAATATAAAGTAATAGGAAGTTGTGTAGGTGGAATTTACTGCCATTACCACCATCAACAATTAACTTTCAACATTGCATGAATTGAAGATGAGCTTGTTTTTCGTATGGATGCATTTGTTTTCATCCTGAAATGCATTTGTTTCAGTCTCAGAGTTGGTTTCGTGACATCAAATGGTAGGGAAGTAAGGAGAAGTAATAGAGATGGCAGGAGGAATGAACGTTAGGGATGCCATAATGAAAGTTAAGATGTGAATAATGTTGGAACATGCTTAGGAGGACATAAAAAGGATGTGGTGGTCATGGAAGTTATTGAGGTAGTGGGATGGTGGCCATTACAACTTCTCAAAATAATAATTTGGTCTTGGGTGTCGATTGTGGGTATCCTTCTATTTCTCAGTACTAAGACCTATTCTATAAGAAAAATATTGAGTAAGATATATGGTAGAGGTTAACATAATCAACCAACATACTCGGATGTGGCTAGCAGAGTTACAATTGGGCATGGGTATCTGTTAGTGGAAGCTGGACTGTAGAATGTAGTAGGTGTTTTTAATTTTAATGGAAAATCATGAATAGGGAGTGAGGGAAACTTCCCCTCAACATTGTATGGATAGATCTCACCATAAGGGTGATCACATATTCATAGTTGTTACTTTTGATATTAGTATTGATAATTTTTTGGTTTAGTGTCAAGGACTGAAGGGTATTCATTCTGGTATCTCCTAGAATTTGTACTTTGGTGAATGGCTAGGTAACACCTTTTACACCAACATCCTCACCATTAGACTACAACCCACTTGATGATATTGTTAATTTGAAAACTAGCAATAATTTCTTTTTGCTTTTAATAGTTTACTATTATGGGATGAGGAGTGTCCTTGAGTGAGCTCCTTGTTACTAGATGTTTTTATGTGACTTCCTAGCAGAAGGAAGTAGTTAGATTTAGGTACTTCATTTCTACATTTATTTTGATTATATATAAGTTACACACACACACACACACACATTTATATTTTGAAATCTTAACCATAGTTTTCATTATTAATTCTAAGAAACCCACTTGAATTATTTTCTCACTCTACTAGGATTGTTTGTGGTCTCTTTATTAGTACTTACTAGTACTTTATTTTGGCTTGCCATGATTACTTCTTGTGGATTGCTTTTGACTATCAATTACAACTCGCAGGTGGCAAGAAAATGAAACAATTTCCTAATGTTTGCAAAATATTCAGAACAGTTTATTGTTTTCTAGTTATGGTTAACACGTGAATAGTTGTTTGATAACATTTTACTATTAGAATGCTTTACATTATAATAAAAAAATATATAATTATATAAGTTTGAAAATTAAAGTAGTCAAACACATCATGGCTCAAACTCCCTACCAAAAGAACATCCTGGCTCTGAAACAAAAATTCAACCGGTCAAGGCATGACCCAAAAAACTACATATAACTAGAGAGAAAATTCCTATGCACAAGCTGCCACCCAAGGAGGTGGAAGTGAAGGATTATCCTTGGGAAGCATTGTCCAAGAAAATGACTCCTCATCAGGAATATCCAAAGCATTCCAACCATCCATGGGGTCATCATGAATAGTGACAGGTTAACCATCAATCAGCTATGTAGGAAAAATAATGTTAGTTGGAGACCGTTGTGAAGGACCAACATCAAACTTGCCATGATAACTCCAACCATCCCCTGGGAGAGCGCAAGGAGAAAAGTGACTCCTATTTCTGGATTAAATTTTGCTTTGATGCCTCTTGAGAGGAGGAGTTGGTGGACCATGTGATGGGCTATTAGGAAGAACCTTACTCATAGTGCAAAGGTCATTCCCTTAGTGGTTAAGGAGCTCCTAAAACTGGAAGAGGTTCAGGGCCATCTTTTCCACTTAATATTGAATCTACAAATAGATCAAAGAAATAACAACCTTTTCATTAATAGAAAATGAAATTGCACAAGTCTCATGATTAAAAATATAATTATTTTTAGCTTTCCATAGCTAAAAGAGAATAATAGCATAGAAGAATTGTTAGAGATGAAATAGACGCTGACCAATTGGGATAATTCCCAAAGAGTACCTATCGCCAAGAAAAAGGCTTAGGGTGATAACGCTGAAATAATGAATGAATCCACCACCACGTAGATTGGGGTTTCAGACAAAACCATAATAGATGTTTAAAAGATTATGGATGCTTGCAATCCAAATAGAAGGGCCAAGAATGCAGAGGTTGAGCAGTCTCTCATCGAGGGGAAGTCCTTGATAAATCAAACACCATAAAAAATGAACTAGCGTGGGCTTCAAGCTAGGTTACCACACACGATCCAGATGAGTGAACCAAGTCCTGGGAGAGGACTAGAGACCCCAATTCTTATTGAATTTATCTAAAGCCAAAAATAAGGGACTCATCACCTAATAAAGTATCATGAGAGAGTAGCTCTTGAAATGCATATTGCATTTCCACCTCCAATCCTTCCACCAGGCCATAGGAGGTTGCAAGGCAAGTTTATGCAACATAACATCATGTAATAACTTTTAAATGTGAAGAATAGAAGATAAGTCCACATTATTTGACTAGAACTTGATTTTTAGTTCAAGATAGGAAATTCAATCCCTAGAGGTAACCAAATATTGAATAGTGCAAATCTCTTCATAAAATAATCGTAAGGCTTTAATACCAGGTAATTCAGTTAGGGGAACAAAGGAAGTAGTAAGAATAGGGGACCACCGTAAGCTATGGTCATTAAAATACAACCTTATGTGAAAACCATCCCCTACCCACTTCAATTGGGGTTTGATAGCTTCAAAATCCTTCCAAATGCTTTTGACCACAAAGAGCTATAAATCTTGATAGGAATGATTGGAAGCCAATATTTTACTAGCTAGTTTTACCATAGGGAGAGCTTGCAAGGATACAATGCCTTAGCAAATTTTTTCAAGATTCATTACTGTCAATAGATCGAACAACCCACTTAACACACAAGGCCATACTTTGTTGATATGTGTCAATGATGCCCATGCCACCTTTATCATGAGGGAGGAAATAAATATCCCAGGCCACCCGATGAAATATTCAAGTATGATTAAAATTGGCCTAGAGGAAGTCTCTAAGGATTTTGGATAGAGCATCATAGGAGGCCTTAGAGGGAACCCAACATGAAGAATAGTAGACATTAGTAGCGACCAATATTTTATGTCAAATTTGAAACTTGCTTGCTAGAGATAAGGGCTTAGAAGTCCAATATTCAATCTTCTTTTCAATCCCGTTGTGGACATATTGTTAAAGCTCGGATGGAGAACTATCAAAAGCAAAGGGGATGCCCAATAACTTAAATTGTTCCCCCCAAACAATCCATTGCCAATTATACTTTCAAATCCACTTAAGCATAGGCATCATGCTTTGTTAAAAACACTATGTTTTACTCCATTGGAGGCTAGAGCTAGAAGTTAGACAGATAGTGTCAAGGAATTGGATATATTCATTAAAGGTGGCAGCTTGTTATTTGAGCATGAAGAAGGTGTCATCTGTAAAGTTCCCATTGATGAGTTGGGAGGTGCGGTCGAGCAAGACAATACCCAAATAAGCCCTTGATA
Source organism: Torreya grandis (assembly GCA_037957365.1). NCBI lineage: Eukaryota > Viridiplantae > Streptophyta > Pinopsida > Cupressales > Taxaceae > Torreya > Torreya grandis. The sequence goes on along the minus strand of JARHVA010000219.1, from coordinate 5,144,804 downwards.
AAATCTGAAAGCCAAAAGATAGCCTAGGGCTCCAATAAATAACATGTAAAGAATTAGATCAAGGGGAAAACCTTGGTGAATAGAGAGTTGAAACTCAATCCCCTTGATTTTATTCCCATTAATAGTGAGGCAGGCTAAAGCATCATGAAGTAATGTCTGCACAACATAAACTACGTAGGGGCTAAAGCCAATAGCCTTGATCATGACAATAATAAAATGCCACTCAATTTGATCCCAAGCTTTTTCAAAGTCTATTTTAAGAAAATTAATTCTCTAGTGAGAGGAATAGGCCCAATCCATGCCTTTCCAAACCATAATAAGATTATCCAAAATATACTACCCTCTAATAAAACCTGTTTACTTTGGTCTAAAAAGTAAAAAGGATGCCCCAAAACTTGAATTGTTCCCCCGAATAATCTATTGCCAATTATACTTGTGAGGCCACTCAGGCATAGACATCATAATTTGTTGAAAACATTATGTTTTCCTCATTTGGAGGTTAGAGCCAGAATCTAGACATAAATTTTCAAGGCATTTGATAGTTTCATTAAAGGTGGCCTCTTTTTCTTCGAACATGAGGAAAGTGTCATTTGTCAAGTGCCCATTGATGATTTAGGAGGTGTAGTTGGATAAGATAATGACCAAACAAGCCCTTGAGAAGCTTTGGAAGCCATGAGATAACCTGAGGCTTCAACATATAACATGTAAAGTGCTCGAATAAGGGGACAACCTTGGTGAATAGAGAGCTGAAGTGTAGTCCCCTCAGTTTTATGCCCATCAATAGTGAGGTAGATTGAAGCATCTTGAATTAATGTTTTCACAACATAAATGAATTAAGGGTGAAAGCCAAGAGCCTCGATCATGGTAATAATAAATTGCTACTCAATTCGATCATAAGTTTTTTCAAAGTCTAGTTTAAGAAAAATAGTTCTTTGGCGAGAGGAATGGGCCAAAGACATGCCTTCCCAGACCACAATAAGATTATTCAAAATATAATTCCCTCTAATAAAACATGTTTGCTTTGGTTTAACAATGGAAATTAAAATGAGCCAGACATAAATGGTGAAGGATTTAACAAGAATATTACAATAAACATTGAGCAATGTTATCGACCTCCAACTGGTAAGCAACTCAGGATCTCCAACTTTAGGAATGAATTTGATATTACCTTGGTTGATTATGGTTCTAAGAGACTGATTATGTAAGGCTTCTTTTTAGACTTGTAGTAAATCTGACAGATAAACTCCCAGGTGGATTTATAAAATTCACATGGGAATCTATCAAGGTTAAGGGGATTTATCATTGATCATGAAATGTAGAGCCTCTGTGAGCTCCTATAAGGTGAGCATGGCATCACAAAGTCATTGATCAGTAGGATTGAGCTTTTGAGGCACCACATCAAGGAATTTTTGAAGTGCCTGGGTTCACTCAACTATGTAACATCAAGCTTGAAAAACCATCTTATAGTGCTCAAGGAAAGTTAAAGAGATGTCAGACTGAGAGGTCAGTTGGGATTGATCCACTTGAATGGCTTTCAATGATTTAAAAAAAACATTTGGAGGCTTTGTCACAAATTTTGAGCCAATGCAGCTGAGCATAACGTTGAGTGCCTGTGGCCGCATGGTTGTTCACCACCTTAAGTTGGTGTTTGAGAGAGGCTGTAAGACGTTGCAATTGAATGTTGAAAGGATCAAGCTCAAGAGATATGGAGACACATTATAAATCATTAAGCATGGCCTCTTCTGATTGCTTTCTGATATGAATAACATGTTTTCCATGGTGGTGGAGGAAGGAGGTGGTGTATAGAATGGCCTCATTCCACCACTCAATCTAACTGGTGGTGTATGGGGGATACAAAGGCAAGTTTATAGATATACATGATGAGTCAGATCATTCCAACATGATTGAGCATATAAGTATTAAAGATAGATTGATTACGTGGCACAATATACTATCATGAAGTCCATTCCACTTTGTAGGACATAAGGGAATGGTCTAAAAAAATAATACCAAAATTGACATTAACAAGCTGACCATCAATGCTAAAAAAGGAAAAAAGATTCTACTCTGATAACATAAAGTGTTTGAGTTTTTTGAGCATGTGGTGATCCCCAGATCAATAGTTGGACCATGTAAACCAAGTCTTCGGGTTAAATGTCTGCCACCTAAGGAGTGGGTCAACCAAAACCCATTTATTTTTGAAATAATACCAAGCCTCACATTCACTAATGAATCAACACATGGTGAGGGACCCAACCTTATATTGAGGGTATTTAATCATGTTAAAATCTCCACACAATAGCCATGTGGTAGCAGGCAACTCATCGACCAAATATTGCTAAAGTAGGGAATGGTTAGGGCCATCATTAGGAGTATAGATTTTGAGAATGCCAAAAGGATGGCCATCAATGCCAAGGATAATCTAGACTGTCCAATGTGAAGGGTCTTCCCCTGTGGCAATAATGTCATGGGAAACCTTAGGGGAAATGGAAATACAAGTACTGCCACGTCCCTCCTCATGCAAGGTGGTGATTTAGGCATTGTCATGCCAAATGCTTTATAAGGATGTTTAAAAGAGAAATATAGAAACTTTAACTTATTCAAGATAGATAATATTTACAAAACCAATCTACTAAAAAGCAACACACATAGAGTATTTGTGGGTAGAATCTATAAAACCCCTAACATTCCATGATAACACATTCATGAGAAAGGGTCATCCATTTGAAGCCCTCCCTATCCATCCTCAAAATATACCAACATCATAAAGTTGTTGTGTTGGTGAGGATGTGAGTTTTATCCTACCACAATGAATCAACATTTGGCTTTGTGTTCCTCTCAAGGAGAGTCTACACCCCCATGAGGTGGGCTATGAGACCACTGGGAGAAAGACTTACTAGTTGAGAGAAACTTAGCCAAAGCATCATAACATTCTAGGAAATTGAAGAAATGCTTTGCTAGTTAGAAGAAACTAGGATAGAAAGGGAGGGTTGAAAAGTCCCTTGAGAGGGTTTAACAGTTGGAAAAAAATCATCCCAAAGTGGAGGCTAGGATAGTAATTATGGCTTAGGCCCTGATGACCTTTTAGGGGTCACTATGGTCCAACCATCATCTTGGTCTATCAGTTTGGGATTCTCAGTCTGAGGAGGTGGATGAGGGGTTTGGGATGACCCATGTAAGGACAATCCTTGATGCAGTGATCTAAAGCCTAACAACAGAATAAGTGTTTGGTAGGTTGAAATAAATAATCTTTTGTGACCACTAGGTCTCCCCAACTTGAATCTCTATAAACTCCTTTAATTCCTTAGAGAGGTCAACCTCCACACAGACCCATTTTTTAGGTTAAGGAAAAAACCACCTATCTATCTCAATCGTAACAACACACCCTATATGGGAGATGATTTGGGGCATGATATCCCAAAGGTGAATTGAAAAATTTAGAAGCTCAACCCAAATATGGATACAAAAGGTGATATTATTAGAGACTTTTGAATTGCGGGACCAAACAAACAAAATCATAAGTTGGTTGTAAAGGAACCAGACATTGGATTTTTCAAGGATAAGTTGCATCTCAAAAGGCTACTTAAAGCTAAACAAGAAAAAAACCTTTGGTAAGGTTTTGGATTCCAAAAACATGGACACTTAGTGGTTAAGGAGAAAGTTATGGAGGTAGTCCTCTGAGGGGATACAACCGATAAAGTAAGCAATAAAAAAAAAATTCATACCATTTACAATATTGTTCAACAAGTGTAATAAGAATGCTTACCTTTGGAGTGGAGGGGGGTTGAGGGATTACTGTTAGCTCTGATCAGTGCACCCTTGTGAGAATATGTTCTTGTTCTCACTCTTATTGACATAATGAAAACTCTCCAAAGTGTGGGTGGCCTTATATTGAAGAAAATATCTATATGAAGGGCTGGTTCTCTTGGTACATTCACCTACTTCACTCTAAACTCTCTAATTTAGTGATTTCTTGACTAGGAAAAGGGTAAAGGGAGTAATATTCAAACTAAAATTGAACATAAAAATTGAAAATTGGGGATGATGCACTAATGTTATCATCAATTATGCCTACACTTGACACACTTTGAAATATAAAAAACACAATCACTTCATCTTCAACTATATGACTCTTACATCAATATTTCATACAAAGGTCTTGATAAATATTCATACTAGCATGGAAGGAATGAACACTAGTTGAATTCACTTCCAAATTAGGTAGAAATCAGACTTAGACACTGGATCTAACTTGAAATAATTTTCAATGCTACATAAAGGTAAAAAATTCAGACATAACCATAGAAAAATTAATCATTCACTAAGTTACATTAATGAACATGAGGCATACACTTAATGAACAACCTAAAAATAGAAGAAAAATCAGCTTCTTATTGCTTCAAAGGTGATGTAATATAAAATTTTGACAGAGTTTCTAGATAGCCAAAAGTATAATCCCTCTCTTATTTCAAAAAATGAACATACAATAGAAAAGGAAGTTAGGAGAGAGGACACAAAACAACCCCAAACTAGGGATGAGTCATCATGCCTAGTCATCCTTCTCTCTTCCTTTCTCAACCTCCAAATTCCTACATAGTACATGTTATTAAAAATCTTTCTCTTGGAAAATAGAGTAGGATTAATAGGTATATTTTTTTGAATGCATTGAATAAGTCATAGATCCTCATTCATGACCTATCTTGAAGGGAATTTCTCTTCTTGCACACCTTGATGGCCTTCAATGCTTGAAGAGGTCTTGATCATCTTCATTTACTCCTTTTGAAAAAATCATTCAACTTCCTTGAGACTCTCCATATTTTTAGCGAGTGGATTTAACTATCCTCCTTGTATCTTGGAGTTTGACCCACTTATGCATATATATTCTTGCTTACATGTTTCTCTCTCTTGATGTCCTCAAATAAATCCAAGGTGGCATAGAAGGGAGAGGTTTTCATGTTTTACTTGATGAAGTATCCTCTATGAAAATAGGCCTTCAAGGCTAGATCAAGTCTTCAACTAACCCCTCCATGCTTGCATGATGCTTCTCCAACTTAATAGGGTTGTTTTAAGGCTTCTTTATGTTGATTTGACTTTTTTTCTCAAATGGATCCAAGGTGGCATAAAAGAGAGATAAAATGTCTTATTTAGGTTTTTAAAGACTCTTTCCACCCTTGAATCCTTTTTTAACACAAATTATTGACCTCTTCTTATCCTCCAAATGGTAAAGAACACATGTGATTGACTTGGTAAGGTTGTTGAAGATCTTTATGCATTGATGGAGCTTGTTGTTAGATAGTAGGACTCTTCTTCCTCCAACTTGGCATAGGAGTGAGTGGGTGCATGTTTTGTTTATTGAAGTATTCATGAAATATCCTTGATTAAAGTGCATTTGATGATGAAGAATCACAGCTTTCTATATTGATCTTTCTTGGATATGTCTATTTTCTCCATCTTGACAAGCTTGTCAAATGCACAATGAGAACCTGAAACTTGATGAACTTGAATTATTTGAAAAAATTAAGGGTATAATGAGGATTTTTACATCATCACATGGTGTCATAAAGATTCAAACAAATTTTTAGCTCTACACTCCACATACAACTTTAAAAAATGCTCTTTTGTGCTTTCTAGGCCTTAGAAAACTCTGATTTGGATTTGGGGGTCTAAAATTATTTATAGGTATATATAGAAAATCCCCCTATTCTAATTGAATATGTATAAATGGGGCACACCTTAATAAGTTTTAAAATCTTAAAAATACTTTAACAAACTCTCAAGCAAAAATTCATAAAAAAATTGTCTGCTTGCTGCTCGTAGGGTTGCCTAGAGATGTATTTCAATGATAAGATCCTATTATGCATTATTTTTCATTGTATAAATATGTATTCAGACCTATAAACAATAATACACCCACTCATATAATTCTATTCCCTTAAAAAGGTTCGAAACACTCATTTTACACTCAATCCATGAGCAAACTAGTCAAGAACCCTGATTTTCTTCATGGTGTAGACCTATATTTTATTATTTTATATCTCATTAGGAGGTGTATGTATATAAAAATAATTATAAACATTAAAATACATTAAAACATATCTCCATGTCAATTTTTATGAGATTTCACTTAGTAAAACTCAAAATATGCACTTTTTAGTGCTTTCTAACTTGCATTTTCTCATTTTTACATGACTATAGTTATAAGTTTTGGCATTAGCTTGAGTTTTATGAGGAATAAATACATAATCATTATAATATTTATGATCTCCTATAAAAATTTAAACCATTGGATACACTCAACAAATCACTCAAACCTCTTAAAAAATGCCTTTTATGATATATCCCTTGCATTCTTGAAACCCTACAACCTGTATCTGCACATTTAAACATTATTTGCATTTAAATTTTGATTTAAAAATATTTAATAGGGTTATTTATGTCTCATAATATCTCACACAACTTTCCATTTTCATCAAAGAGCTCAAAAATGCAATCATATTGCTTGAAATCGAGTTACTGGAGTTTTAGAAGGGTTTTAGAGCACTTTTTTTTCTTAATGACGGTTCATAAATTTAAGCCCTATAACCTGTAAATAATGCATGGCATATTAAATTTATATGGTCCATTATCTTCCCATAATATCATTTTAACCAACTCTTCTTCTCTTTCATGAACCAAACATTGTAAGATAACCCTTACTAGCTTGCAACTAGCTTGTTGGAGGAATAAAAGAAACTTCTGTCATTTTTGAACTTGTGAGTTATTACTGAGCATGGTTTTAGATTTATGAAGTATTTAAAATGTTTTGGATATCTTATTTAATCCTTATTCCATGAATGGAGTCTTCCAAAATACCTACACATAAGTAACTAAATGTACCAAGATGCCTTTTTGCACTTTTTCCATGCTTTGAACTTGTTCCTTCTTTGAATATGTTTGAGCAATCAAAAAACAATGTGGACATATTAAAACAAATTTGAATTTACTAATGATAATATATAACTTGATCCTCTATCATGTTAAATTACTTGAAATTATTTTGAAGAGAATGAACTTGACTTATTTGACAAGACATTTCTAAAGATTTTGATAGACTTTGCAAGAAACAAGTTAGATTCACTTTAGCTTAAATTTTGTAAACTTATCTTAATTTATACAAAACATGATATATACCACTAAAAAAAACTAAATGAACTCAAATTATTTTTTCACATACCCTTGACCAATGGTGACAAATTTTACCAACATTTTTGGCGACCTTGCTAGGATGTTTGCCTGTTAAACATTCAAGACTAGTAGCCTTATCTATTGGGATATGGAGTCATGAAAATCATCACCAAAATCTGATTTTAATTGAATAAATATTAATGTACATTTTCATGCAAATATGAAACTGAAAATGCCTTCTCTAAGCAACAACAATACTTGTGCATAAACACTTAGGGGATTGAAAACTAATACAACTACCAACTAAAAATGTGCAAGACAACACTTGGAGGAAAGTGAAAATATTAAATTACTATGTACAAGGAAGAACCTATCTTCAAGAACAATGCTTCAAATGAGTCCCATTGATTGGGATGGGAGCTCTTCACCATCTATCTTGGCTAGTTAGAAGGCGTTGTGAGGCTTTCAGCTAAAAATCATGTAAAGATCACTCCAAAGTGAGTAAAAATTTGTGTGTTTTCCTGGTTTGACCTTGTCCTCATCCCATTTGAAAACCAAGTCACCTTCCTTAAATATCCTTGAATATTCTCTTCTATCAAATGTTTTCTTCACTTGTGCTTGATGCATCTCCATGATTAACATGGACTGATTTATAATTTTTTATAACTCTATAAGTTTAATATATCTCACTTCCATAATCTCACTCTCCAACAATTTTAACGGATGCATTAGTTCTAAAGTAGGGAGTTCAAATGAAATTGGCAATCTAGCTTTTCTCCCATACACTAGCTCATAGGGTGAATTAGCAATTGACCTCTTGAAGGTGATCCTATCAGCCCATAAAGATGACTTTAACTTCAAATGCTAAGTCTTTTGATTATCGTCAATGGTTATCCTAGTGATCTTCAACAAGTTTTTGTTAGTAGTCTCAGTAAGGCCATTGCCTTATGGATAATAATTAGAAGAAGTGCTGAGATACACACCATTTTAAAGAGACCATTGACTAATTTTAGCCTTAAAAATGCCATAACATTGTCTAAAATTATAGTGAAAGGAACACCAAACCTTGTGAGCAAACCTTCATAGAAGTCCAAGACACTAGATTCATTTACTTACTTCGAAGCCACTGAAATATGTGGCTATGAAAATCCACTTGTGGCCGAAGCTAGAAGGTGAATTGATGAGACCAATGCAGTCCAAATTCCATTGGAGAAAGCATTGATCTACTAAAATAGGTTGAACATGTAAGATAACAAGATTTTCCTTTCCTACAAACAATGCACACTTCTTTCACTTCCTTACCCAAGCATGACAATCTCTAAAAATATTTGGTCAATAATATCCACCGTTAATGATTTTGAGGGCTGTTGTCCTTATTTAAAAGTGGCCTCCACTTTGTCCATCATGAAATTATTCAAGTAATCTTTCAACTTGGCTTGGCTCCATGCATCTCAACAACATGTCATTATCATCTTTTTTGAATAACACACAATCAACAAAAAAAAAAGGAATATATTGCATGCTAAAATACTTTTTCTTTAAACCACTTAAGTTTAGAATATACATACCACTTTGAAGGTACCTTATCATATCTTGAAACTAGCTTGATGATGGTGTACAATTAGTTGCAATCTCTTCATCATTCAATACCAGAACTATCTCTTTACTTTCCTACAAGTTTTGAGCCAAATGCTCACACAATCCTTTGCCTCTAATCAGCTTGGTTACCTTTATTTACACATCATATTCTATGACCTTTGTTATTCACCTTACTCTTTTTTCACTTATGTCTTTGTTCAACAAGAACTCTGTGATGCTAGGATAGGTAACCATCACATGGATCTTGATGTTAGATAGTAAGTGCCTAAATTTTTGAGACATTTGATTATGAAAAGCACGTGTTTCTCAATAATTGTGTACCTTATTTCATACTCTTGCAAGTCTTGAATAAAAAATGTTGTAGACTGATCCAAACCTTACTAATTTTGTTGTGTCAATTTTTTTGAAATTATATCAACAATAACATATGTATACAACACAAAATCCTTTTAAAAATTAGGATTGATAAGAGTGGGATCACTAGCTATGGCTTGTTCGATTTCTTCAAAACTTTTCATCCATTCCTTAGTCCAAGTAAAATTTTGATTTTTTTTAGCATAACTGTAAAAGGCCTTGACAAACGTGCACAATCAGATATATACCTTGTTATAAAATTAATCTTACTAAGTAAAATTTGCCATGCTTTCTTATACTTAGGCAAATATAATTCAAGAATATAGTTTATTCTTTCTATATCAATACTCAAAACATGCTTAGAAATAACATGACCAAGTAGTTTACCTTCATGCATTGAAAACACACACTTCTTGAGGTTAAGTGGCACCCTATATTGCCAACATCTCTCAAATACCTCTCTAAGATGAAACATGTGATTTATTATCTTCTTTAAAAAAATGTAACATTATCCAAATACATAAGAATAAACATATTGATCAAACTTTGAAAGGCCATATCCATGGCTCTTTGGAATGTTGCTCATGCATTAGATAACTCAAATGTCATTTTTCAGTATGCAAAGATGCCCAATTAGTGGTAAATGTTGTTTAAAATTGATCCTCTTCCTTTACAAGTATTTGGTTATACCCACTATAACCATTTAGTAATGAAAATCTTTCTGAACCAACCACTAAATACAGTATTCATTCCATTGATGGCAAGGGATAATGGTCCTTGAGTGAGGCCTTGTTTAAGTCATGAAAGTCCACACACACTCTAATTTCTCTATTCTTCTTCCTCATGTGAACAAAGTTAGTCATCTAAGTGGAATGTTTGATGAGAAATATGATAACTGATTCAATCATATTGTGAAGCTCTGTTCTCATCAAAGGTCCAAGCTTTGGATTGATTGGTCTTTGTCTTTACCTCATTGGTTTTTTATCTACATTTAGTTCAATGGTGTGTTGAGCCAATCTAACATCAAAGCCTTTTAAATCACTATAATCCCATGTAAACATATCAATGAACTCTTTATATAAATCAACAAATGATTTTTTTTGAGCTTGAGAACATACTTTATCAAGCTTGAGAGCTTTTCCATTGACTATGCCAATACTTGCATAATGTTCTTCCTTGGTAGACATAGAAGCTTTATCCATTCTTACCTCATAATCTCCACTGAAAATATTCTCAAGTGTGACAAGACCCTTGGGTAACCTTTTAGACTTGAGCTAAACTATTTGATCACTATACTTTTATAAAAATTTTATTTGTTTTGTAGAAGAGAATTCAATCTCATATTATAGGAAACAAACAACTTGATCATCATCCTTAAAGACTTTCCAATTCACATTAGTATTACAAATGGAGGGTCTTACCAAAATCTTGATACATCAGTTAGAATGTCAAATTTGGCTCCTATTATAGCCAACCTATCCGCATGATTATTACTCTCTCTAAGCACTACTTATATGTCAAATGCATCAAAGTCCTCTACAAGATCCCACACCATGTGTTTGTATGATTTTAATAATGATTTTTCAAACATATTTAGTCTTATTATTTGATGTACCACAAAATCACTATCTCCAAATGCCTACAAAATGTTAACTCCCATATTTCTAGCCCATTGCAAACCATAAACTAAGGCCTCATATTCTAATACATTGTTAGAGCATCCAAACTAAAATTTTATAGCATCATAATACCTTTGCTTGGAAGGTGAAATGAGCATCATAACAGTCCCTATACCATTTTTATTCTATGAGAAATTAAAATAGAGTTTTCATAAACCATCATTTAGCTCACCTTCTTTGCCTAGAGCTAAAATTTATGCACCATCTTCATGTAAAAAATAAATTCCAAGTCCTTATTCCTTAATCATCTTGTAGGAATCATGATCATGAATATTAGTAGTCCATTCATCAAGAAACAAATCATGAATGACATCAAGAGATGAGTTTTCTTCAACCTCACTAGTTTAAACTATTTCAGCCGAGATGACATAATTAAACTTAACAACACTAAGCATGTATGGTTCTAGATGAAAATGAGCAATAGGTTCTGAATGAATTGTAAATTTAGTTCTATACTTTGTTCTAAACATGAGGTATGTCCAATCAATTAAAATATACCACCTATATTTGAAGTGAAGTCACGTGATAAGAACATAATAAATTATGAAGGAAGATCTACCACCACCACATCTTGTTAAATGGTTACATTTAGGTATGCACAAAGTGTTAGTTTTATATATTTGATTATACCCACTATCTTGGTTGGAGAGACATCAAGTTTTAAGGAACCCTTAGTGTTTGGCTCATATACTAGACTTAACTTATCTGTAATTTGTTTTGGCATCATTGTGCTACTTGCCCTACTGTCAACCATGCAATTATGAACTAGTGTGTTACCAAAAATCAAGGAAAGACAGAATGAAGGTGTCATGGTTTTGCATCATATTAGTTTCCTTTATCCCTTTATATACCTATTGTACTTATTTCTTCACTTGATGGTCTAAATTTGGTAGAATCACACTTTCCTTCTCTACTGGTATTATAGATAAGCTAAGGCCTAAAATCTCACAAATAAGGATATACTTTTGTCTTGAGATTGACAATTAATCCCACATGTTCATGATGTTCTTCATATGGTCTACTATGTTGAAGGAAGAGCCTCCAATTTTTGGTTGCACCTTTGGAGCAATAGGTTGCTCTTATACTTAAGGCACTTGGTGAACCTTGTTTTTTTCCACATTCTAATTTTTTTGAGTTAAAGGGGCAGAAATATAATCATTAGTACATTTATAAACTATATTAGGAACATTTGGAGCATGACTAACCTCTTAAATCTCTTCTATAACCCTTATCTTGACTCTTGTGATGGTTGTAACCAAGTTGTTTGATTTACTAGGCTCACCAATCTGATTTACTGCCACATGATCATCAACTTGCTAATTTACCAAGGTTGCATTAGGTTATAATTGAGTCTTACTTGGTTTTTCATCATATGTAGTGACATTTATCCATTTATATACTTATTGTACTTATTTCTTTACTTGATGGTCTAAATTTGGTAGAATCACACTTTCCTTCTCTACTGGTTTTATAGATAAGTTAAGGCTTGAAATATAAAAAATAAAGATATCCTTTTGTTTTGAGATTGACAATGAATCCCACATGTTCATGATGTTCTTGATATGGTCTACTATGTTTAAGGAAGATCCTCCAATGTTTGGTTACACCTTTGGAGCAATAAGATGCTCTTATACTTGAGGCACTTGGTGAACCTTGCTTGTTTCCACATTCTAATTTTTTTGAGTTAAAGTAGAAATCTAATTATTAGTACCTTTATAAACTATATTAAGAACATTTGGAGCATGAATAACATCTTAAATTTCATCTATAACCCTTATCTTGACTCTTGTGATGGTTGTAACCAAGTTGTTTGATTTACTAGGCTCACCAATCTGATTTACTACCACATCATCAACTTGCCAATTTACCAAGGTTGCATTAGGTTATACTTGTCCATGATTTAATTCCCCTTATTATATCATAGCCTCATTGTGTTGGCCTCCTTGAAGAAAGGCTTCTTTTTGTGTCATTTGAGGAATTGCCATATTTTATACCACTAAAACTTGATTTTGCACATCATTAGTGTTATAATGCCATCAAATTGAGTATTGCATCAAGCTATTTTGTATTGATACAATGGCCTTGGATGTGGAAGGATCATTGGGGTCAATTATAACATATGGTTTGGATTGTGTAATGAATCTTTGAGCTTGGTATGGAAGCCTGTTATCTCTAAAGCCTTGTTAGGGAGGTCTTTAATTTATATATGGATGATATGTAGGCTGATAAGGTATTTGAGATGGCCTATTGGCTTGATATTGTTGCCTCTTCATCTGAACTATCTCATTACCAAAAGATTACAACATACCTTTTAGTTCACCAAGCTCACTATATTTACTAAGAAGAGCTTGAATTTAACTTTTAGGGGCTGGAATTGGGTCTACTAATGAAGCTTGAGGAGGTGAAATAGGCTGTGTTTCTAGAAAAAAATGTCATTGAAGGCCTAGGTGCAAGTTTACCAGCTTGAATTAGACTATTTTTCTCTCTAATGGCAACCTCATAAGCATTTGTAAGTGTCCCACCATTTATTTACTAAATCATAACTAAAATATCATAATTAAAGGTTCTCAAAAAATATAAGAAAACATAATCATGTGATGGCCTTATCATGGGAGGTATTTTATTCCATGTTTTTTGAAATCTAAGGTTGAAATGGCTCATAAATACATGTGATGCTCTCTTGATGGTAGTGAGCTACTCAACAAAGGATAAATTATCTGATTTATCTTCTAATTGTCTACTGAATACTACACCTAATCATCCCAAGTGGTAATGGCGTTGAAGGGAAGGTTCCTCTACCATTGTAATACGTTTATCTTGAAGGATGTAACAAGTAAATGAATGGCAACATTCTCTTGGATAACATGGTGGAATGAACACAAGTTGGCCACATCTTTGATACGTTCTATGGGTGTAGTTTGATCTTCACCTGTGAAATATGGTAGGAATTTGAGGCTTAAGGCTGGGATGTCATCATATTGGGTGAAATTGAGAGGGATTCCATCATTAAAAGGGACAAATACTTGGTTCCTAGGGAATACCATGTTGATAGTGGGATTTGAAGTTGTAGTGGTTTGCATAATAGGTTGATTTGGTGACTGAAATAACCTCCTAGGATATGGACTTGTTCTTAAAAACCTTCTTAATTTGTGAGAATTTAAAGGTAATTCAGAAAAATCAAAAGGTATACCTCTATTTGAAGATCTTGTAGTGATTTTGACATGAAATTGGTACTTATCTACTACCAAGAAGTCTACAAGTCAAAAAATCACCTAGTATAAATATGATAAATGTTCTCTGCTACTGTAAATGTCTTTTTCCAACTCTAATCTTTGGTCCAACTAGACATGCTAGAAACTATTATCACTCAAGAGTGCACCCTTATGAGAATATGTGCTTGTTCTCACTCCTATTGAGACAATAAAAACTCTTCAAAGTGTGGGTGGCCTTATATTGGAGAGAATCTTCAGATGAAAGGCTAATTCTCTTGGTACATTCACTTAATTCACTCTTAGCTCTCTAATTTAATGATATCTTCACTAGGAAAAGGGTAAAGGGAGGAATACTCAAATTGAAATTGAACATGAAAATTAAAAATTAGGGGTGATACACTAATGTTATAGTTAATTATGCATATATTTGACACACTTGGGAAGCTCAAAAAACTTGTACACATTCACTTCATCTTTAGCTATATGACTCTTACATCAGTATTTCATACAAAGGTCTTGATAAATATTTATAATAATATGGAAGGAATGAACACTGGTTGAATTCACTTCTAAATTAGGTAGAAATCAGACTTAAACCTTTTATATGACCTGAAATAATTCTCATATATTTTATAAAGGTGAAAAAATTAGACATAAACATATGAAAATCAGTCATTTACTAAGTTACATCAATGAACATGAGGTATACACTTCATGAACAACCTTAAAATGGAGGAAAAATCAAAATTTTATTGCTTCAAATGTGATATAGTACAAAATTTGGGTAGATTTCCTACATATCCAAAAGCATAATCCCTCTCTTCTTTTAAAAAATGAACATACATATAGAAAAAAGTTAAAAGAGAGGAAACAAAGCAGCCCCAAATTAAGGATGAATCATCATGCCTAGCCATCTTTATCTCTCCTTTTATTAACCACCAAAATACTATGATTACATGTTATATTTCAAACTCTTTCTCTTGGAAAATGGAATAGGAGGGAGAGGTAGACTTATTTGAATATATTGAACAAGTCATAGATCCTCATTCATGACCTATCTTGAATAGATTTGGTCTCCTTGCATGCTTTGACGGTCATCAATGATTGAAGAGGTCTTGATCATTTTAATTTACTTATTTTGAATAGATAATTAAAATTATTTGAGATTCTCTATATTTGTAGTGATTGGCTTTAACTATCCTCCTTATATCTCAAAGTTTGACCCACCTATGTATCTATATTGTTGCTTACATGTTTCTCTCTCTTAACTTCCTCAAATAGCTCTAATGTGGCATTGAAGGGAGAGGTTTGCATGTTTTAATTTATTAATAAGTCTCCTCCATTAAAATATGCCTTCAAGGTTTGATCAATTCTTCAACTAATCTCTCTAAACTTGCATGATGCTTCTCCACCTTAATAGGGTTGTTTGAAGGCTTCTTTATGTTGATTTGATTTTTTCTTCAAATCTCTCCAAGGTGGTGTAGAAGAGAGATAATATGTCTTATTGAAGTTGTTAAAGAATCCTTTCACCCTTGAATCTTTTTTAAACACAAACTCTTTACCTCTTCTTATCCTCCAAATGGAAAAGAACACATGTGATTGACTTGACAAGGTTGTTGAACATCTTTATGCATTGATGGAGTTATTGTTAGCTAGTAGGACTCTTCTCTCTCCAACTTGGCATATGAGTGAGTGGATGCATGTTTTGTTTTTTTAGGCTTTCATGAAATATCTTTGATGAGAGTGTATTTGATGATGAAGAATCACCTCTATACTGATCTTTCTTGGATATGTACATCTTCTCCATTTTGACAAGCTTGTCAAATGCATAATGAGAACCTGAAACTTGATTAATTCAAATTATTTGAAAATATAAGGGGTATAATTATTATTTTAATATCATCACCATGGTGTT
The DNA here is from genome assembly GCA_037957365.1 of Torreya grandis. Classification (NCBI taxonomy): domain Eukaryota; kingdom Viridiplantae; phylum Streptophyta; class Pinopsida; order Cupressales; family Taxaceae; genus Torreya; species Torreya grandis. The sequence goes on along the minus strand of JARHVA010000219.1, from coordinate 5,128,881 downwards.
ACAAACCTTCAAATAAATTTATGGCTCCAAATTCTACATACGACTTCCAAAAATGCCTTTTTATGCTTTCTAGGCATCAAGAAACCTTGATTAAGATTTTGGGGTATAAAATAAGTTATAATTATGTATAGACACTCCCAATATTATAATTGGATAGGTATAAATTATCCATACCTAGGTAAATTTTAAAATCTTAAAAATACTTCACTAAAGTATCAAACAAAAATTCACAAAAAAGTTCTTGCTTGTTGCCCGTAGGGTTGCCTAGAGACATTTTTTAATGATTTGAGCCTATTTTGCATTAGTTTTCATTGTATAAAAATGTATTTATAACTCTAAAATAATTATACACCATATAATATCATTCTATTCCATTGAAAAGTTCTAAAACACTCATTTCACACTCCATTCATGAGTAAACTAATCAAGAACCCTGATTTCCTTCATGGTACAAACCTGTGTTTTGCCATTTTATCTCTCATAAAAGGGTGTAAGGATATTAAACCACTTTTAAAAATTAAATATCACCGAAATAGATCCCCATGTCAATTTTTATGAGGTTTCACTTAGTAAAAATCAAAATATGCACTTTTTAGTGCTTTTGAAGTTGCATTTTTTTAATTTTGCATGATTATAGGTCTGAGTTTTGATGTTTTATTGAGTTTTATGGGGCATAAATATGTAATTATTTTTTAATTATAATATTTATGATCCCATATAACCATTAAAACCATTGGATACACTCAATAAATCACTTAAACCTCTTAAAAAACACCATTTTTGACTATCTCCCTTATATTCTTGAAACGTTGCAACTTGTACCTGCACCTTTCAAAATTATTTGCATTTAAATTTTGATTAATGAAGTTTTATGAGGGTTATTTTTCCCAATAATATCTCATAGAACTTTATATTTTCAACAAATATCTCAAAAATGCTATCATATTGCCTGAAATAGAACTATTAGGGTTTTAGAGCACTTTTTCTTCTTAACGATGGTTCATAAAGTTAAGTCCCTATAAATTTAAAATTTCATGTAATATTGAGGTCATAGGGGAAAACATATTTTCATAAGATCATTTTAACCAAATATTCTTCTTCTTCATGAACCAAACATTTAAAAATAGTCCTTACTAGCTTGCAACTAGCTTGCTAGAAGAATAGAAGAAACTTTTGTCATTGTTGGACCTATGAGCTATTCCTGATCATGGTTTTGGATTGATTAAAGTTTTAGAATGTTTTGGATATATTTTTAATCCTTATTCCATGAATGAAGTCTTATAAAAAACCTACACATAAATAATTAAACATACCAATATGCCTTTTTGTACTTTTTTCACACTTTGAACTTGTTCCTTCTTTGAATATGTTTGAGATCAATCATAAAGAAACATATACATCTTAAAATAAACTTTAAAGTACTGATGAGAAATTGAAACTTGATCCCTATCACATTAAATGACTTAAAATGACTTTTAAGATAATAAATCTCACTTGATAAGACATTTCCAAATGTTTTAATAGACTTTACAAAAAAAACAAGTTAGATTCACTTTACCTTAGATTTTACGAAGTTATCTTAATTTTTATAAAACATGATATAGACCACTAACCAAAACTAAATGACCTCAAATTGGTTTTGCACATAGCCATGACCAATGGTGTCAAAATTTGCCAATTTTCTTGGTGACTTTCTTGGGATGTTTGCCTCCTAAACACTCAAGACTAGTAGCCTTATCTATTGGGATATGGGGTCATGAAAATCATCACCAAAATACAATCTAAACTAGATAAACACCATTGCACCTTTTCATTCAAATTTGAAACTGAAAATGCCTTCTCTAATGAACACTAACACTTGTACATAAACACTTAGGGGATTGAAAACTAATATAAATACCAACTAAAAATGTGAAAGATAGAACTTGGAGGAAAGTGAAAATTTAAAATTACTATGTACAAGGAAGAACCTATCTTCAACAATAATGTTTAAGATGAATCCCAATGACTGGGATTGGGAGCTCTTCACCGTCCATCTTGGCTAGTTTGAAGGTGTTTTGAGGCTTGCATTTGGAAATCATGTAAGGACCACTCTAAAGTGAGTCATACTTTTGATATCTTCTTGGTTTGGATTTATCCTCATCCCATTTGAGAACCAAGTCACCTTCCTTGAAGATTCTTGAAGATGCTCTTCTATCAAATGTTTTCTTCACTTTTTCTTGATGCATCTTGATGGCTAACATGGATTGATTTCTAATTTATTCTAATTACATAATTTCAACATATCTCACTTATATAGGCTCACTCTCCAACAATTATAACTAATGTATTAGCTCCGAATTATGGAACTCAAGTGAGATTGGCAATTTAACTTCTCTCCCTTACACTAGTTTGTAGGATGAATTGGCAATGGAACTCTTGAAGGTGATCCTATCATCCCATAAAGTTGACTTTAAATTCAAGTGCCAATTCATTTAATTGTATTCAATGGTTATCCTAATGATCTTCAACAAGTTTTTGTTAGTATACTCAACAAGGCCATTGCTTTTTGAATAATAATTGGAAGAAGTGCTAAGATACACATCATTTTGAACAACCTATTGACTAATTTTAACCCTTATAAATGCCATAGCATTGTCTAAAATTATAGTGGAAGGAACACCAAACCTTGTGAGCAAACCTTCATAAAATTTTAAGACACTAGATTCATTTTCTTTCTTCAAATCCACTACTTTTTTCCATCTAATAAAGTAATTTGGGGCTATGAGAATCCACTTGTGGCCCAAGCTAGAAGGTGGATTTATGACACCAATGAAGTCTAAACCCTAGTGGACAAAGTTTTAATCTACTAAAATAGGTTCAGTAGGTAAGGCAAAAAGCTTTTACTTTCCCACAAACAATGCACACTTCTTGCACTTCCTTACTCAAACATAACAATCTCTGAAAATGCTTGCCTAATAATATCAATTCCTCATGAATTTAAGGGCTATTTTCCTTGCTAAAAAGTGGCCTCTACCTTGTCTATCATGAAATTATTCAAGTAATCTTTCAACTTGACCTCACTTTATACATCTCAACAACATTTCATTAAAATATTTTTGGAATAACACACCATTAATAAGCATAAAAGGAATAGATTGTAGCCTAAAATACCTTCTCTTTGAACCACTTAAGTTTGGAGGATACACACCACTTTGAAGGTACCTTATCATATCTTGAAACCAACTTGCTGAAGGTGTATGATTAGCTGCAATATCTTCATAATTCAAGACCAAAATTACCTCTTTACTTTATTGTAAGTTTTGAGCCAAATGCTCACACAACCCTTTGCCTCTAATCAGCTTGGTTACCTTTATTTTCACGTCATATTCCATGACCCTTGTTATCCAACCTACTATTTTTTCACTTATATCCTTGTTCAACAAGAACTCTTTGATGCTAGGATGGGAAACCATCACATGGATCTTGTTGTTAGATAGTAGATACTTAAATTTTTTAAAACATTTGCTTATGGAAAACACATGTTTCTCAACAAATGTGTACTTTATTTCATACTCTTGAAAGCCTTGACTTAAAAATGCTATGGGTTTCTCCATACCTTGCTGATTTTTTTGTGTCAATATTCCTACAATCATATCAACATTAGCATATGCATACAACACAAAATCTTTTGAAAAATCAAGATTTATAAGAGTGGGAGAACTAACTATGACTTGTTTGATTTCTTCAAAACTTTTCATCCCTTCCTTGGTCCAAGTAAAATTTTGATTTTTCTTGAGAATAGTTATAAGAGGCCTTGTCAAAATTAAAAAATCATATATATACCTTCTTATAAATTTAATATTTCCAAGGAAACTTTGCAATGCTTTCTTATGCTTAGGCAAGGATAATGCAAGAATAAAATCTATTCTTTATGGATCGATACTCAAACCATGTTTATAAACAACATGACCAAATAGTTTAATTTCATGCACCTAAAACACACACTTATTGGGGTTAAGTAACACCAAATATTGCCTACATATCTCAAGTATCTCTCTAAGATGAATCATATGATCACTTTCCTTTGAAAAAAATTATAACATAATCCAAATACACAAGAACAATCCTATTAATCAAACCTTGAAAGTCCATATCCATGGATCTTTGGAATGTTGATTTTGCATTGGACAACCCAAATGACATTTTTTAGTATGCAAAGGTTTCCCACTTGGTGGTAAATACTGTTTTGAATTGATTGTATTCCTTCACAAGTATTTGGTTATATCAACTATAACCATCTAGCTATGAAAACCTTTCTGAACTAGCCACTCACTGCAATATTTATTCTATTGATGGCAAGGGATAATGGTCCTTGAGTGAGGCCTTGTTCAAGTCATGAAAGTCCACACATAATCTAATTTATCCATTCTTCTTCCTCACAGGAATAAGGTTAGCCACCCAAGTGGAATGCTTGATGGGAAAGATGATAGGTGATTCAATCAGTTTGTGAAGCTCTATTCTCATTAAAGGTTCTAGCCTTGGGTTGATTGGTCTTTGTCTTTACTTCACTAATTTTTTATCTACTTTTATTTCAATGGTGTGCTAAGCTAATTTGGGATCAAATCCTTTTAAATCATTATACTCTCATGCAAACACATCAATAAACTATTTACATAAATCAACAAAATATTTTTTTGAGCTTGAGAACATTCTTTTGTTAAAGGTACAATCACTAAGAGGGGGTGGGTGAATCAGTGAGCCCAAATATTTCAATTTTAATTGCATTCCTTTAAACTATTAATCAATCAACATATATCAACTTGATCAAGAAGCATTAACGAGAGAGCTTATACATTCAATGCCTACACAAGATCAAACACATAACACATAGTTTTTGTGGAAAAATTTTATGGGGAATAAAACCCACTCTCAAGCTTGTAACACAAATGGAATATTGTCATATAATAAATTAAAAACAAGATACTGATAAACTTCTTTAGACTAGCAAACCTTGATCATATCCTCCTGACCAAGAAACATCTATTTTACAAAGAACAACTACCCCTAAGGAAGACCAAGTCCTCTAGACCCTCTTTTGAACACTTAAAAATAATGATGTCTTCAACACCTGATGATGGATATCTATTTTCTAAACCCTACACAAACTCTCTCTATCTCAAACCAGCCTCTCACATAGGCATGCCACAAACTCTTTCCTTCTTCACTCAAACTATCCTCATATGCACACTCAATCCTCTTTGCATATCCTCAAACTTCAAGACCAATATATTGACATTAGAAACATGACATATATGTCATATAAATAGTAAACAAACTATTTTTATCCACCTATCTTTCACTTCACAAGTCTCACATCCACCTTGCACAATTCTCTCTCACAAATCTTCCACACAAAGTCTCTTACATACAAGTTTAGAAACCAACCCATTTGGTTTCACTATATATAGAGCATACATGAATTAATAAGATCATAATATTTACTTGTCAAAAAAAAATACATGCATTCACCCTTAAGGCATCTCATATGGGTTGTACTTAAGCACAATCCCCTTTAAAAATAGGCCTAAGTCACTATTAGGTCCTATGGAGACCCATTCAGCTCTTTGACACTTATTCAAGCATAATAAGAACACATGACAATTTAAAAATACATATGTCCACTCATTATGTCCCTTAAGACATCCTCAAAATATCATAGTCACCTTTGCTCACCTCTACGTATGCTTAATCAACTCAAATAGAGACCTTATACATAAGAACACCACTAATGAATATATAGTCAACTTCTTAAGCATTGTTCATACTCAAGATAGATTGATTAGACCTCCAAAATACTCATAGGGAATCCTCATGGATTCTAAAACACTCCAAAATAGCAAAGTCAACATGAAACATCGAAATAACATCAAAATAAGCTCAAATATCCTTCTCAGGTCACTTGCAAAAAAATCATAAACACACAGTCAAATTTGAATATTAATATTTTTGTTTGTACATACTTCCATATCATCAAATCAGGTTCATTAGATGCACCATTGAATCCTCTTCATCTTTACGTTTTACATCACTAACAAATTAGTCTTCTATCAAAAGATATGGACAAAATATAGAGCTCTAATATTTTCCCTTAGCAAATTAAAATATTCAAATGGCAACGGTCATAGTTAAACTTTGGACACTTTGTAATCATCTCGTGTCCTCTCTACTTAGATTGAATACACACCATTTATCTCTTTTGATCTTTAACACATAGGTGCCAATGATCAAATGCTAAACCTTGACCACTATGTTATCATCTTGTGTCCTCACTCAGCTTGGCCAGTCATGCTTCATCGATCTTTCTCGAAAGTACATCAAAATTTAACTCTATTAAACCTCAGTCACTTTAACCATTTTGACTTACTACACTCTATTTATCTCAATAGTACAAACACCTATTCACCATTGATATCTTATCCTTACCTTTGCTCAGTCATTAAACATCATGCATCTGTCTTCATATCACTACTTCCTACCTTTTTAGATAAATGTGCACTGTTGATCTTGATTGACTTTCAAAATTGACTTAGTATGGGAACCCTTTCAATATGTAGGAGTATCTATTTTTGAACTTTAATAACTTCTTCTACACTATGATGCATGTTCTCAAATTTGGACCAGATGATCTCCTCACATAAGAGAATCCAACCATGTGACATAATGCTCCTGAAATCTTTGTGAATGTGAGATATAATGCCATTAATATGCCTTCTCAAAAACTTTTGTCATAGAGCCAACTATGTCAAAACCTACCTGAGAGACCAACTTTGAGCATTTGTAACTTTTGTCATGCTTTAGGGCATGATCTCAAATTTAGCACAAATCATATATGCTAAAAAATAAACAAATCCATATGATTAGTTTATCTTGAGACCTTCACACATTCAAGATATAACACCATAAAAATACTCACTTAGATCTTCTCGCCACATTGTAAAATTGGCTATGGAAAAACATAGTCAAACTACCTAGGAGCCCAACTTTACATATGTATATCTTTTGATGTGCTTCAGTTCATGATCTAAAATTTATTACAAATATACTAGGTCCAAAAATTAACAAACCCATATGATCACCTTATTCTATAACATCAAACTGCTTGCTCAACTCTTTCTGGCCACATTACAAATTTGGCTAAGTATGGGAAAATAATGAATTTTGATTGAGAAGCCAACTTTACACCATCATATATTTAACTACACTTTTACACATGACTTGAGATCTGGTGCATAACAATTATGGACTAATGTGATCATAACCCTATGACAAACTCCCCTTGACTCACTTCCACATGGCAATAGTGATGTCATCAAACTGCCTACTCAGATTTTCTACCACTAGACAAATCTTGCCAAGATGGCCACAATGAAGAACTAGATGAGTACCACTCATATATACAATCACTCTAACCACCATGGACCTCTGATAGGACCCATTACATAGCTCAATACTTTAGGCTCATCCCTAATCATCTCTGAATAGTCAAACTCTAATGATTAACCAAGCCTACTTCAAGCACACTTTATCAAGCATATTGCACACTTTGTCATTGTTGTTTAGGATATCAAAACACATCATCCACTCACCAGGACACCTCCATGACATCACCATAAAATCACTAAAAACTCTCCAAAAATCTTCCCCTTAATTATTGCTGTCAATAACTATCATATATAGCAATATTTAGCTCTCCTTCTCTCTTCAAGTACTCCCTCAACAAGAACTTTCTCCCCCTTTGACACAATGATAAAGTGGGAACCAGCTGATCTTAAGGACCTAAAAATTACATAAATAGGAAAAGACCATATTATAAATATGATACAAAATCCCCCTTACCTTGAGCCTACTTCTTGCCTTGACAACATCCTTCTTGCTCCATGTCAATACTCTCTCCAACCAAGCACTACAACCAATGAAGAAAGAATATAAAAAATACAAACATCTAATGGAAATCAACAAAAGTAATTTGAGAGGGACTCCCCCTAATATTTTTGAGTAATTACAACACTTAATAATCGTCATATCTCCATACACCATGAAGAACCACCATACAGGCTTACTAGCCTTCTCTCTTTAACCACTTCCATGACCAATTACAGAACATCATGCCATTCACCAAATAGGAAACATGATCTCAACAAACTTTAGAACTCTTCTTGAAATAAACATACCTTTATCTTTTGGAAAAATTGATCAAAAACCACTCTTCTTCAATCTAGGCTTGTCTAGCCTCCTTGCAGCCCCACTTGGAACTTGAAGAGCCCATACCTTTTAGTAGATACATCTTCAAGACTTAAAACTTCATATCTAGAGCTCTCTCATATGAATCATTTGATCACACCAATTTGAAACAACTAGCTCATCATATACAATATACTTCTTTCACAAACCTACAACCCAATTAAGCCTCTAATTTGACAAAAAATTGAATAACTTGAGAACCACAAATATTCAATCTACATGAATCTTGGTTTGATCACCCATTTTGCCCATTCAACATATTAAGAAGCCTCAAACCTCAAATTATAAAGTGGACCACTTTTCTAGTAGAGCCAAAAACCCTAGAATCATAAAATAAAGAGGGTCAATAACCTCCTTCTGGTTAACACACATCTCTAAAACTTTTTTCACACCTGGAAACACCCATCACACACTTCTAGACCAAGATTTGAGCTTCCACACTATTGGGAACCTTGACTTCATTAACCCATTTTAGAACCTTCAAGTTCTTAAGCATAAACTGGGAAACCTGAGAGCTAACAAAAATCTCCAAATTGACTTTAGCATACCTTTAGATCATAAAACCACCTAGAGCATGCTAAAATAAGGTCAACAAACCTTTCTATGCAAAAAGATCATATTGAGAAAACACAAAACCTCCTTTGTCATCTGGGAAACTTCAATCTGACCTTACAGACTACTTCATTTGTAATTATCAACATCATGACATCACCTTAGCAATTTTCCACTTGAACATACCTATTCCAACTAAGAACACTCAACTCTAGTCTTCTAGGAACATTTTAAGAACACCACAACATTACTTGATTCTCCACTAAAAGGGGTCTCTTTAGAATCATAGTCAGAGACATCCTTTATACCTCAATGCTATAAAACAAAGTGAACCCAAGAGTGGCCCACATCTCCTCAGTAACCAATGGAATCCTCTTATAACTATAAGACTTCTTGATTTTGTTCTTCTTTTTCTTAGTCTGAACTATGACAACTAGTTCTTCTTATATATCACTCTCCTTTTCTTCAAAGATAGAATTGAAAACACATGGAACAATTATGGAACACTGACATACCTTTTTATTTGAAGAATCAACCATGCAGTCCTGAACCTCATCATTTGGCACTTGGTGTCACTCAAAATTTTACATATAAAATTTTGGGATACCCCTATAAATTTTTTTGCCTTTTGTCTTTTGTTAGTTAGTTGTTCTTTTTAAAACTCAATATCCTAAATAAGACTTAGTATTTAGTTGTTTTCATTATGATTGATTTCATTCCTAATTGCTTCAAATTATTCCAAAATGTTGAAAATATTTACCTAAATCCATCACTAAAAAACTTGTTTTCCCATTTTCCCAAGAAGATAAAAAAACTACATGTTTGGGATCACTTTTAGGCTAACTCAGGTTCTCCAAGTAACTTTACTTATCAAATAACAAGTAAATAGTCATTGCAAGCCCGAGTAACACTACCAAGTTCAAATCAAAATTATGAAATAACTTTAATTTTCATCAAAAGTTAAGCAAAGTAGTCTTGTAAAACCACATAGCACTAACTAGAGCAAACCAGGGTTTTGAAGTTACTTTAATTACTCAAAGTCACAAGTAAAAGCAGTAAGGGTTCACAATTTTGAAGTACTCACAAGTCAAGACCAAATTGGGATTACAAAGTTACTTGACTTTAAAGGCCAAATTAAGCAAAGTAGTTCATGAAACTCGATAAACTTCAAAATACTAGCGTGGATTTCTTTCGATGTGTCACTTAGTTATCATAAATGTATGGGCTAGTATAAATATTAAAAAATCCACCTCATCACACACTTGGCTTTCAAGTTGTTTGACCTAGTTGCTGCCCTTATGAACCCCAAGTGACACTATTTAAGCCTCTGGAGCACTTTTTGGGCAATTTCTTCTCAACCCATTTATATTCGAGGTATGCAGATTGTTTCCCTTTTGATTACATGTTTCCATTTGCCACCTCAAGGGTTTTTTTGTCATTTTATTATTTTTTTTGTAATTGTTTTTCTTTCTTTACGTGCATTGATGTTTTAAAACCTTGTAAAATCCTCAATAACACTTAACATGAGAGAACCCTACACAAGATCTAAAAAACATGAATTTTTCCTATAAGATGCCCTATCCTTTGACCTAGAATGTATTTTTCAAGATTTTCACAACCTCTTACTTTCCAGAGTTCTGAACCCCAATAGCTTATCCTAAGAAACCTAAAGCTCATAGAAGACTTTGCCTACTGAAACTTTGAATAAATACCTACTTGCCCGAGGTTCCAATTACTCACTACTTTTGCTTCATCGAGTTTATGAACCCAAGTAACTTGACCACACAAACCCAAGTAACTTGTCCATGAAAACCCACAGTTGTAAATGCTTATTACTTGCTCAGAGTTTCTAACACAGAAGACTTTAGAGATTCCTACACCTTCTCGAGGTTTCAACACCTTATTACTTAGCATGATTATCCTAAACTTTTCAAAGCTTTCTACTGTTGAGAGTTTCTTATAACCTAAAAGCTTACTTAAGATTGTTACTCAAGACAATAACCTGACTCAGTTGTTCAAACATTTCCAAATCAGTAGGAGCAATTACTGAGTTCTTAAGAGCATTCACCAAGTCTTTCAGGTATCAATCACAACAAATATTAGGATCAAAAGAAGAAACAATTGGAGTAGAATAAATAGTAATTCTAATTGAATAAGTACCTGAGTTAACACTTAAAGAATTTCCAAGACCTAGCAAAGGAGGGAAGACTAAGGCAAAGAGAGTTGAGAAGCCAAATGAAGCAAATATAAAGGATGAGTATAAAAGATATCCCATTGAGTCATGTATTGCTTCTAAATTGTCTGAGATAAGTGATACTGATATGGGACACATTTCCATAACTGAGTTGTTAGAAAGGTCAAAAGCCATAATCAAAACACCACTCATGCAAGTAATGACCAATAGTATAATCTTGCAAGTTACAACATTCCCAAGTTTTTCACAACTTCATAAGTTTGTCCTAAAATGTGCTAAGTACTAGACTCTCTTACTAGGATAGTAAAGGATACTACTAGAAATGTGGTGATAAGGTTAGATGTTCAATACTTTGACTAATGTTTAAAGATCCTAGCAAGGTCTAAAGTGTTTGATGTAACAATGGAGAAAGCTAAAAGACAATGGGAGAGTAAGACATCAGATTGCATCAAGATAACGATTACTAATTATCTTAAAAAATCAAAGTAAGATTCAATATTTACAAAGTAAATATTAAGATTTGATTTGGTTCAAAAAGTGGATGACATAACTTAGTTGTTATGCAGGATAAATAGAGAGAATAATGCTAAGTGATTTTCAACCTAGATGTATGCATACATTAGGGCCATTGATGTTAATAGGAGTTCTGCAATGATTGAATGGTCAAGATTGATAAGTGATAACATTGATTACCAATTGAGTAATGTATTGCAGTCTTTTGATTTCAAGATGACTTCATATCTGGTATATACAACAACATCAAGTGGATCACTTTCTATATTAACTACAAAAGGAATGTTGGCAATAAAGCCTATATATGAGTACTAATCTTAGTTAACTTTGTCTGAATACCTAAAGCATGATAAGAGGGTAAATAATGGATTCTTTTATGAAATCATCTACAAATTGAATGTTTTATTAAAGGCTAAAAAGGTATAAGATGTAGCTTGGTAAGTAGTTTCCTATTTTGGATGCATTTTCATCCAATTGTTGAATTTCACATATCTCAAAGTTGGTCATTTCATAGGAACATCGATCAAATTGTCAAGATATTCTACTGACAAATGGATTCTTATGGATATATGTAGGCAGTTGGTAGAGTTACATGATTTACAGTCAAAAGTTCACCATTTTTTTATTGGTTTTCCCATTGCTATTAGTCATTATCACTGTGCAAACATTTACAAGGCAAAAAATGTGTAAATACAAATGTATCACAACTACATTCAATCACATGTTAAATCTAGATCAAATTTTGATTATAGGGGCATAACTCAAAACATAGTTTCTCTTGAGTATATGCACATTCCTACACTTGATGACTTTTGGATCGATTGTAGAGATGAATTTGAAGTGATGAGAAGAGACAACAACATAATGATTGTGGAATAAATTTGTTCTTTTGATTTAGCTATCATTATTAAAGATAGACAAGATGATGGGAAAGTAATTCATGATTCATATCATGCCATTGGAGGAGACAATACTCCATTTCTAGAGATTGACTTTAGGAAGAATCAAGTTAAAACTATTATTGAGAGAATTTTAGTAGTTATTGTTATGAATTCAACATGGCGTATTAGTAAGGGATTCTATATGAAAGAACCAATAATGACAGAAATGGGTCAAGTTAGTCACAATAGGAAAGCAATACAAGTAGAAATCAATGAAGAACCAAAGAAGTTAAAATTGAAAAAGAATTTTGATGACACATACTCTGTGGTGAAAGAAAAAGAGCCAGTCCAACCAATTACTCCTACATCCCCTCTAGTATCTTCCACAACCACTCCTTATACCACTCCCATTCCTACCACACCCATCATGCCTTCATCATCATTACTAGTGAAGGAAAAGGAAACTATTCAGATAACAGTGAAAGAAGTTAATCCTTCCACACTCATTCCACTCCTAAAATCTACAATTTTCAAGTCTCTTGAGAAACCTAATCAAAAGGAGATTAGTTTTTCTCCTCCTCCACCTTCATACAATATACCTACTACTCCACCTACTTTTGAGGATCACCCCACCATTCCTTCTGTTCAAACCCAAAAAGATCCAGAATAGGTAACTATTGGAGAGGTGAATGCATCCCAGGAGGTATCTCAGTAACAAGTAGTAACAAAACTAGAGATAGAACCTGAGAAAGAAGTAGAGATAGAGAAGGAGAAAGAGAAAGAGAAAGAGAAAGAACCTGAGAAAGAGAAAGAGAAAGAACCTGAGAAAGAGAAAGAAAAATAAAAAGATGAGAAAATAGTTTTTGATATTGTTCAAAATACTCTAGATGTACAATAAGTTCCTTCTCAAAAGATAGTGGTAAGAAACAATCAACAACAAATGCTAGTGCATTCATCTACTTCTACTAGTATAAATTTTTCTTCATAGTTAGATTTGAAAACTACTCTTGAGTCTAAAGAAGAAATCAACTTGGAGGAGATAGACTTATAGCTTCTGAGAATTCTTGATCGAAAAGGTAAGAAGTCCAAAAGTGCTAAAGTAACTTCTATGCTGATAATTAAACTTTCAAGGCATAAATTTGTAGAGATATAAGTTCCTCCATAGGGAAAAAATAAATATGAAGTCACTCAAGAAGACTTAATAGTTATAAAGGTACCCCTTGGAGAAGTCACTATAGAAGGTTTGAATCAAGGCACTTAGACCTTGATCAATACTCTCTTCCAGAAGCTTGATGAAGAGAAAGCTAATAAATCTAAGTTGAAGGAATAAATTGCTAAATTGTGTGAAATAATTGCCAAGGTGGCAAGATTTGCTCCACAACTATCATTACTTTTAGGAGGTACATTTGATCAATAGACAATAACAAAGGTAGAAGAAACTAGGTACAAGGCCAAGGTAGTTGATGAGTGGATAGAGAAAATGTTGCAAACTACATAGAAGTGGTTTCTTGAAGTCCTAGGCACTCAAGTTGATATTAAAAATAAATTGGCACAGATAAAGGCAATGATGAAAGAAATAGAAAATAAGGATGGAATCTCTGAATTATAACAAAAAAAGCCTTTAGAGAATAAATTCTTTAAGTGAAAAGGTTTTGATTAAAGAAAAAATTGTTCTATAAATATGAATAAAGAAGTCAAAATAAGAGGAACATATTATATCTTTTTGTGTACACATTCTTGGGATAATGCTTGGAGAAATGAAAACTTTAGAAGAAGATGTTTGCAATGTAAAAGTGGATCTAGAGGACTGAATCTTCTATCTTACAAATATTTGGTCTGAGAAAACTCCAAGAATGTTCAAATAGTTGCATCTTTAGTTCAAGTAATTAATTGAAAAGGCTACAACTCTTTTCACAATAAAATCTATAAAAGAGTTAATCAAAAGTCAACAAGAAGTCAAGAGGCTAGAACCCAAACTTGAGAAAGTGAAAGCTTATTGCAAAAATATGAAAAAAGAACTATTGAGATACAAGATAAAAAGACAATCAGTTGCCAAATCAGATGACTCAACAATCTAGTTCAAGATGTCCCAACATATCAAGTATAGAGAAAAATGTAGATTAGAGGTTCATGAGTTAGAATGATTTCTATTGCTTCTCCTTTTAACAACTTCAATCTTCTTCTATTTTCATCTATTTTCCTCACAATGTATTTGTAATAATTTTGTTTTAAGTGATTAATCTATAAGTAATATCATTTATTGAAGTCACTTGTAAAAGTAAGTTACTTTATAGGATGTAAGACTCAAGTAACTTGGTTAACACCATTACTTGAAGTTATTTTGTAAAAGCAAATTACTTGAGTAAGCTTTTTACAACATGAAAAGAGATTATTTTTGATTCAAATAGAGAAATTGATAAGTGATACATGTCATTAGTCATTGCATGCCACATAGGAGAAATCCTAGAAAGATGCCTCTTAACGGTTTTCAATTTTTAGCACAGCACATGGAAATTCAAGGAGTTGTCTCCTAATTGATTTTGACATTTGAATTAATATAAGTAATAGTGAAGACCTACATGCCAAAATATTTTAATTTTTGGAAAGCAATTGTAACTGAAGTAAGAGAGTTTAAGCATTCTAAAACTTTGTGTTTAGATTTCTAAGTTTTTATTTTATATGAAATTGGTTCAAAGTGAATAAGAAGGAAGTTGATTTCTTTCTAACTTTGCATCTAAGGAGATCATTTGATGCATTTGTGAAGATTAAAATGGTAAACTTTGTGTTATGTTTAAATCTAAATATGGATTCTAGTCTTTTTTAATCATTTGTTGAAAGGATTATCATATCTTGAATATTTATCTATTTGTACGAATTCAATAAGATTTTTAAAACTACTTATTGTGAAGTGTAATCTCTTCTTTTTCACAAATTTAAGTCTTTTTATTCTCTATTTTGCAAAATTTATTTACATTTTCTCTGAAATAACTGTTTGCTTGCTACAAAATCACTCTGTTATGGTTCATGAGCTTTGTGATTAAAGTAATACCCTGAAATAAGATAACTTATGCATATATTATAAATAATTTATTTAAATTATGAATAATTGAAAGTTATGGATATTTAGAAGTAGATAGACATAAAATGTATGAGAGCTTCATCGTTAAGTGAAGGGGATTTAATCCCATGTCTGCCTAGGTACTTTGCTAGCCTACAAAATATCTAGCGAATGGTTTTTAACAACTCCAACATAGGTTACTTTGAATATCAATCAGAAAGTGATTATGAAGAAGAATTTGAAGAAGTTCATAGTCACTCTTTTGTAGTATTTACAGGGTCAAAAACTCATCAATCTGGTGAAAGACCTCCCAAAGAATAAGGGAAAGTTAAGGAAGACTCTAGGTTAGATGTTAACATTCCAAGAAGAGGTAGTCTTTTATCTACATCTCTTGCTCCAAAAGCTAAAAATGTAACATCCTCTTCTTCACAACCTCATAAGTTAGTCACTCACACTTCCAAAGTTAGTCCTATTTTGTCTACTTTCATTCCTTTGTTCGACATTATTTACCATATCAAGAAAACCAAGATTCAAATATCAGAAGTTGAATACGTGAGGTCTTATCTAGATCAAATGAATAGACTAATCAAGTATGTACAAAGTAAAGGATCAAAGAATATAGCTAATACTTCCAAAGGTACCTTGCCTACTCCCAGATAAGTTCCTTCCCAAAACAATGTTGAAACTACTTCTCCCACATTTGCTTCCACATCTAAAAGAATAGAGCCATTCTATGTGTCTTTCTTGATTAATGGGTTCAAATTGAGCAACTATAGCCTAGATTCTGGAGCCTTTGATGATGTTATGCCAACCAAAATAGTTTATGCCATTGGCCTCACTTTAATTAAATCCATAGAGAGATGTTACTAAATGGAGAGACAAGTCCCCTTGATTGGACAAATCAAAGATACTCAAGTTATTCTAGCCACTTTTCTAGATAAAAGGCTTAAAATGATAATTTTGGTTGCAGATATTTATATTTCTTATGGAATGTTGTTAAGTAAAAACTTTTGCAAAGATCTAGGTGGAAAAGTCAAGATGGATTGTTCATGTACTCACATTCTAATCAAAGGAGTAAATAAAAAATTTGAGCTTGAGAAGAAGTCCAAGTATATGGTTTTCAAGTCTAATGATCCAAGATCACAATTTTTTTTAGAGTTAGATCATGGAGTTTATTACCTTGAATTAGGCAAGGAAATACAAGAACCAAAGATACAGGAGGAAGAAGAGAAAATATGGATGCTGAAATTTGATGGTAGTTTCTATTTTCTTGGTTTAGGTACTAGAGTCATAAAAATATCACCAGAAGGTAAGGTATATCCTTACTCTTACAAGCTTATGTTTGAAAATACTAACAACATAGTAGAGTATGAAGCACTATTGTTAGGACTAGAACAAGTAAAAGAAAAAGGAGTGAAACTCTTGAAAGCACACGGAGATGATGATTTAATAGTAAGGCAAATTTAGGGACAATATCAAGTGAAAAAAGATAAGCTGAGGCACTATCATGACCGAGTTCTAAGTGCAACACTTGATTTTACAGTCTTCTCAATCAATTCCATTCCTCATGATCAGAACTTTCTCTTGCAGTTACCACAACTCTACTTAGCCTAGATCAATCACCCATATTTTTTTGAGAATGTGACTATAGAGTAAAGATGGTTTTCCATCTAAAAGTTATAGATAATGTTAATCAATGGCAAGTCTTCGATGGTGATAAATAGATAGTTGATTTCCTTGAGCAACAAGATAGTTTTGAAGAATTTTATTTTGAAGGAAGTAGTTCACTTCCACACTAGAAAATATAAGGTAATACTGATCCTAAACATGATGATAATGAAGAAGTAATTCAATTAAAGGAAAATAAGATCGCTAAAGGGTTAGTTTCTTAAAAGGAAATTTTTGATAAGCATGATCGATTTCTAAAGACAAAGAAAGAATATGGTGACAGATCTTCTCTAGAGATACAATAGGTTAACTTGGGTAATAAAAAAGAGCCCGAAATGGTCAACATTGGAAAATGTTGTTCCCAAGAGAAAAAATAAGGATTCATCAAGCTTCTCAAGAAATACATGGATGTGTTTGCTTGGTCATATAAAGACTTGAAGACCTTTCAAACAAAAGAAGTACAAAACTACATTCCACTTCATCCAAAAGTGAAGCCTTTTAAGCAAAAGCTTCATCATCATAATCCCACCATCTCAGGTACCATCTTTGCTAAATTAAAAAGCTACTAGATAATAAAATCATTTATCCCATTCATCATACAGGGTTGTTAGCTAATATTATCCTAGTAAGATTTTTTTATGGAGAAATACATCTGTGTATTGATTTTCATAATTTGAACCAAGCTTCTTTGAAAGATAACTATTTGTTGCCAATCATGGATCATACCTTGCAAGTAATCACAAGCTCAAAGATGTTATCCATATGCGATGGATTTTTAAGATATAATCATATAAAAGTGGTTGAAGAATATCAATACAAGATGACTTTCATTAGGGGATATTTGCCTATCAAAAGATGCCCTTTGGACTGGTTAATGCTAAGCAAATTTTATATGAGTAATGGACCTAGAATTTGTACATCTAAAGAATAAAATTATTGTTATATACCTTGATGACTTGATAGTCTTCTCCAAGAAGATAGGTAATCACATGACTGATTTAGAAGTACTCATCTAGTGCAGAAAGCATGGGATCTCTTTGAATCTCAAGAAATCAATATTTGTCATGACTGAAGGGAAACTTATTCATCACATCATCTCAAAAGAAGGAACACAGATTATTCTAGAAAAGGTGAAAGTCATTCAAAGCTTACCTATGCCTACGTCTAAGAAAGGAGTACATTCATTCTTTAGTAAGGTCAACTTCCTTAGAAGATTCATTCCTGACTTTGTCAAGTTGACTCACCATATTTTTGACATGATGAAAAAGAAGCAAGACTTAAAGTGGAATGTTGAAGGTAAGTTGACATTTGAAATAATTAAAACAACTATAGCTCAAGCTTTAGTGTTGGTTTCCCTAAATTTTAGTAAAAAATTCATTCTTTATTGTTATTCTTTTAAGCATACCACGTCGGCCATACTTCTACAAAATAATGATGAAGGTATTGAATCTCCTATAACTTTCATGAGCCAACCATTGAAAATTTATGAGTTAAAGTATACACAGATAGAGAAACATACCTTTGATGTAGTCAAAACATGGAAAGCCTTTAGGTACTACAATTTGTCTTCACATACTAAAGTCTATGTACTTGATACTGTAGTGAAATCTATTATAACATAGTAAGAGCTGAGATTGCTAAGAGGCACCTAGGTAGCTAAATTTCAAGAGTTTGATCTTGATATCAAACTAAAAAAGTTAGTAAGAGGAAGAGGCTTAAGCCAATTAATGATATAAATTAAATCAAATAACACAAATGCGATGATGTCTTTGATTCAAGATGAATCAAATGAAGATTTACCCATGGTTCTTTTTATTGATCTAGTTGATGAATGGTATAGTAAGATTGCTTTCTTCCTAGCTTATGAAGAATGTCTGGATCATCTGACACATAAAGAAAGATAGAACATTAAGCTGAAGTCAAAGGATTATGTCGTTTGGGATAATGGTTTGTATAAAAGAGGAATTGATGGTGTCTTCCTATATTGTGTGGACAAAGAACAACAAAAAAGACTTCTAGACTAGTTTCATGACAAAGCCTACGGAGGTCACTTCTTAGCATGAGTTACAACACATAAGATCCTCTGATCTAGGTACTATTGGCCCACTCTTTTCTAGTATACTTTAGATTGGGTTTATAAATGTCAAAGATGTTAGCATTTTGTGGGATGTCCAAAGTTTCCAGTGTTACCTCTAAAACCAATCATTATTAATGAATGATTCTGCCAGTGGGGTATAGATTTTATTAATATTTTGAATCCATCGTCCAGTGTTGGCCATTGCTATGTATTAATAACCATTGATTACTTCATCAAGTGGGTAGAAACCATTCCTATCAAGCATGCCACTTTTGAAGTTGTATGTGATTTTATCAAGGAAAACATTGTAGTGAGGTTTGATGTTCCTTGAAAGATAGTAAAAGATAATGTAGCTATTATTTCTTCAGATGAACTAACTTATTTATGTTACACAAAATAGAATTAGTTAACATTTCAAATTACTATCTTTAATGGAATTTCCAAGCTGAGTCAAGTAACAAGAACTTGATGAAAATCATTCACACGCTGATGGATGATAATCAATGTACCTGGCACAAGAAGTTATTTGATGTATTGTAGGCTTACAGAATCACTCCAAAGAAATCTATTGGCATGTCACTATTTTAGTTGTTGTATCGAATGGATGCTGAAATACCCATCACAATAGAGATACCTAATTTATAATTGTCTAAGGCTATTGAAGATGCAATTTATCAAGATTCTCTGTATAAGAGAATTATGATTTTGTATGAACTACAAGAAGTGTGTACTCAAGTTGTTGACCATTTAGCTAATCATCAACTAAAAGTGAAAAGTATTTTTTACAAAAAAGGATAAGGAAAGGAATTTTGAAGTTGGTGACCTAGTCTTGATGTGGGAAAAGTAATATGAACTGAAAGGGATGCACAAAAGTATGTTGTTTCTTTGTGTAGTAGAGTTGGCAACCTACACTTTCTAATACATATGGTATTTTATGATTAATTGTTGGTTCTTATTGTGCCATTTTCTTTGGGTTAATGAAGGCACTCCTAGGCATTATTTTTTATTCTATATGGAAGTGTCACATAACATGGCCATATTCTATGGGCTCTCCTATAGTTCTGATAAGTCTGACACCCTTAGGAAACTTCCAGGTTCCATGTGGCATGATCTCTTTGGTCAAGCTCTCTTGGGGTTCTAACAAGTTTAACACCACTAGGAGACTAATAGGTCTAATAGGTTTGACATGGCATGATCTCCTTGGTTGGGCTTTGCTATGATTCTGACAAGTCTAACACCCCCAGAAGACTGGTAGGTCTAATAGGTTCCATGTGGTAAGATCTCCTTGGTTGGGCTCTACTGGGGTTCTGATAATTTTGACACCTTGAGAGATCAGAAGGTCTAACAGGTTCCACTTGGTATGATCTACTTAGATGATATATTTGCAAGGTTTCATGAAAAATGAATAATTTAAAAGAAAATCCATGTAATTAATTAGAACTCACCTAGTGTTGTCAAATCCTTATGTAACACTACGTAGGATTCTAGAGTGGCATGATTTTGGAATGACCTACATGCTTTAGCTCTATAAAATAATAGTTATCTCAAAAAACTCTAAGTATGGAGAATATTTTGTTAAAAACATAGAAGGTAAATAGTAATAGAAGTAAAGGCAACCGAAGTGAATTTAATGACAATTACTTGCATGTTATCCACTTTGTAAAACACTCAGTAGACCAAGGTGACATAGGGCAAGCTAATTGGATCCTTGAAAAACTTTGAGCTAATAATTTTTAAAGGGGTCCCCCATTTTTACAAAAAGGGGTGGGGTTCATGTTGGCCATAAAAATGGTGACTTTATAGGGAAAATGATGTTCTAGTATTTAAAACCTAGACTATTGGCTTCCTTATCAAATTTAGGGATATGCAAGTGAAGCTCCCTCCGATGAACTACAAGACGCCAAAAGTTCTCAGGTCTATTTTTAATCAAATGACATACTAGGCCCAAGATATTCTAAAGGTTCCCTTTGTTTAATAACGTTACCCATTTTATATTTCTTCATGAACTTATTGAGAGGCTTAGACAAACACAAAATGTTCAAAGCCTCCTGAATGGACATATATTTCATAGGTTCTTAGATTAATTAGGAGGGATTAGGCATTGCTCTTCTACCATCCAGGAATCCATATCCCTGATAGAGATGCCTTTAGTCTCATTCTGAACCTTGCTCCACTAGCATCTAGGTCGAAAAGACTATGATGGAAGTTACCTAAAACACCCTTTATTAGGAATAAATTTAACATTTCCTACTTTTCATATTTTGATATTTGATCCATGAGGGTTGGAGATAAATGTAGCCAAGGTGATGGATTGTTTCAAGGAACTTAAATTTTTTGATCTACCTTGATTGCTCAATAGTTCATAGCATTATTTGTCCTTCTATTGGAAAGTCATCAGGACCTTTACTAGATTGGAGCTTTTCTTAATTCATTTACCTAATTCTGATTGTGGCCCCTGATTATTATATTATATCTAAGGGAGTCACCTTGTGATCTATACGATAGGTGGATATTCCACTCTAAGCTTCACTAATACGAATGCTAAATAGTTAGATGATTAATAATTGAGTTTATAATTGTTGTATAATGTTAAACATGCCAAAATAGAAATTCACAAGTACAAAAAATTGAATGTACAACTTGTTAAACATGAACATGAAATAAATGAATGACCAAAGAAAAATTTAAACACACAAGTTTATCCTTGAGAATTTCAAGGTGAGAAAAACTCTAGCAAGTGAGGCGACTTGCACTCCCCTTCCAATATGTTTTGTAACAAATATACAAGCTTACTACCAACAATGGCCTTTATAAAAATAATATTGAATACTCCTTATCCAATACTCATATACAAATGTTCTGTACTTTCATCACACTTATCTACACTCTCAAATCATCTACAACTAATATAAATAAGAAACTAGGAACCAAGATACAAACTCGCCAAAGAAATGACGTGAATCCAACTTTCCTTTATCTCCCTTCCTACTATTGTTTTTTGATTATTAGGGCTTGTATTTATGCTCTTTCATCCTTATAATTACCCAATAAACTAAAATAAACCACCCAAAAGATAAAACATCCAAAAAATCTTCAAATTCACATGGTCATGGCTGGCTACAGAGTTCAACATTCCTAGCTCTAGAGTTAAACAATCGGGTTCCTAAGAGATCCCAGAGCTAGAGTACTTTGACTTTTGGAGGTCATAAATTTTGCATACGACCTCAAAATTGAGTGTCATTTTTTTGATCCTATCTATTTTTTGATGAGAATTCAAATATGGAATCATAATATATTTTTTATACAAATAAAATACTATTTTAACCCTTACAACATAAAATGGTCTTTTCCCAAGAGCATGCAACTTACCAACTTGTCACCATGAAGATGTCTAGATTACCCTCATATTAACTTGCCTCGTAATTATGTCTGATATTAATATTTTGAGTACATTAAATGTCTTAAAATAGTGTCATAAGAAAATAAATTACATATAATTGGGCATAGTGTAAACTTAGTATGCATGACTAGTATACTAGGATCCAAATTTGGATCATACCTCCCCCATTTGAGGTTTTTACGTCCCTAAAAGTTTAAGAACTTATATAGTGAGGAAATTTCCTTCCCCACTTCTTGAACCTCTCTTGAACTTGGAGGTGTATATTCTGAAATAAATTATAAGTCTTGAGAACTGTTGATTCTACTCTTTCATATCCCTTGTGTGGCTAACATCTTCCTTGTCAAGGATGACTCATTTATGAAAGCAGACATCATGACAAAAAATTCACTCATTATCTTAATTATTAGACCTACTATGAGTATTCTTACATTTTTTATTATATTTAGAAATAAGGAAAGAAAACTTACCATTAACATTAAGCGATCGATTACCTTGTGTGGAACTCACCAAGGAGAGCTTAGATTTGCCTTCATAGGAGTTAATGGTGTATCTTTTCCCATGTTTAACCAAATGATACTGATTAGACCTTCTATTAAAAATGGCATCTCTAAAACACATATAAGGGCTGCCCAAAACTATTCCATAAATATCAAAAGGTGTAACATCTACAACAAATTCATCAATGAAATGTTTATTTATTGCAAACTTGACTTTACCTTTATTTAGAGACCCTTATCTCTACCCAATTTTTCACCCATCCTAGTGCATATGGATTAGGATGGTCATACACTTCCAACCCAAGTGTTTATACCAGCTATTTGCTAATAAAGTTTGATTGAGAGTAAGAACAAAAAAGAGCATCAATTTTGACCATCTTAATTTGAATAATGATATGGAAGAGTTTAGAAGGTTCAATTTTGTCTTGAGCATGATGACTATCTAAACATAGCTATTTTTGCATGGAAGTAAAACACAACTTATCATCCACATCTGAGTTGCAATCAATCTCTTCTCCTTGAAGCGATGACATGGCCTTTTCCCTCTTATTCTTGTTTTTAAATGGATGTAATTCTAGATGTAGCTTCCAACACTTATCCTTAGAGTGGCTATCAACATCATAATGCCCATAATGTTGTTGAGTATCCTTCTTGGAAATCATATAAGTAACATTGACCCCACTTTTATTCTTTGGAACATTAGAAGATTTTGAAGAGGAGGATGGATGCTTATTCTCATCCATCTCGAGATAATGGTCTTGAGAACAAGCCTCATCTATGTCCATTGTCTTGGCAAGTAAAATAGGCCTCCGTAAATGACTATGAAACCTTCCAACATACTTCATGAGCATGTCATGATCAAATGTATCTTTTCCCATTTGGACCACCTTTTTTAAAAAATCACTTATATAGACCTGCACACTTTAGCCTTCTTGTTGCCTCAAATATTACCATTCAATAGACCTTTCCTCTTCATAACAAATAGGATAAAATTGCCTCTTAGTCAATGTTTTAAATTCATCCCATTTACTAATTTATGGTAGCTTCTTAATAAACAAAGAGTTAAGATAACTCTTAAACCAAGTTAGAGCATGACTATCTAGCTTCAACCTTGTAAAATATTTTTGCTCTTCACTAATTTGATGCAAATTAAAGTATACTTCCAGTTGGGATAACTAATGATAAAGCTTATTTTTATTTACCTCACTTTCATAGGGTTGAATGTCAATCTTTACCTCTGCTTTGAATAGAGGTGAAGATTGGCTGAGTTGAGGCTTATCTTTATAGTTGGAAGCATTAAGCTCCTCACTTTCTTTGAAAGTATCCATGGAAACTCCCAACTTTACCATGAACAATTTCCTAGTCTTCCCAAGCTCATTCATGGATTGAGATATGCTTGCAACATCCTCTTCCAATTTATGCAATCTTCCATCATCATTTTCAAGTATCATCTCATCTTCAGAATCCATACTTCTCAAATCTCTCTTCCACTTTCTTATAGATATCTATTGTTATAACAAGACCAAATCATATTTTCTACTAGCAATTTATCCTCTTATAACATGAATATATCTACAAAATGATAACCAAATGAACCACACAATCTATGGAATACTAGCCAAGATTTGATACCAATCTTATATATAAGATATGTGGATATTACACTCTAAGATTCACCAATATGGATGCTAAACAATTAACTAATTAACAAGTTGATTTATGACTATTGTATGATGTTAAACATGCCAAAATAGAAATGCACAAGTATGGAAAATTGAATGTGTAGCTTGTTAAACATGAACATGAAGTAAAATAATGAGAAAAGCATAATTTAAATACATAAGTTTATCCTAGATAAAACCAAAGTGGGAAAAACTCCAATGGGTGAGGTAACTTGCACTCCCCTTCCGTTATGTTCTGTAACAAGAATACAAGCTTATTACCAACAATGGCCTTTATGGACATAATATTTAATACTCCTATATCCAACACTCACATACATATGCTCTACACTTTCAAAACACTTATTTGCACTCTCAACAACTAAGCCAATCATCTACAACTAAAAGAAATAAGAAGCTAATAATTAAGATGCAAACTCAACAAAGAAATGATGTGAATCCAACTTCCCTTTATCTCCCTTTTTGCTGCTAGTTTCTAATTGCTAGGGCCTGCATTTATGCTCTTTCATCCTTATAATTCCCCAAAAAACTAAAATGAACCACCAAGAAGATAAATTGTCCAAAAAAACTTTAAATTTATGTGGTCATGACTGGCTCCAGAGTTCAACAGTTCTAGCTTCAGAGTTGAACAGTCGGTCTCTTGAGAGATCTCAAAACTATAGCACTTTGACTTCTATAGGTCATAAATTTTGCATACAACCTCAAAATTGAGTACTATTTTTTTTGAACTTGTACAATTTTAGACAAGAATTAAAATATGAAATCAAAATATAATTTTGATACTAATGAAATACTATTTTAACACTTGCAACATAAAATAGTTTTTTCCCAAGAGCATGAAACTTATCGACTTATCACCATGAAGTTGTCTAAATCACCCTCATATTGATTTGCCTCAAAAGCATGTCTGATATTGATAATTTTAATACATTAAATGTCTTAAAATAATGTCATAAGAACATAACTTACATATAATCGGGCATAGTGGAAACTTAGTACACATGACAAGTATACTAGGATCCAAATTTGGATCACCTTGCTTATCACTCCATTTAATATTGGGGTTTGCCTTATATTTATTACTCCAAAACTGGCCTTCCTAGAATGTCACCTTAAAAATAGTCAAAACTTGATAGTTCAAGTATTTTAACTACATTCATCCCAACTCATCATTTTACTCCAAATTACCATGGATGGAACAAGTTTTGAACACAAGGCACATAAAAGCTTAGGTCAAAAGGATAGGCAGGGGGGAGAGAAGGGGTAGACGAGACACAAGAGGAAACAAAGAGAAAAATAAAACACATAACAAAATAAAATAATTACATTTAACTATAACCTATTATGATATATTCATTACATGTCACCTGTTAGGAGGACTACTCTAAGATTGCCCTAGAAGGGACAACTGAGAAGTAGTGCTTCAAGAACTGTACATTTATAAGCAATGAGAGATCATTCCCTTCTAAGTCTTTGAAGTGAAACATATTTTACCTGAGTAACTTGGAGATCTAGTATGGGCCTATCCAAAGTAGATCAAATTTGGAATGTTACCCCCTTTTCTCATGGGATTTGTCCTATAGCAGTATTAAGAAATTTTAAAGGACTTGACCTTATCCCTTTTATTAAACCATGATTTAACAACACCCTGGTGCTTGCTAAAGTTTTGGATGGATTTTTGATAGGCATCTTCTATTTAGACCATATCTAATAGCCTTTATTCCACCTTCTCACATTCTTCCATGTATTATTTCATAAACTTGTAAGTAGGCAATTTGAGGGTGGTTGGGAAGACAGGCTCCAGTCCATAGACCAAAAAGAATGATAATTTTGAGGGCTTGTTTGTGCTAGGTGTGATCATCCCATAGGGAATATCTCAATAATGAATGCCACTTCCAGGGTTTCCTTTTATTATATTTCTTGATAGGATAAAATTTAGTCACAAATATTCATTAATTCATGAATATTTAGTTTTTGGGAATTTAATTTTGACAATTTTGGAGGGTAGGTAAATAGAACCATATCACCTAAAAAATTAGTGTAATTTATTTTCTGGGTCAGCTCACCAAATGTTTAAAATATATCAAATATAAGGTTGGGGGTAAAATTAAAAAGGGTATGAATTTTTTTATCAAGCCTTAATTTGATTGCATATTTGAATTCATTTCAAATATCTATGCCATTTCAAAGAAAAAATCATCTCAATCTGAGTCCATATGTAAAAGTTATGGCCTCGAGAAGTTGGCAGTCGATTGCATTGCATATGCAACTAGCTAATTGCATGATATATAACCATTTAGTTGCATATCATGTAACTAGTCAATTACATAGTAATTCAACTAAATGGTTGCATATGAAATTCAATTGATTTTTTGCATATGTGATGTAACTAATTACCGACTTCTCGAGGCTATAACTTTTGCATATAGATGCAGATTGAACTAATTTATTTTTGAAATTGCATAGTTCTTCAATAGGAATGCAAATATGCAATAATATTTAAGTTTAAGAAAGTTTTATATTCTTTTTTTATTTACCCCACAACCTATAGGTTTAAGAAAGCAAGGTCCTACACATAATAAATTTGCCTACACCTATAAATTTTTCATGATTATGAAATAAATATCTATAGATTTGCCAATGAAATCCAAAGGGATTTATGATAAGGGATCTTAAAATTTACCCTATTTCTTAATTGCATTGATCAAGTTTTTATTTATTGATTCTTCCAAACTAATCCCCTATGGGTAGTAGTTAGACATGAATCTCAAATTGATTCTATACTCATGTGCCCACTTAGTAAACTCTACAGATTAGAATGCAGGTCCATTGTCATAGACTAGTGACACTAGTATACCAAAATGAGTGGTTATGTTTCCATCTAAAAAATCCAATTACCTCTATGGCTATACTAATCCTTGTGGCTACTTCTTTGGTCCATATTATGCTATAGTAAGTGGTTGTGATCATGAATTTATGGCCACTTGAGGGTTTTGAGTTAATGACTCCTACATAATTGAGTTCACACTGTTTAAATGGTTTCCCTTCAATAATAAGGTTTAAAGGCATTGCAGCGTGAACCTCCCATATAGAAAAGGGTTGGAATTGGTGTTAAAAATGTACATGGGCATGGACATGTTTGAAGATGGTAGGCCAATAATATCCCAATTGAAATTTTTTACATGTAGTTGCATTCCTAGATGGATGACCATTCCCTAACCTTTCGTGAAAATAAGCCATGACTTCTTTGGACTCTTATTCTGATAGACATCTTAGGTAGATACCTTTATAGTTATTTATATAGAGTACCCCATTATTCACCATATAGTGGGAAAATTTGAACCTAAGGTCCTTTTTTTATGTCAAGGTGAGCCTTGAAGGTGGACTCCCATAAAGAAGGTAGTGGATGACTAGAACATATCAACCTTGGTGTAGTGTTTCTGATTTATCCACTTGGTGGATAGTAATCATGGGATTGATATCTATGATAAACTAAGTGATACCTTGGCCTTGAACTAGTTTAGTAGGTCTCATATCTAGGTCATGCTCCTGTAGCTTGGCCATCTAGTAACCTCTACACTCTCCCAATTTATTTTGTCCTATATTGAACTTCATAGCTAGGTTTGGTACAATGGTGTATACCTTATTCTTGAGGATGTAGTGTCTGAAATCCTTTACCACTTTGACCATGGCATAAGCATGTTTGTCTAATGTGGAGTACCTAAGATTAGTTTCCTTTAGATTATTACTCATGAAGAAAATTAAGTGTTCTTCTACATTAATCTTCTAGGTAAGCACCATAGCTATAGTATGCTCAGAAGCAAAAGAGTAGAGGTATAAGTCCTAGTATAGTATGGGATTATCAGAATTGACACTTTCATGATGGAATATTTAATGTCTTGGAATGATTTATTTTATTTGGAGTTAAATTCTAATTTTGCTTCATGTTTTAACATTGCATTTAGAGGTTTGAAATCTCAGCAAACCCTGAAATAAACTTGTGTACAAAGTTAATTTTACCAAAGAAAGATTTTTGTTCCTTATTACTATTTGGAAGAGATAACCTAGAGATAACATTAATACATTTAGGGAAATGGAGATACATTACTTTGTGATGATATGAATAATAATCTTACCTTTGTAAAAAGTGAATACACTTTTCTTTGCATTTAAGGATATATCATATCTCCACCTTTCAAATTTTTTTTGCAGATGGCAAATATGATTAGACCTATATTTCAAGAAAATAATAAAGTCATCCATGTAAATAACAATGCACTTCCCTATAAAACCTTATAAGGCAAACTCCATAGATATTTATAAGGTTATACCTACATTGATTAAGTTGAATGACATCTTTTTATAGGTGAAAGTCCTCCACTTTATAGTGAATGCAGTCTTAGTTTTATCTTCTGGGTTTATCTAGACCTAATTGTATCCTAAGAATCCATCAAGAAAAGACATCATCTGAGATCCACTCACCATTTGGATGACTTCATCAAGGGAGGGAAATGAATAATTATTTTTATGAGAGGCCATGTTCAAGTTATAAAAGTCTACACATAGTCAGATCTCCCCACTCTTTTTTTGAACGAGCACCAAATTGGCTACCCAGGTGGAACAATAGACTGGGAAGATGATCCCTACTAAAAGGATCTTAAGAACCTCTTTTTGTATGAGTGGTTCTAGGATCAGGTTCACATGCCTTTGCCTTTGTCTAAAATATTTTTGGTTTTGTGTAAGAGGTACAATATGAGTTATTAAGCTTGGGTTGAAGACCTTGAGGTCTCCATAGGTCTAGACAATGACATCCTTATATTTCAATACTAACCTTGTGAATTGTTCAATCTCAATTGGTGTATAGTTAGGGCTAACATTTATAGTCTGAGGTTGATCAAACAAACCAAGATTGATAATTTTGGAATTTTGGTCCATATATCTTTGTTTTTCAGGAGGATGTGTAGGTCTATCGAAGTCAAATATCCACTCTAGGAAAATAATTCCTTTGGGGACTTGGTTATCTCTAAGGTTCATGATGCCATCCTAGTCATAATCCTCATATCTTAGGCATCTTCTCTTAGCCTCATCTATGATTTGGGATTCAAATATTTTAGTACAATTAAGTAATTCCAAAATGTGATAGTCATCCTTGAAGACTTGAAAGTTTCTGATGTTATCAGGGACCGAATGACACAAGATTAGTTTAATAGAAAACTCTTGTAACAAATGGATCATAATGCTTTCGAAGACATCACCTCATCTTAATCCAAATCCTAAAGGAAATTATAAGATAGAACAAAATTAAAATCAAATATGGAAGGGTTCAATGAAAACAAATGAAACTAAAAATGGCATCCATCATGCAAACCTTTGATGCTTTTTATACATTTATAGGGGTGAGATAATGTTGATATCACTAAGATAGAAAATTACATTTGACTAGACATTGTTTTGCAATGTGTATTCCTCAATCTTAGTGAAGGGAAATGACTCTACATCCTCATGCATAACCCTTTGAATGGTGACAATAAAACATAATTTTAGGGTTAAAACACCATGTAAATTTTAGCCCTACTCAACATAAAATACGGTTCCTTTTATAGCCATATAAATTTTAGTGTACAACATCACATTGTCACTGGGGTGTAAATAATTTTTTTTAGAACAATAATTAGACTCCATGTCATGGGTGCCAATGGTTATATCCTACTCATCATGTTCAACTTCCTCACTTGACACTACAACAACATCATGTTCTCATGTTTCCTTTGCAACATTCCTCTACAAAAGACCAATAATAAATATTAGAACAACTTAAGTGCTAAAAATAACTATAATAAAAATATGTGTGGACATATTCATTGAGTTCACTTACTTTAAGAATCTCATCATCACCATTTTTTATTTTTTCCCCCTCATGAACCCTTCTCCCTTTCTCAGAAAGGTACTCCCTCAAGGTAGTGTTATCATCCTGACTAGAATGGGTCTGAGGGTCATCTCTGTCACTTTTTGAGATGGTTGCTAAAAAAATAGAAAATTTGATATTAACAAAACATAAAACTACCTAAACTTTTCATGCATGTGAACTATTTAACACATCACATCTCACTTGACGTTCACAATTGCCTACACCATACCCTTACTCGACCCTTATTCTTTCTTACTCCATTTGTCAAAATTAATTTCTTTGCTTTATTGACACATGCCTTCTCTATTTAATATTTTTAATTGAATTATATGCACTCATATACTCACTAATAGGCTTCAAGGTTATCTCACTGAGATTAGATACTTAACAGATATTCTCTCTAGCCATCCATGATCTTTCTAGCCTATGCCTCTTGCTAAGGCTCTGGTTTTTTACCAACCATTCTATTGACCTACGTTATGTTTGTCTTAGAGTGTAGGACCTTCCCATTGTATTCCTTTTACCACTACCTGCATGACCTAGAGGCATCTTTAGAACATGTGGCCTATGATGAATCTCATGTCGGTGAGTGTTGAATTTGTTTAGTGACCAAAATGGATAGCCACCCTCATCAGAATATGTGTTGCATGGGTGTAGCAAGAAATATTGAAAATATCATTTCAAAATACCCATGTAAATAATATTATATTCACCCAAAAACTATCATTCACTAAATCCAAAAAAAAAAATGATTAGATCAACAAAAATAAAAAATCATTATAAAAAATAAGAAAATGTGCTTACAGTTTTAGTGCCTCCTCCTCGGGATTAGATTGTGAGGTGTATGAAATCTAGTTAGTATCATCCACATCCTCATCAACATCCTCCTCAAACTTGTCCCACTCCACCTCCTCCTACTAAAATGGTCAATATATAAATTTCAATAAAAAAATATAAAATAAAAAGCGCATATGAGCATGACAAAGGAACAAAGAAGAATTACAACCAATGCTTACATTTGTGGGTAAAAACTCATTGTAGGGGTCATTACCATCCTCTATAGAGTAAGATTATGAGATGTGTTATTCAATAAAATATATATAAATAAGCATATAGAAATTAAAACATCAAGCTTACTCCCTCAAGGGGTGTTGCTAGTGAATTCTAAAAGATATTTAAGAAATGAATACCATCAAACCTTCCAAATAACATCCCTCCTTCCAAGAGTGGCCAAAAATCATGATTTTACATAGATTTTGTGATCTAAGTCTATGTCAATGATGAGTAGCATGCTCCTCCATCATTTTATAGTGCACCAATGGCTTAGGCTCACAAGATTTGTCAATTTGTGCAAATAGGTAAAGCTTTTTTATTGTAATTTTTGCATAGTAAGTTTGTATAACAAAAGCTTAAAAATGGTGGTCTTAGCTCACTTATATATAGATTTTCAAGATTTTTTAAAATCAACCATGACCGTCCATCTTGGGATCAATATATGTGGCCATGGATTGATTAAATTTTAGAGGGATAAGTTATAAATATGCCCTTTAATATTTGGAAGAATGGGGAATTGATGAGGCATGGGAGAGTTTAATTCAAATATTTATCCCATTAATGGTTTATCGATGCCACCCCATTGATGATGTCATGAGATGATGCAAAATTGAACAATAAATTTATAATTAATAGATATTCAATGACTTTCATGGAATTCTCACTTAGGCTCTTGATTTGGTTTAATTTACTTAAGCGACTTTGATTAATTTTTTGTAATTCTTTGAAAATATGTAGCACACTTAATCAACTTGGTTAGAAATGTCATTTTATTGAGTCATAATTTGAATGGAGTATAAACAAGAAAATGTGTTAGTTACGTATGAAATAATACCCCAATTAGGGTATTATAGACATGAAATAACACATGCATGTGACGTGTGTTGTCGAATTAAAAGAATTTAATGGTCCAGGGTGTCATTTTTCAAGGTCACAATTTGATTCAAAGTGATTTAAGAAAATATAATAATCACATAAAATACATTTCCCCATCTAGGGATACATTAGCCTAAATTGGCACCTGTACATGATAAGTTCAAATGATTTAGTGTATTTTAGTGATTTTGGCCTAGATTATGCATTGTCGTAGGATATTACTTAGATTGATAATTACAACACAATAGTGATAAGAATTGCATGTCTACATTTTTCCCTTGTGTAAGAAGGCATGACAAGACATTCGATTGAAGAAATATGTTTTCAAAGAATGAAAAGGTCACTATAATCAAAATAAATAAACCTTGTTCCCATTTTTCACTAAATTTTGGATGAGTTATAGAGAAACATGGTTATGAAACTGCCCCAAACATCATTTGGGTGGCCCATGATGCCCCCTTAAGGGAAATAAGAAAAATTTTAAAATATTTGATGGGTTGGGCCCTCAGTCAGAAGAAATAATGATCATGTTAATTTTCGCAAAAAAATGTTGAAAAATAGAACATTTAGAAGAATGCAAGAGGAAAAATAGATAAGAGGGGATAAAATAATATCCCAAAAGAGAAAAATGGAGTAATTATAGGCCTAGGGGGGTGAAAAATTTGAAAAATTCACTATATTTTGACTCTTGGGGGTAAAAATAGTTCATTTGCATCCCTAGCTATAGTAAATTCAGAGCTTTGAGATTTTTGCGTGAGAGAGCTGAGAAGAATGGCCAACATCCTGCACCACCATCACCTTGGAGAGTGCATGAGAGAGTATCAACAACAATCAAGGACCAAAGCATCAATAGGTACCTTTTTTTGTATTTAATTTTGGCATTTATGAAATTTAATAGGTGTAGGAAGTAGGATATTGGATGATCCTAACATTTTCCCAAGTTGGAAGATGATAGATTCACCCATGAGAATGGCAGGATCACCATGAGATCAACGATTTCATTGAACTTTCAGTGGGATTGTGGGTCAAAATAATGTTTTTGCCAAGAAATTGATGAATTCACATGTTTGGGTGAAAATCACCATTTTTAAATGGCAAATTCATAAAATCTAGTGAGATCACCCTGTCAATTGGTGGGAATGATCTACTAAATGATGAGTTTGTTTCTTTTAGTGGGATTTCCCTACAAATGAGTGGGAATAACCTACTAAATGGAAGAATAGCCAAAAAATGGTGATATCTCTAGAATAAAATATAATGGGGCCCTTAAGAGATTAATTCAGGCCCAAAATTAGAAGAGGGAGTGAGGCCATAAATGATTAGTCTAGGGCTCAAAATTAGAATAATTGTATGAATGAAAGGAAAAATAATTGACCTAATTCCCTAAATTTTATTTACAGGAGCAAGTTGGAGTTATCACGTCAAGGGAACGATGCTCCTAGGTTTTGCAATGATATGATCTTATGATGAACGAGCCTGTAAGTGTCTTGGTGGAAGCAGATATATATCACTTGACACGATTGTTAGTGATTTATACTGATATGACTTATTTATCAACACTCATAAAGAGGTGGCACTCGAAGATCTCAACTTTTCAACTATCAATTTGGGAGGCTACATTGATATTAGAAGATGTACACCTCATTCTATATATGCCAATATGTGGACCCATGATTACTTAGATGTCGACTAGATTACGGGGGCTATGTTAGATGACTTGATCATAGTACTTGAATTAAAGATTGTGGATGGTTGTATAGACGTAGATGTAATGGAGGATCTATCTTGGCCACCAAAGGATGGAGCAGGAGTAGGATAGGGGATAGTTCCCCTAGAGGTGGTGGTTTTGATAACTCTTGTTAATGGCCTTTTGTTGTCAAATAAGAGTGGATGGTTCTTCCCATTGGGTTTGATCGGTGTGGTATAGATGTTTGATCAGTTGACATGATTTGCTTGGGGTCCAGTTATCTTAGCCCATTTGTATAAAGACTTGCACATGATAACTTATTGGGGAGGGTGTAACATAAGCCACAACACACTACTATAGGTATGGGCATGGGAGTACATAGCCATTGCATAACAGGATGAGATACTAGATTGGACCAAAAGATCCCTTGGCTTGGGGATGGTATCTGACAGGACCATGTATGTAGTGATATTAGGGAGACTTGCCTTATTATCAGTGAGCCATACATGAGATGGAGGATAGAGACTTTATCTAGCACCCCTATTTAAAGACATAATGGCTTTGGGTAGAGGATTTGTTCATGATCAATTATATGATCATGCTATGTTATATCATAGGTCATCACGATTATGTGGTAGAGAGGTACATACCAAATCAAGTCCAATGATAGTTTGATATTTAATAGGATATCCTAGAGGGTCCACACTATTTTTCTCATGTGATCATGGAGATTAGGGAGTGGGGGCCACTAGTGCATAGGGTTGAAGTAGTGTGGATTATGACAAGGTACTCCACATATTATGAGATTACATTGGAGGGGTTCTAAATGCAGGGGTTATCGATGCTTATGCTATATGGTGGATTGGGGTGAGACTGATCTGATTAATGAGGCCATTACCTCAACATTGAGTCCTACATTAGAGGTGGGCCAGGATGAGGAGAGATCGAGGATAGGCCCCAATACTTTGACAAGGTCAGGTGCTTGTATAACCTATGATCCCATATGCTATACCATTGTAGGTAGTGTAGCCTCAAGCACAACAGAGTCTAAGAGATGATATAGAGATGGCCAAACTAGGTGAGTAGGATATGGATATGGGGGATGTCCCAAGTGGTGATGGGGGTCACAAAGTAGGTATAGGAGAGGTGAGATCCTCCAACATAGGTACATGGATAGGTTTAGGGGAGGTAGGGCCCTATGACATAGGGAAGTCTACAAAGGACCAAGCTTTGATAGACAAACTCCAGAGGGAGATTAATACATGCCTCTTAGATATTACCAAATTACAAAGCACTATGGATGGGTTGTAGGCATAGTTGGTGACTACATAGGGAGAGACCACCAAGCTACAGGGTCTTATTACAACTAGAGATGCATATATTATTACTCTGAGAGGACAGGTGGCTCAGTTGACAAGGTTTTAGACCTAGTTAGTCACACGAGACCTGGAGATATTAATAGTGGTTAGTGAGCGAGACTTTGCTCAAGTGGATAGGGAGAGACTGGTATCATAGGTGGAGAGGCTCACTAAGCTAGGACAAACACTAGTTCAAGAGTAACTAGAGCCTTGGTTGGTGTGATTTTGGCCAAGGATGATGCCTTGTGCATGAATTATGATGTCCTACATGCCAAAGGTGAGATATCCTACTAGAGGTAGGCATATAAGGTGGTAGTTCCTATGAAAAGTAGAGTGGCATCCTATAGGGAGTACATGAGGTCATAGTGGACTAGTCAGACCTCCAGGTCTAGACACGAGATTAAGTCAGAGTGGTCAATAACACATCTAATAATAAAACAAGTATTCATGGGGCCTTCACGACCACATCCACCAGAATAACCAACATCAGGGATGGGTCAAAGCTTTTAGTAGAGTCCCCCTAGGGACGACCATGATCAGAGTTGATTTTATAGCTCTTCTTTTTATATTATGAGATGTATAGATATTCTTGTGATGTATAAAACATGATTTTGAGAGATATATATGACATTTATTTTGGAGTTATTGCTACTTATATATGGACTTTTAATATTCTTTTATTGTCACATGATATTTACATTTAATTGATCTTGTTTTGATATGTTTGGATATGCTAGTTTCAGGAGATGCATGTCCTTTGTTAGCATATGGATGTTGATGTATTTTTATTATTCTGATTTATGTATGAATAGATGCTAGAGTATAATTTAGGAGATGCATGTCCTAAACTAGTCATAGAAATAATCAATTAGACTGACATTGTATTCCAAGAGATGCACATCTTGCATAGAGTCTTGTTTGTTTCCAATGTTGGCCTAGGATAGATCTTATGTTAGGTATTGGGTATGGTGTTTTTAGAAAATATCTTTGATGCCACATTGACTTTTGGACTTGGATCACTTGGTGTTTACTATATCAAATTGAAATTACACATCATAAGTATGGATAACTTATAATAACATTGTTTTTATGTTTGCATTTGACCAGTTTAAAGAGTGAATATTTATAACTAAAGATAATGATAAAAATTACCAAAACTAAAGTTACAACTATTTATGTTTAAATAAAAAAGAAAAAAGAAAGAGAAAAATAACAATTCAAAAATGTAATCTAACTTAAAATCAAGATATGAACAATCAAGATTTAAGTAGGAACAAGAAAAAAAAGCAAGAACAAATATTTAAACAACCTGAAACCAATAAATAAAAAATCAAGATCCATGTGTATTATCAATATGTAATTGAAATTCAAATAAATAAATAATAATTTAAATACAAACGTAAACAAGTCAAACCCAAGTTAAGGCCATACTCAAAATGTTTACGAGATGTATTCAAACACAACAAAAAAATAATATAACAAATAAGACAAAACAATAAAACAAAAGACAAGCAGAAAGGCACAACAAAACACCAAGAAACAAATAACAAAATACTAAAAAATGAACAAATAACAAAACACCAATAGATAAAATAACAACTCAACAAAATAATAATGAAAACAAAAAAAAAACACCAAGAAACAAAATAAAGACACAACACAATGCAAATATAAATGAACGAATGAACAACAAAACATCAATAAAAATAAATGGAGAGATAACAAAGCACAACAAAACCACAATAAAAATATTTACAGAATAATAATACAAAAATAAAAATAAATGGGCCACACAACAAAATAAATCAAATAAACACACACAAACAATGGTTAATCACACTATTAGTGCAAATAGAAAATAAATTATTCATGCAGTGTAATAGAGGCATTATGCTCTACAACAGGGTGACCCCTAAGCTAAGAAATAATGATACTAGTATAACGAGATAAGAACAATGGATACAAATTTTGCCCTAGGTGATAGGGAAATAACGACACAAAATAAAATGGGGGAAGATAGAAGAAAAGGAAGGGGTGATCGAGTTGACTCTAGATGCACTAGGCAAGTGGATGCTACCTACATAGTTCCATGGACATAAAATCCAACATGAACTTCAAGCCAAATGTAGTTCTCTTAGGATATGAGATAATAAAATGATGATAATAAAACATGAGTGTATTTTAGAGGAATAAGGAAACAAGCTTGAAAAATTGTGAGTGTGTGAGAAAAAGAGGGTATGGTTTTAGGTTAAAACCATACTAAAAGACAAGAGATGAGTAGGCATACAAGAATTGAAATTGAGAATTCTAAGGGCCTATTGCATCTAAGGTTGTGAAAGAAAGAAAAAAGGCTCCCAAAATGGAGAGAGCATAAGAAAATCCAAGGGTGAAATAATGTATTTTGTTTGAAATGAATAATGCACACAAAGGTCTCGCAAAATGACGAGAGCATGAGAAAATGTTACTCACAAAATGGTGAGAGCATAAAAAAATCCCAAATGGAAATTAGTGTATCTAAATGAAATACACAATACACATAAGAGAAACTTACAAAATGGTGAGAATGTAAGGCTTAAGGCAAACAATGATAGGGAAACTAAATGACAAGTGGTTACTCATGAAATAGCTAGGGTTCCTAGGATCCTTTAAGAAAAGAAATAGTTGACAAAGAAATGAAAGTGTGAATGTGGCTGAGTTAATCGAGATACCCCATGTATCCAAGTGTTGCTTACATAGTCTACGTGGACCTCAGGCCAATGTAGTTCTCCTAAAAATGAAAGGAAAAAGACTGAAGTGGTCTAAAAATAAATTAAATAAATAAGAGAATCCCACCTAGAAATTTTGATGGCTTTAATATCTCTCATAGAAATCCTAAGCCCATTTCATGATTTTTTATTTTTTAGGATTTTTTGACAATGTTTACAAATGTTTAGGGGTTTTATAATTGTCTCAACTCAATTGAGAATTACAAAAGACTAATTGGTCCAACTTATAAAATGACGAGAGCATGGTTCAAGTTGCTTGTAAAGCAATGAGAGTGCTTAGGATCAGAATAAGAAAAGGTACAAGGCAATGTTTTTGTTCTTTTACCATATCAATTTCTAATGTTTTTGTATTTCTAGGATAAGCAACATAAATAAAATATTAACAAAAGGCATAAGGAAATACCTAATTGAGGAGATGCACGTCCACAAGTAAGAGTTCAAATAAAAGCCACACCAGCTGCAAAGAGGATCATGAATATAAAAAATGGCATAAAAAACCACTTAGTTTAGGAGTTGCACATCCATAAACAAGTAACAGCTAAATCAACTGTAATGTTACTTGTGATCTTATCAAGGCAACAATGCCTACCAAATAGCAACAAAATAATAATATAATAATATGCAGTGTTGAATAAATTTGAGGGACCATCTAACATGTAAAAACCATGTGTTGAAATATCCTTGTACACTTGTCTACAAAAATAAACAATAAAATATTGTTCAAGCTAAACTATTTTGTAGAAAAGATGTTGTGTGTGTCTAGAATGCCTAAGAATCATAATCAAAATCATAATTGTTTATGGGATATAATGGTCTAGGTTACAACGATCCAGAGTAAAAGGAAAATGAGTGTAGTAAAATATAAATTATCCAAGTGACAACGGTCTAGGGTAGTAAAAAAATATTTTTCAATGGTAAAACAGTCTAGGATAGAATGATATAGAGTTAAAAATGGTCCATAATATGACAATCTAGAGGATAGTGGTGGAATAAATGACTCCGACATAAGCTACCCCCAAGTAAGGGTTCTTTTAGATAATGGTTTCAAAAAGGTTGTCAAGCATAAAACCACTTGAAATGTATAATATTCATGGGTTTTAGAAGCTCTTAACCATTTATAGTAGCCAATCAGCATGCCCCCAATCCATAATTTGTTGTGACTGCATACTAGCCCAACCAATAGGGTTGAAACTTACACTTCTTGTATTCAGAATTAGTGTTATTTTGATTCTCTTTCAAGACCAAGTCACCAAATTCAAAATCCTTGAGGGAATATGCACTTATTATAGCTTCTATGAAATCTATTTTGATATGCTTTCAAGTTGTCTAGGGTAGCTAAATGCTTGCCATCAAGGATATCAAGCTCTTGCAACTTGGAAACTCTATAATATTCATCATCCATAATGTTCTCTATGGATACTTGTAATGAAGGTATCTTGATCTTGACTAGGATAATAGCCTTTGTGCCATGGATAAGGGAATATGAAGTGGCACATGTAGGAGTTAGATAAGCCCAGAGGATAGGAAAAATTTACAAGTGCCAATTACGGCCAATATCATTGACAATATTCTTTAGGATTGTGATAATGGTTTTATTAGACACCTCAACTTGACCATTGCCTTGTAGGTTATATGGTGTGGATCTCTTATGTTTGATTTTGAACATGGTGTAAAGAGCTTTAACATCTTGATTTATAAATGATATGCCATTATCAGATATAATATGGGTTGGGATACCATATCGACATATGATATCGTAATGGATAAATTTGGTAATCTAATTTTATGTGACATAACTAAGAGGAATGACCTCAATCCACTTAGTAAAATACTTGGTAGTAGTGAGATTGTGCTTATGGTCATCAGAAGAGGTTAGGTTGATTTTATCGATGAGATCGAGACCCCATGTAAAGAATGGCCATGGTGTAGTGATCGGTTGGAGTGGCAAGGAAGGTGATTGTATCAAGTTACCATGAAGTTGACAAGAAATAAACTTCCTAACATGATCATAAGCATCTATTTCTAACTTGGGCCAATAGTATCCTATTCTTAGGATTTTTTTGGCTAAGACTACACCATTGGTGTGGGCCCCACACATTCCTTCATGAACCTCTATAAGTGATAACCTGGATTCTCCCAAAGATAAAATACAAATAAGCATTCCATCATAGCCCTTATGATAAAGTGAGTTTCCAAGTATGGTATAATGGGCTATGTGATGAAGAAATATTTTTTGGCGATTATGTGAAAGGTCGAAAGGAAAGACTTGGTCATGGAAATAGTTATAAATGTCCTAAAATCAAGATAGTTCAGGGGTGAGTGGGACCAAAAATGGTTCATAGACTCTCTAAATTTGGTAATATATGAATAGGATGTAGAATATTTTTAATGAGGAACTGATAATCTTTAATAATGCTATAAATTTGTATCATGGACCCAATTATTTCCATTGCATCGACTGATCTATTATTGGCTTGTGATACCTGTTCAAATTATAGGAACTTAAAGTGAGATTTGAGATTATACACAATGTGCTTGTAGGGTAAAATCTTATCATTTCAAGTTCAATATTTATTTATGGTATAATTAATAATCCCCATAAACCATTAATCATTGGATATCCCATTGTATTGCCAGACGAAGTCCTGCAATAAGAGACTCATATTCGGCCATATTTTTGGTACAATGAAAGTCAATATGAAAAGCTTTAAGGATTAAATCCCCTTGTGGTTAATTAAAAAAAATCTAGCTCTAGATCCATAGGATGTAAAGGATCCAACAAAGTATAATTTCCACTATTCAGGTTCATGTAATACTTCTATTATCATAATAGAATCATTTGGAAAGTTAAATGCGAGTGGATGAGTATCTATATTAGGAACTTTTGCAAGTTGATCTGTCATGACCTACCCCTTGATAGCCTTTTGGTTCTAGTATTCAACATCAAAATTCACTTAAGATCATAACCCGTTTAGCCATGCAACTTGTAAGAGTTATTTTGGATAATAAACATTTGAGAGGATCCACTTTAGTAATAACAATAGTTTTATTATTCAACATATAGTGTCATAAATTTTGGGAGGTGAACACCATTGCTAAACAAGCCTTCCTAATAGGCATATAATTATGCTCATATGATACAAGTGTTCAGCTCAAATAGTAGGCTGAGTGTTCCTTTCCTTGTTCATTATATTGAGCCAAAAGTGCCCCCAGTGCATGTTATGTGGCTGAAATATACAAAATTAATGGTTATCCAGGTTTTTGCAGTCTCAAAATTAGCAGGTTGGCTAAGTATGTTGTGAGATTTGAAAATGATAATTGACATTCAACATCCCATTTAAAAGTGACCCCTTTCTTCAAGAGGTGTGTGAAAGGATGACACTTATCTACTAGTTGTGAAATGAACCTACAAATAGATTGAATCTTTACCTACAGGCTATGGAGCTATTTCAAATTAGAAGGTGGGGATATTTCCATGATGTCCCTAAAATTAGAGGTATCAACTTCAATCCCTCTTTGTGACATAATAAACCCTAGAAACTTTCCCGAAGTGACGTAAAAGTCATACTTCTTAGGATTCAGATGAACCTTGTATTCACAAAGTCTCTCAAAGATTATTCATAGAACATTAGGATGCCCAACATGTGTTCTTGATTTTGTTAGAATGTCATCAACATAGTCCTCAATAATATCATGTATCATGTCATGGAAGATGACAGTTATAGCACAATGATAGGTGGAACCAATATTATTCAA
The DNA here is from genome assembly GCA_037957365.1 of Torreya grandis. NCBI lineage: Eukaryota > Viridiplantae > Streptophyta > Pinopsida > Cupressales > Taxaceae > Torreya > Torreya grandis. Next base: position 5,086,673 of record JARHVA010000219.1, on the reverse strand, counting down.
GCCAAAAAACATGACTTGGTAACAAAATGTTCCCCATGATGTAGTGAACATAGTTTTGTGATGATCCTCTTGAGCTATCTTGATCTGATTGTATCCTAAGAATCCATCCATGATGGATAACATCTCATACCCAATAATAGATTCAACAATCATGTCGATGTTGGGTAGAGGAAAATCATCTTTGGGTCACACTTTATTGATGTCTCAAAAATCAATACAAATGTGTATACCCTATAGATTTTTGCTTACTAAGACTATATTTGATATCCATTCAGAATAGTCCAGTGGTATGATGAAGCCAACTTCAAATAGTTTCTCCATATCTGATTTTACTAAAAGAGAGATGCATGGATGCATTTTCTTCAATTTTTGCTTGACTAGATTAGAATCTAGATGTACAATAAAGTGATGCATAACCAAGTTGGGTTTTAGGCATGGCATGTTAGAATAAGCCCATGAAAATATATCAATAAAATCCTGAATAATGGTGATAATATAGTCATGCTCTTTGTTAGTGATGAATTCTCTAAGATAATTTTTTTTGGGATCTTTGTAAGTTCTCAGGTTCACTTCAGTGGTGTTTTCTATGAGGAACACAAAACCATCTTTCTAAAATAGTGGGCAGCATTTGATCCTAACACTTTTATTCCACTTTAGCTTCTGGTTGTTCCTCTCAAAGCTTTAGATAATGAGATGAATCTGAGTATGCCAGTTCAGGTAGTGGCCAACTAGAAAATACCTTTGAAAAGTCTAGAGCAAGGTGCTCAAAGACTCTGTGTTGTTCATATGTGATACTGACACTAGCTATAGAGCTAGGACTTAGTGGACATTTCACTCCCTTTAGAGAGAAGCAAACTTTCCCATCCAAGAGTGCCTAAAACAAGTTTTCACTCAAGGGATTATCTTTTTCTTTACTTTTTCCCTAATCAACGGGTACTTCAAATAGTTTACACTCAAAGATCTCGATGTTTTATCTTTTGTGTGGCCAATAAAGTTTGCCTGATCTCTAAAGTAGATGACAGAGTCCAAAGAAAAGTCAAATCCTTACTTGTGATCACTAATTGACAATCCATCTTTGAGGCCCATGTACTTAGAAATGGATTCCTCATTCTAAAATTTGTCAAGAGCTATAACAGAATTTTGCTAGTCTTAATCAATGAGGTCAAGATGATAAAGGCAAAGGGGATAATGGGCTATGATAGTCACAATAGAGTTAGAGTCAAATAGGTCAATATCAATAACCTCATTATAAGCACTATAATGGGATGTTGTGTCACTATCTAGAGTCTCATTACTAGTCGATTTAGAGGAATCACTATCGAAATACATGAGATCATCCTGAGTGGTATAAATCCAAGATTTTGACTCATATTAGGATTACTAGTTGATAATGATTATATGATTCCTTGCTCTCATATCCCCAGGCCTTTACCTATATAATCCAAGTTGTCCATAATTTGATTAGGGATAAGGTAATTAGGATTTTGAAAATAATTAGCAAGGATGTTAGAATATAACCAATCTCCTTCAATAAAAGCTTCTTGATCTTGATTTGGTAAAGTTATTGGTACAAATACCATTGGTGGTTTATGCATGTCTTTCTTCTTTTTCCAAATCATATTGGGCCTGTAAGGGCTTTGGGAAGGCTTGGGTTTTCCAAAAGACCTAAGAGACTTGGGTAACTTTGTAATGTGAAAGGCATATTTCAAATAGTACGTGGAAATACCTACATCCTCAATAGGGACATGTTGAATAAATGTTACAAGGATTGGATTAACCAAAGTGGAAGCAAGATCACTTGGGTTGATATAATAGGACTTGGGTGGTTGAAAAACTATTTCTTTATTCTTCTTCACTATAAATTTAGAACCAAGGCAATAGTTATAATTGTAAAATTCAGCCTCTAGGTGTTTGCAATATTGGTAGGGCTGCAAATCAACATGAATGGTAACTTTAATTCTAATATGGGGGAACTTGAAGCACTGGTGTAAGGTAGACAAGACAGCCTATACTTCATGGATCCAAGAATTTCAAAGAAATATATTATATATTAATTCAATGTCCACAACATGGCACATATTACTATGGGATACAAACCTAACAATGATTGACAAACAGATAGTCTTAGAAGATTCTCTTTTGGTATTGTCATATGCCTTGATCATGATTATCTTAGGTTGGATGTCCTTAGTAGTATAACCAAATCATTGTAATAAATTGAGTGACACTATGTTTAGCCTTGAACCATTGTCTATAAGAAACTGCTTGATCTTACGATTTTCTATAACGACCTCAATGTATAAGGTATTATTATGGCTAGGACCAAGAAAAGACATATCTCTATGATCAAATGTAATTTGTTGGATAGGAGATAAATGACCTATAAGTGTCTAGAATTGTTTAGGGTTGATATCCCAGGGAATAGTGGACCATTGAAGGAAGTCATTTAAAATAGTTTAGTGGACTTCTGATGTATGAAAAATATCTAGGATACAAATTTGCATAGGAGTTTTACTTAGTTGGTCCAAGATAATATACAAATTTTTAGTATAAAAATGAGAGGGTTTGGTCTTGATTAGTACAATGTTCAGTTTTGGATTTGAAGGCATAGTATTTAGGTTTTTCTAGTGTTGGAAGAAGGCAAAGGGCCTTAGAAAATGACTCGCGAGTGTCTAGTTATGATTATGCAATCTAGAGTTAGTAAAGAGCCATGATAATTAGAAGAAAATGGCAAAGGGACTTGAAAGGTGACTGCTGAGCATCTAGTTGTAATTTTACAATTTTGAGTTGGTAAGGAGTCATTATAATTAGAAAAAGGGGGTGGTGGTCCAGAAATAGTAACCTATAGAAAATGAGGCGTAATGGAATTGCTTGAACTTGGTGTGACATTACTTAGGGAAGAGGGTGTTGACCTTATACTAGGGGGTCTAGTACTTTGAAAAGCATTAGATGGCTCATGAGCTTGATTGTGAGTGGTAATATGATTTATAGAAATATATCCCATAGTGCTATTATAATCATATGAGATGTTGTTGTAACCCAGGTTATTAACATGGGTACTATGATCCTGATTATGATCATGCTGATTATGACTTTGGCCTTGTTCTTATTGACATTGGCTTTGACCTTGATTTTTATTGTCCCTTGGTGGATATTGATTATATTTATAAAATGGGTCTTTATAAATGCTCATGTCCTAGTTAGTATTTCACATCATGTGTTTTATTTCAATTTCACCACTTTCGATTTAGTCCTCAATAAGATGCCTCAATTGAAGACATCGATAAATGACATGGCTGATGACATGATGTAACTTAAAAAACTCATCTTCCTAATACCAATCAGGTTTGGATTGATGTTCAGGGAATGACCTTGGTATAGGCCACAAAATTAGATTAGCTGTCACTAGCTTTTGGAACACAACCTCAATAGACTCTCCTAGTTTGATGAATACCCTATACTTATTAGATGCCCTTTGTAGAGGATCCCTTTGCAAAGTGGTTGATGGATTAGGTGGGACTAGTTACACAATTGGAGTTGGTAGAGCCTACACCATTTGCACGTGTCTAGATTTTGTCACTCCATTTCCCACCATGTTCTTATTCTTATTAAACCTTTTAGGTTTTTTTATAGCAAATTGGGTCTGATTAGATGTTTGACCTTGTGAATAAATATTTACAAAGCCCTTAGTAATTTGCACCTTCTCAATATGTACACCCTTGTTTATGATCTCCTCAAATGTGTTGGCATAAGTGAGTTCTAAATTATGAACCACCTCAGGGTGTAGGTTTTGTGCAAAAATATCAACCAACTATTTATCTATCAAGTTGTGTTGAAAGAATCTATCTAATTCTCTCTATTACTGTAGGTATGTTATGAAGCTTTTTTCATCCTGTTGTTTTGATTTGCATAAGTCAACCACTGTTAACTCATGCTCAATGTTATAAGAAAAATGGTTAACAAATTTCTCAGATAAATCATTACAATCTGCCACCAATCCCTTAGGTAATTTGAAGAGCCAATCTAAAGCTTGTCTAACCTAATTATGTAGAAATAAGTGAAATAAATAAACACTGTTATAAACTACCTCTTGGCATGCTACAAAAAAGTATTGGATATGCTCTTGAGGGTCACCCTTCCATTTGTATTTATCAAATTTGGATGCCTCAAAATGAGGTGGAAAGAGGACTTGGAAAATACTTAAGTCAAACATATATGGACATATCTCGTTAAACTCATACTTCTTAACTTGGTTTCCTGTCTCAAGTCTTGATACTATTTATTTCATTGAATTCCACTCCTAAATATTTGGTGCATTTGTGGGTGGAATATAATTTATTTGGGGTGTTATATGCCACTGTTACGTAGTTTTTTTATGGAAATAAGCCCTATGATCATAAATTTTGTTCTAGCTCACTCCTTGATTTGAGTAGGTCAGCGATTGATTCCTAGGTGGTTGATAAACAATTCTTAAAATCTACCACTATGAGCTATAGGTATACTTCTAGTTTTGAGGAGTCCATAGTTGGTTCACTAAAGGATGTGATGGTTGAGGTGAAATCACTAAAGTGTTTTAAAAAATGCCCCCAATATGCATTGAGTTTTTCATCCCTTGGTTTTGTGAAGGGATAAGAGTCTCCTAGTGATTGAAGAATGTATGTTCTATATTAGGTGAAACATGTTGCAAAGTATCTCTAGTCTTATTTTGTTCAGAGGAAATCCCAAGGTCTATAATAGATGTAGGATCTATTAGGGTATGATATGCTTGATCCATCATACTTTATTTATCTTTAGAAGCCTTATTATTGATTGAAGTTGTAGCCAAAGAGTCTGTTAGGTCTGTAATAAGCTGATCTATGTATCGTTGACTAATTTTCTTGATCTTGGTATCAAGATCCTAATTATTGGGAGTAGACTCTATAAGTTTTTATTTTACCTTGCTAAAAGAAACAATGTTGGACTTTCCAATATGGGGAGAGGTTGTTCTTGCTGTGGATCCTCAACCCTAACAAGTGTGTGCAACTATTCCATTAAGAAATATGGTGGCAATCTAACACCTGATTCTATCAACCTTAAAAGGGATTCATCTTTGTCTTCTAAGGTTTGATGCTCATAATAATTTTCCTTAGACCCTACAATTGTCGGGATATCCTCAAACATGATGGATTTCTTATGTTTGTCATAATAATGCTTTTCCTCATAACTAGGGCCGTAAGAGAATCCATTACGAGTATACCTTTGTGTCATGATTGAAGATGGTTTTTATACATTTGCTAAGATGTGAAATGTATTTTTACAAACATTTAAAAAGGGTGCTTGGATTCCTTCAAATAAAAGACAAGGTAAGATGAGACTATAATAAAAGGAAGTGGTGTAGTACTGCAAAATTAGAAGAAAAGTGTTTATGAATTTACACAGTCATGGTTGGTTGAAATCATTAATTTAAAAGAGGGTAAGATAATTTTGGAACCTAAAGTATAGTATAACATAATAAATTTAGGTCAAAAATACATCAATACCATAAAATCTAGATACAATTGTAGTGAGTCACGACTAGATAAACTAGAAGAGGGTCTTTCTGATCAAGGAGATAAAAATGCAAACTAAGAAACTTAAAATGTGAATTAACACAAGAAATCCTAAGTATTAAGCCAAAGCTGAATGGGTAACACAACAGTGCCACATGGAAAAAGGATGCAGAATGGTCTAGGAACTTAGAGCATGAGCAAACACAAGATAATCTAAGTCCACAATGAGAATAAAATGAGAACGAGTTTAGGTAATGACCTTCAATCCAAATGGGAAATCATACCCAAGTTAATCAAACCAAGTACAAAAGGAAAACTGATAGCACCCTAGATCATAACTTAGAAAGGTAAGATTTTGAATTTAGACAAAAATGAAGAACTTCGAGATTTTGCAAAGTGGATGAATGGTCTAGACTCAAGCATAACAACGTTGTTTGAAAAATACAAACATAATGTTTTGAATGAATATTTAAACAAGGCAAGAAGTAATTTGAATTTGGTTAGTGTAACGCCTCTTTGTTCAAATGATATAGTGCATAAAGAGTGTTTCGTTTCTCAACATGTTTTTGATTTCACACAAATAGTTTTAGACTTAAAAATACCATGCAAGTAAAGGATAAAATGACAAAAACACCTGAGTGTAATGTCTTAATCCTAAAATTGATAAGGTTGTATCATACTATCGAATTCCATCTATATACATGCTCTTGAGAGGATTTTAAATTATTAATACAAAAATTAAAAGTGCATAAAAATTAGGGTTTTTATTCCCCATATTATCTCAAGAGTTTGTACGGTGACATGGAACTTTGGGCTACTCACCTTGCATCAACAATATGTCCGTGATAAATGGGGTTTATCTAAAACTAAGTTTTTGTGTGTCTAGATGGTCCCAAGTATGGCTAACATTAGAGATAAAATTATGTCATTTGGATCCATGTCAATTGGATTGTTATGAAAAGGTCTTGTAATTTTCATAACCACTACATTTGTCAATTACTCAATGTAGTGTGATGTTTGAGTTACCCCTACATTTTGAGATCGAGTACCACTAGCAGAGCTTGTTTTAACCACTCAAAACAAGCATCCCAATGGGTCAAACTAAATTTTTATACCCCATCATGAAATGGGGTTGAAATGATGCTAGTAGATGAATTATTGGGTCAATGCTTACCTAAAGAACCCATGAGGAGGCAATGAATTGTTGCTCACAAGCTAAAATGCATGAAAAATAAAGACAAGTGGAAAAACTTTAGGGTCATTTTAGGGTCATCCAAATCATATAGATTTTGGGGAGGGCCTTAATGACTTTCTTTCCACACTTTTAGACTAAAGCCACAAATTTGAAGAATGAGTGTTTTTGATCATCTGAGTTTCCTAAAGGGGATGGGGGAAGAGCATACATGTGACACTCATCTTGATAAAACAAACACTTCAACAAATAAACATAAAAAAATAGAACTTTTATGAGTATTTAACTAAGCTTTGCATTTATTTTAGATCACCAAAATTATATGTGAAATGAAATTTACTTATTGATTGTTATGAAATGGAAACTAAGTGAATTTAAATCCTGCAAACAAGGTGTTAAATGTCTAAAACCAGGGTGTGAGATTGTTAAATAAACTTGTACCTACTATTTTAGGTCCATATTTTTATATGTAGGTCAATCTCACCATTCAATAGTATGATCTCACTATTCCACAGTGCTTTCCCACCATTCCACAATGCGATCTCACCATTCCACAGTGCTTTCCCACCGTTTCACATTTTGATTTCACTGAAAGACAAAGATAAAGAAGACACTAGTTTGTGATCTCTTTGATTATAGGGTGATATAATTGATTAGCAGAGAATTTCTACTAAAATACAAGGAATTTCCACTAAAGTGATAAAAATGATAAAAAGAAAATAAACAATAGTTACCTACTAGTTTCAGGTCTAAGACGATCCTGTCATTCCATAGTGCGATCTTGTTGATTGATAAAGTGATCTCATCATTTGACATATTGATTCTATTGATTAATAGAGTGATCCTTTCATTTTTTGTAGACACTTAGATGAACATAAAATAGATAAAATGACTTCACCGTTCATAGATGCAATTCTTCTGTTCCTTAGGGCATTCTCATTGGTGTTCAGAGTGATCCTACCGATTTCTAGAGTGATTCCACTATTTTACAGGTCAAATCCACCATTTTTATTAGAGTCCATAGAGACAAAATGAGAGAAAAATAAGTATAAAATAGACTCCAAAGAGGGTAAATGCAAAAATAGAAAGTATAAATACTTATGTGAGGTACAAGTAACACAGGGCATGCCAAAATATAGAGTAAAATTATGAGATGCGTTAGCCTATATGTTAGTTAAGAAAATATCTATAAATAAGCATATAGAAACTAAAACATCAAGCTTACTCCTTCAAGGGGTGTTACTAGTGAATTATTAGAGTTATTTAAGAAAGGAATACCATCAAACCTTCCAAATAGCACCCCTCCTTTCAAGAACAAACAAAAAATGTGCTTTTCCCTAGATTTGGTGCTCTAAATCTGTGTTAATGAAGATTATCATGATCCTCGATAATTTCTTAGTGTACCAATGGCTTAGGTTCACAAGATTTTTCAATTTGTATAAATAGGTGAAGTTTTACTATTGTAATTTTTGCATAGTAAGTTTGAATAACTAAAGCTTGAAAATGGTGGTCTTAGCTCAATTATTTATAGATTTTAAAGATTGTTCAAAATCAACCATGACCATCCATCTTGAGATCAATATGTGTGGCCATGGATTGATTCAATTTTAGAGGGACAAGCCATAAATATGCCCATTAATATTTGGAAGAATAGGGCATTGATGAGGCATGGAAGAGCTTAATTCAAATATTTATCCCATTAATAGTTTATAGATGCCACCCCATTGATGATGTCATGATATGATGCATCATCGAATAATAAATTTACAATAAATAGATATTAAAAAACTTTCATGGAATTTTCACTCAGGCTCTTGATTTGGTATAATTTGCCTAAGTGACTTTGATTATTTTTTTACAATTCTTTAGAAATTTGTTGCATGCTTAATCAACCTGATCAGAAATGTCATTTTACTAAGTTATAATTTGACTAGTGTCAAAAAAAAGTATCATTTACGTACAAAATAATTTCCTGATTAGGGTATTATGGATGTGAAATAACACATGCACATGATGTGTGATGCCAAATTATAAGAATTTAGTAGTCTAGGGTGTCATTTTACATAGTCACAATTTGCCTCTAAGTGATTTAAGAAAAGATAATAATTACATAAAATGCATTTCCCTATTTAGGGATACATTAGCCTAAATCAACACCTATATGTGACAAGTTCGAATGATTTAGTTTGTTTTAGTGATTTTGGCTCAAATTATGTGTTATTATAGGATATTGCTTAGATTGAAAATTAAAACACAACAATGATAGGAATTGGATGACTACACCCCATCACCCTAGTTCCACTCTGTCTCTTCCTATAAAAATATTAAAAACTACATATAAAATCACAAAGTGGATGCAAATTAGTCTAATATTGATTATTATAGAAAAGTGTAAAGAATATTAAATTTAACATGGCCAAAAGATAGAGCATCATTAATAATACTTGTGTTGACCCCTCACCTACATCCCTCTTTGTAAAATAATTAAAAAACCATCAACATTCCATTTGGGGATATTGGAGAATGAATGGTTGTCTTGACCTGCTGGAAATCCCACCCCACTAGTGGATGTACCATCTAAAACCATCTTAGGAACTTTGATAACTTCACATGAACGTCTAAACTCGAGGATTGTACACAATGATGACTGGTTGCTAATTTATTTCTCCTAAAATAATTCATATAACAATCGATTAGTATCAACAAACTTGTTTCAAATTAAAAATTTCTCCTTCATGGGTAATAGATAAAATTACATACAATTTTCTCTGACTTAGCAAATATTTATTGTAAGACGTTGTTTCCTTCCGATTCATCCATCATAAATCTAGAAAAATAAGAAGGCAATCATAATAAACATAAAACTTAGACTTGAAATTGGTATGAGATAGTTGTGAAAGGTTTTCATACCTTTGGTAGATGTCTTATAAGTATGTTGAAATTATTATCATTGATAAACCTATAATATAACTTGTCAGCCTTTCGATAGGGCATACAATATATGACATAATATCTATAAAACCCCATGCAATCTAGAAATACCCGTGCATCTAAAAATCAGCCATACTAGAATGTTTCATAAATTTAACATGATTGAAATGCATCAACCATAATAAAATGGTTCACATAATAATTAGGTGTAGTTTTACAGGAATTTCAAATAACTTAATTTGAGCATATACAAATCAAATTTAAAAGTCTACATATATTGAATTATATGGCATCTATGAACAGAAAATATCACTCCAAAAATTCCTATAACCTAAAGCATTTTCTAAAAAATAGCCCAAAAATTTGGATTATGGTTGATAACATTCAACGTTCTATAGTCTTTCCTCTTATATTATTTACTATGTTTGTCTCTGTGAATACCCATGCAGTCTAAAAATCAGCTATTTTAAAATGTTTCATAAACATAAATGCTTGAAGTGCTTCAATCATAATAGCATGGTTCACATAGTAATTAAGTATATGTTAAGTTGTGGAGCTAAAAGCTTCAACTCTTTGCAAACAAAAAGAACAGAAGGTTGCTGAGATCCAAGAGAACTAGCGTCGGCAGCAGGACCGACGTCGGTCGTGACTAGTGCAGAAGGCCACCGGCGATGGCAAAAAGTCAGTCGACGTCGGCAGAACCAGACAAGCAGGGACCAGCGTCGGTCACCTGTGTGTTCCAGAACTGTTCGTTGCACGGACAGTTAGTTAAGTGAACGAAGTGTTTGCATGTAAAGGCCAATTAGAGTCTTGAGCTATGAGGATAATTGTCTAAATTAGGAGTCTAAGTTATTGTTTAAGTCTGGGATCTATTTATAGACCCATTGGCATGTATTGTAATTGGTACAAGATAAGGACGGAAAGGAAGTTCCTTCTAAGTGTAAGATCATTGAGTTGCAGGTTGTCACAAGCTCATAGGAGATCTACATGTGTGAGTATGGTCTGTTGAATTGCAGGTTGCAGGTTCATGGAAGATCAACTTGAAGTGCTTTAGAGTGCTTGGTGAACTGGCAGGGTTATTACTGACTAGTTGGAGAGGTGAACACCAATTCTGTTTGTGAGTTGGTTGTTGGGACCATTTTTGGTAGGAGAGTGTAGAAGAAGAATTACTGTACACTTGAGGTGTGGGAAGCCTCTGTAAGGTGGAAGAGTGTGGCAGCTCTTTATTGTATTCTTTTTGTAAAGTGTTAATACAAGATAGTGTATTGTCTCTCATATTCTGTGCTATTGGTGAATTCTAGTTACTTGTATTTCTAGTTATTTCTGCATTTATAATTGCTTATATTTGGTAATCATATTGTGCTCTTTCTGAGGAGCAAGATCCTAACAAGAGGGATCAGGACAAAGTGTGTTTGTTCTTGTGATCCCCCCATCAATTGGTATCAGAGCTTTTGGTTGGGATACTAACAGATTGGATTAGATCTAGTTAGTGTGTTTTGATTACAGGTTACTCATAGGGTTTCTGTTTGAGTGGGAGTTGAGCAATGGCAGAAGACAGTAAGCTACGAATGGAAAAGTTTAATGGAAAGAACTACCAATTGTGGAGGATGCAGATTGAGGATTATCTGTATCAGAAAGATTTGTACTTACCATTGGGTGGGGTTAATTGCAAACCCTCGGATATGAAAGATGAAGAATGGGAGGTTCTTGATCGAAAGGCTCTGGGATCTATTAGATTGAGCCTTGCATCATCTGTGATTTCCAGCTTATCACAGTGTAAGACAATGGTGGAGTTGATGGAATCTTTGGCAAATTTATATGAAAAACCCTCAACTTGTAATAAGGTATTTCTTGTTGGAAGGTGGATTTGTTCATAGCCATCTTAGTGATTTCCATGGTTTGGTAAACCAGTTAAGTTTAGTCAATATTGTATTTGATGATGAAATTAGAGCTCTCTTAATTTTGTGTTCATTACCAGAAAGTTGGGAAGGTTTGGTAATGGCAGTTTCTAATACTGTGTCTCCTTCAAAAGTCTTAAAAGTGGATGATGTTGTGAGTGTGATCTTGAATGAAGAGATACACAGGAAAAGCACAGGTGAGTCATCAGGGAATGCTTTGAGTGTTGAAGGTAGAGGAAGACAAAGAGAAAAGATAGAGCGTGGGAGATCAAGGTCCAAGATAGGCAGAAGATCCAAGTCCAGGTATGGCAGAATAACCTGTTGGAAGTGTGGAAAGCAAGGGAACTTAAAGAGAGATTGCAGATCAGGTGAAGATCAGCATGAAGGACATGAAGAAGAAGCAGATGTTACAGATTACGTTGCACGAGATGCTTTGGTATGTTCTTTGGATAAAGTAGAATCTTGGGTTTTAGATTCTAGTGCCTCTTTTCATGCATCCCCACATAGAGAATTTTTTCATGAGTATGTCCCAGGAAACTTTGGAGAAATTTGTGTAGGGGATGGTAAGCCTTGTCAGATTGTTGGCAAAGGGAAAGTGAAGCTGAAACTTTAGACAGGTAACACATGGGTGTTAAAAGAGGTCATGCATGTCCCAGTTCTGGAGCAAAATTTGATTTCTGTTAGAAGTTTGGGTGATGAGGGTTGCATAGTAACTCTCACAGCGGACTCTTCGAAGGTTACCAAGGGTACACTTGTTGTAGCTAGAGGTAAGAAAGTAGGTACGCTTTATCTATCTACTTGTATTACTGACTATCTTTTTGGGTTATTTACTTTAGCTGTAGATTCAGAGATGTGGCTTAATAGGCTTGGTCACATAGATAAGAAGGAGATGCTTGTTCTTGAGTCAAAGGATATGCTTTTGGATTTGGAAGGTATGGATCGTGATTTCTATATGCAGAAGAAGAAGGTGACGTTTCTTGAGGAATCCGATGTTAGTGACAAGAATAGGAAAGCCTTGGTTTTCAAGGAGAAGGTGATGGACAGAGTTCAACACAAGATGCAGAAGAATTCTGAGCAGAGCAAGGGTGTTTTGGAGAAGGATTTGATCTAAAAAGAGCTCGCAGAAAAAAGTCAGGTCTCACTAGAAAAACATAGAGACCGACGTCGACAGGAAAACCAGCGTCAGCGTCCAGACAGGGACCGACGTCGGCTATGTGCAGACTGACATCGGTGACTCAGGGTAGATAAATACCGACATCAGCCAGGGGAAAATGACGTCGGCAAAGGGGCAGTCGTAGGGAACCGACATCGATCGAGTGCAAACTGAGATGTGATCGGCATCGGTTACTGAGATGAATTTTGGGTGGACATCAAGTTGTCAAGGTGTCTCAAGTGCCCATATGGAGGACTGAAGGCATAAGTAAGTTCTTAAATTCATCATTTCCCTTCTTTACACTACTTGTTGCTCACTTATGGCATAAGACCAGGGAGTTATTAAAGAAGCAGAACAGGTAGATCTAAGAAACAGTGGGAGCTTAGCATGGATGAGGATGTGATTCCTTGAAGGAGAACCAAACAGGTGTTTTGGGTAGAGTTGCCAGCTGGAAGTAAGCACTGAGAGACGAATGGATGTTCAGGATGAAGAAGAGCGGAAATGGATACGTGAGACGGAAGATTAGGGTATATGGTCTTATATAAGCTGTAGGGAAATGGAGGTTTGATCATTGTGTTTCTTTTTACCAAGTTGGATAATATTAGCTACATTATCCTATTACTGTATGATGTGCTTGTTGCAGGGTTACATATATAGGGTATTGCTGAACTAAAGGTAAAGCTAGTTTAGAGGGATGTCATGGAGAATCTGGGAGCAACAAGATTCTTTAGCATGAGTGTGTTCTAGAGACATGGAAGGTCATATGTTGACTTTGTTTCAGGATGATTATGTGAGACCGATTAGCACGCTGATGGTTGGACAATTCACAAAATAGGTGTCTTGATTCACATAATGAGGTTAAGTGCATGGTATGTACTAAACCTGAGTTTTCCCAAGTAGTGGGAGTTGTCACAAGTTGGAGCCAATCCGGGAGAGAACCATTGGAGGGTAGTTCAGTGGATTCTTACAGGGACTAGTAACAGGTGCACATGCTATGCAGGTTCAAGTTATTTTCTACATGGTTGTAGATGTGGATATGGCAGGTGATTTGGTTGACAAGTTTTGCACTACAGGTTTGTGGTGGTTGGTCTTTAAGAGTGATCTTGAGGAGGGATACAAAACTAAGGGAACAAACTAGATGGAGTACAGGTACAGGTACTGGTTGCAGCTATTTATCTCCAAGTGGGAGATTGTTAAGTTGTGGAGCTAAAAGCTTCAACTCTTTGCAAACAGAAGGAACAAAAGGTTGCTGAGATCCAAGAGAACCAGCGTCGGCAGCAGGACCGACGTCGGTCGTGACCAGTGAAGAAGGCCATCGGCGACGGCAGAAAATCAGCTGATGTTGGCAGAACCAGACAAGCAGGGACCGATGTCGGTCGCCTGTGTGTTCTAGAACTGTTCGTTACACAGACAGTTAGTTAAGTGAACGAAGTGTTTGCATGTAAAGGCCAGTTAGAGTCTTGAGCTACGAGGATAATTGTCTAAATTAAGAGTCTAAGTTATTGTTTAAGTCTGGGATCTATTTATAGATCCATTGGCATGTATTGTAATTGGTACAAGATAAGGAAGGCAAGGAAGTTCCTTCTAAGTGTAAGATCATTGAGTTGCAGGTTGTCGCAAGCTCATAGGAGATCTACATGTGTGAGTATGGTCTGTTGAATTGCAGGTTGTAGGTTCATGGAAGATCAACTTGAAGTGCTTTAAAGTGCTTGGTGAACTGGCAGGGTTATTACTGACTGGTTGGAGAGGTGAACACCAATTTTGTTTGTGAGTTGGTTGTTGGGACCGTTTTTGGTAGGAGAGTGTAGAAGAAGAATTACTGTACACTTGAGGTGTGGGAAGCCTCTGTAAGGTGGAAGAGTGTGGCGGCTCTTTATTGTATTCTTTTTGTAAAGTGTTAATACAAGATAGTGTATTGTCTCTCATATTCTATGCACTTGTATTTTTGGTTATTTCCGCATTTATAATTGCTTATATTTGGTAATCATATTGTGCTCTTTCTGAGGAGCAAGATCCTAACAAGAGGGATCAGGACAAAGTGTGTTTGTTCTTGTGATCCCCCCATCAGTATAAAGTTAAACAGAGATTTCAAATAACTTAATTTGAGAATATACAAAGTAAATTTAAAGGCTTACATGTATTGAGTTATAAGCCATCTATGAACAAAAAATAACACTCCAAAAATTCCTATAACCCAGAGCATTTCATAAAAAATATCAAAAAATTTTGGATTATGGTTTACAACATTCAACATTGTATACCATTTCCTCTTATATTATTTATTGTGTCTATCTCTGTGAATACTTACTTTTTTTTATGCAGGTCCTCTTTTCTATTTATAATAATGGTACCATAGGATAATGGTTAAAATAAATTTAGCATATGGGAACTGAAATATGTAGATAATAAAAAGTATTAGATGATGTTATGCTGTAGTTATACCCCTCATTATGTTATTTTTAGAAGCAATAGGACCAAACTAGTCTTCACAATAATTATTGTATTTTCTGGTTCATTTACCATTGTGTTTGGCTAATTTCAAAAACCATGGCACATCACGTTCTTGTCCAGTCTATAGTTGTATTGAATATATCAAGGAAATAGAACCTATATTTACTTATCAAACCAAAATATTGAATTTTCAGTTTCAACTTCCTACCTATAATCAGAATCATAACTAATCTTCATTTTATTTGAATATGTCTTGTCAATAATCTACCCCTACAACATACATATGTAGTAGCTATAAAGAACCACACATAATGTTAGTAATGCTTATTACCTACCAATCTTGCTAGGATATGCTATGGAGAATAGATTTGAATCCACCCATTTCATTTGCTTAAATGAATTCAAGGCCTTCTCAATGATCCCATTGTGTGCACATACCCTATAATCAACCTAATTTTTGAGAAAAAAATTACTTGAGGATTTTTTCAAATAGTTTATATGCTAGCAGTATTTCCTTGGAAACCACAAACCTAATTTTATAGTCCTGATAGATTATCTACTTCGAAAATATGTCGAGATTTTTTTTGGCTATAATATTATATTACACAAAATTTGAATGGTAATTGTGAGAATGGAGCACATTATTGTAATTGTACATCCACACAAGGCAAAGTAGTATAAAATATGATATTTGTTGACCATTCAATTATAGATGAATACAACATTTATCTCCAAATGAAAAGTGAACTTCCCTTTGTTCTAGTGTTTTAGTTTTTTTTCTATGTTCAAAATTGTTATACAGATTTTGTAAACATGCACCATGTGCAAATGTTATTTTAATAACCCTACCAAGAGAAGTTGGACTTAAGGGAACCACAATGCATTCCTACAACTATGGACCTTTATTTTAAAAAAAAACCACATAGATAAAACCATATGAATTGAATAAGAAATAGAATTAGGTGTAATTTATGCATCAAAAATTCCATTGTCTTAGATAGGTATAAGAAGCTTAAAACTTGTTGGAAATTAGTGTCGCTGTCATATATCACAAGAAATTGTGTTCAAACCACTTTTCTAGAATTATTTTTATACCTGCAATTCTTGGAAATAAGCTCTTATCTAGAATTGTATGAATATAAAACAAATCATGTGAGTTCTTCTTCTTAGTTTCATTTTATGTTTTACCGTCATTAGTTGAAATAGTGATTCAATCCATTGAATCTTCATAACCAGATTCTACAACCTCCCATAAGTATTTTTTCTAACAAATGAGACATATTCTTGATGCTCAAATAATCATAATCATTTCCACTAAATTATGAAATAGAAAGAGAATCAGAGTTTGACATAATCAATTATTAAAGAAATCTGAAATTAAAAAATTACAACTCAAACATTACTTTGATATAAAATCTAAGTGAAAATTAACTCACAACTAAAATGCTTTATATAGTAAAAAAAACTCATACCATGAAACTCTTTCTATATATATTTTTCATCATCATCTTATTTTTCTGTTTAATAAAATTTAAAAAATTACATTTAAACATATTTTTTTAGAAAATATATTATACTAAATCTATTTAAAAAATCAAAATAAAAACTTCTTAGAATTAAAAAAACAATCCCTTATATAGCCACTGCATGGTTTTAGCCTTCTAAAAATAAAATTAAAAATATTAATTTGATTTAAATCCATTCCATGGCTTTATTCTTGTCTGAAAATAACAATTATATAGCCAAAATCTAAGACCTATTAACAACTTTATGCTAACAAACAATAAAATCTTGTTTACACCAACTTTAAAAGATGCAAGATTGTGTACAAGACCTTAATGAATATGAATGCTCTAGTAAGCTTAGTAAATGTTGTGATTACCTAAAACTCTGCACACCGTCTCTTGAATCAAATTTGCACAGTAACAGTTGAAGAATAAAAACATTGAGTTGGAAATCCTGTTGGCATCTGGATTTCATTCCATTCGTGGGTCCCTTCGCTTGGATGAAAGAAATAATAAATATTGTTTTCCTGCCTGCTATAAATATATTGAGAAATAAAAATAGAATCATACCACACTGTAAGACGGTGAACATTATCCAACCCGCGAGGTAGATCTGCAACTATAGTCAAACAGTTTTGCATGAGATCGATTTCCTTGACCTCCGTAGAATCAAACAAATAAATCTGGTTAAAGCAGCAAGACAATTGTGAACATGTTCAAAAGCAGGCATGATGTGTATGATAGTCCATATTCTTGTGATGGTATCGTAAAACTGGGTGTTGCCTATCCCACGGGTGACCACAAAAAACTTCCCATCAACAAAAGTAGCCATGTTATGATTTTTTCCCAGATGCGGGTTGCTAAGAGTAAGTTCAATCAGATTCGTAGGAGGCAGAAAATCCCACTTGTTTTTCTCCACATTATAAATTAATGCCTCCATCAGATCCCCTTCATTTGTTTTAACACAAAGGCATCCCCCTAGTACAATATAGATGAGTCCTTCAGGTGAGACTGCACAGGCAAAATAGCATCGCCACCCACGAATGGCAGCCCCCAGCTACCATTGGCGAAAGCAAAAATCAAATATCAAATCCATGGATCTATAGTACTCCCTCTCAACAACTCCCATCACAACCAGTTTTAATTGTGACTTAATATACACACACTTATAATAGTCTGTATACTATAGATTAAATTCTGGAGGGATTGGAGGTAGCCTTTCCACCATTTGCCAATAGGGTAGTAAATTATTACCCCAAAATTATTTGAAAAACTCTCAATCGTAACAATGCCTTCCTCGCACTCTGCAACCTGCTGTCTCTCTCGATAAAATCTGGTGCTGCTCAACACAACCTTCCACATTTTTGAGACCTTCCGTAAATTGTTGTGGAATATGTATGGAACCCTTGAAATACATTGTAGCCCTACATCCTCACGAAGATCTGGAATTATTTCCATTGACACTGCAGAGATTCTCTTCAAACACACCCAAACAAAGAAAAATCCTTAGATGGCAATTATAGACGCTCTTACTTTATAACACAAAACTACACTTTGATTTTCCTATTTTTAGCAAAATTTTGCATTTTTAAGAGAACCTTGCAATTATCTCCCCCAAGTCCTATAATTATAAATAAAAATATCTAAATTACTTTTTTTTAATTAGAATAAATATATCCATACTTTAAAAAGACATATATACATATTTTAGAAAGACTTAGCTTAGTATGACCTTCAAGTTCTTATGGGGGTTTGTTTGGCTAGCGGAGAGAATAGAGAGAAATAGGAGTGTAAAATCTCTGATCTGAGTTAATTTATTAGAGACACAAGCCCATTCCATACCTTCCTAGACAACAATGACATTATCTAGAATGAGCCCATGTTGAATAAAGCTAGTTTGTTCAATTTTGACAATTAAAGGAAATATATGTTTGACCTTGAGGGATAAAGCCTTAGAAATAATCTTATAGGAGACATTGAGAAGAGTAATAGGTCTCTAATTGGTGATAATTTCAGGTTCATCAGTTTTGGGAATAAACTTAATATTAACTTGATTTATAAGGGGTCCCAAAGAGTTAGTTAAAATAGCTTCAGAATATACCTTATGAAGATTAGGGCCTATAGTATCCCAAAGAGTCTGGGAGAACTCACACGAAAGGACATCAATTCCTGGAGCTTTGTCAACTGCCATCTGCTTAATTGCCTCATGGGAATTACTGAGAGATAAAGGCCTATCACAAGCAATCCTTGGGAATTGAAAACCTTGCAAGGAACAACTTGAAGGCATTGATGGAGAGCCACTTTCTATTCTGGAGAGGAGGCATGGACTGAAAAACTCCATGGTAGTGGTGAATAAAAGCTCTTTGAATGTAAGGAATTTTCGTAAGCTGAGAATTTCCTTCCTTGATAGCTTTAATTCTATTAGTAGCTCTCCTGGAATGGAGAAGGACAAAGAAGTCCTTAGAGACTCTGTCTCCTACTTTCAACTAATGCATACGAGCTCTCAACTGAGCTCCTCTAGCTTTGTGGGCCTCATCTATTTGGAGATTATGATGCCAATGGACTACTTGAGTTTGAAGTTGAATATTAAAAGGAGATAGTTCCATCTCCTATAAAACCTAGAGGTATTCACGATTTGTAGCATTTTGTAGATGCCATTGAAAAGAGGCTACTTATTTACCATAGATTTAAAGAAATGTGGAAGTGCGAGTAAGAGCATCCGACCACCACTAGATCTAGCCAGTGTCATCCTCTGGTTAGGGAACCAGGTTCTAGATTTTGATAATATGCCCCACTGTTCTTTCATGTTTAAGGTGAGCAATATTGAGATAAAATTGAATCGACACAGAATTCACTTGAGGTGTGGCCCACTAAATATTGAAATAAATAGGGTGACGATTTGATAAAAAAGTATTAGGGATGATAAACGCTAGCCAATCATGCACCAGGGAAAAAAAGAAGAGATCTTGTTCAATAAACAAAGCTCGATATAGCCACTAAAGCACCCTATATTCTCTCTATCAGAAATTAGACCAAGTAAACCAAGGGGTATTTGAGTTTTTCCTTTAATGATGAATATGATCAAACACCCTGAGTTTGTTATGCATATATAACCAAGCTTCTCATTCACCAACACACCAATGCATGGGAAGGCACCCTTATTTATCCTCAGCGAATTTTACCATGTTGAAATTTACATAAAAGACCCAATGTGGGTCAGGAAGTGAATCAACCAACCATCTCCATAGTGAGGCATGTTCCATAGCATCATTAGAGGCATACAAGTTAACAAACCCAATAATGTAATTATTAAAGTCAAAAATGGTCCAAACCACCTGATAGGTGGGGTTTGAACCCTTGGAAATAATGTTATGAGAAAACTCTAGAGCCAATAAAGTGACGACCCCACCATGCCTAGCTTCATGCCCAGTAACCTGACATATGAATCTAGGCCAAATTATTTGTGTTGCATTATGTAGTAAAAATCTAGAAATCTTAACCTCTTGCAAGTAGAGTATTTTCATACTACTAAAAAGCTGACAACTATTCCTGATCGCATACTTACATGGAGGATTAGTAAGACCCTAAACATTCTAAGAGTAAACAATCATTTGGGAATCATCAAGGTGCATGTCATTCTCTTATGTGAGATCTTCAAGTCCAGTAAACCGATTATACATCAGCTTGTTTGGCATAAAATCAAGAATTTTAAATGGTTATCTCTTATGAGCCATATATTCCTCCTCCTCAGGAGATGGAAAGGGACTTTAGGAGTGAAGGAACACTGATTTGTGGTCCAAGGTGACCAAAATCTGTTCTTCCTCTAAAATATTCACCCTAAGAGAGGGTTATGATGGTTGATGATACAAAACTTAGAAGTTTTGGTTGATAAATATTTCAATAGCATAGAAATAACACAGTAACAATGAATTCTCTGAGAAGAGATGTAGTATTACTTAAGATCGCAATACAAATATATGCTTATCTCTGGGAAGAGATGTTTGTCTTCACATTTCGGGTTACCTCTTCTTTTATACACATTTTGAAAGCTTGGGGAGGATGTGGAAGGTCACCAATCTTGAGGGAGATTAAGTGGTTTGACTTCCAAGATTTAAAACAATACAAAATTCAAGGAATTACTATTTTTAGAAACTTACTATTTTTAGACTGCGCTACTAAAATTGAAATTTGGTGCACTTCCATTAGGTTTTCAAGGGTAAAAATTCATCGAGTGGAGATTGATGACATATCATGACGTTATCCTTATTCTTAGCTTTCCAATGGTTCAAACGGTGAGTCAATTGGAGCTACGGTGTAAAAGTTATGGCTCCCGAAAGTTCCGTCATCAATTGGGGTGGAACTGTCACCCAAATTGTCGCCTAAATTGTTGACCGGATCAGTGGAGCTAAGGGTGGAACCTCAACTAGAGATTCCATTGCATGTGGTGTATGCACAAGAAGAGGTGAAGCTTTATTAGGCAAAATAGTTTTTCCAACAAAAGTTGAGGCATGATTGTTCCCAACAGGTCAATAAGAAGAAGCTTGTGGCTTGTCACCACCATTTGAGGAGTTATTATTTTTTTTGTTGGTGATTGTGGTCCAACCATAATTTTTTCCATTGTAAGGTTTGGCCTTAGGTCCACCCTTTTCCTAAGAAGTAGGAGGGAATGCACCATCAAAGGGCATTCCTAGATCATGTGGTTTGAGGATTGACATCGAAATCATGTATGCAAGAGATTGATATATAAAACTTTTAAAGAAAATATATCAATAGAATCTTTCAAGTCTTAACATAAATCCACTTCAATACGAAACCTCTTTTGGGGACGATCCATATAGAACTTGGTTTGCTCATGGCATATGAAGCACCCTATGGGTTTTATGAGTTGATCAATAAAACCTTATAAAGGGAGAGGCAAGCTAGGAAACTCAACCCAAATGGAAATTTTTAGATTTGTTTGTTTCAAAACTTGAAAATCCCGAGTTCAATGAGAAAAAACACCCAAAGAGTTACGACTAAACCAAGGTCCATGATTGATAATGGATTTTTAGTGTTTAGGGTTGGAGAAACAAAACAAAAAAAATCCATTTGGTAAGATTTTGGACTATTTCCAGTTTCAATCCATGGCCTTGCCAGTGATTGTGAACCCATTATTTCAGAAGGTTCTCCGAGGGGACTCAACCCACAAAATAAGTAATCAAAGTAAAATTTTCAAAAAAGTGGAAGGCTTTGTCAAATTCAAGCATATCCAAAACAACATCAGGTAATAAAGTGTCAAAATTAGTAGCATTACCTCGTGGAAGAATTTCGAGATGAATTTCCTTGCCTGCTTTAGGGCCATGGTTACTTTCACTTGCTCTTGCTTTCTCTGCATCTGTTTATGTAGAGAAAAAAATGGCGGTCATTGAAGATAGGGTATCCCCTACCTCCCAAAGGGTGAATCATCAATCAAAATAAGTAATAAATGCAAACTAAAGCAAAATATTACATATAACTGTGATGATCGATAGTGTGATAGGGTAGCTTAAATGCTCATCAATGCAGAGCTCCAAAACCTAATTTCCCATTTTTCTATCCCAATATACTAATTTTGAATAAATAATTATCATTAAAAATATTCATGATAGATAGGGATGGCCGTTAAATTTAGTCCCTGATCGATTTGTAGGGGTTCTAATTTGATGCCAAAACTATCCTTACATATGTTAAAAAAAACCTCCTGAAACTTAATTCCATGGCATCATCAAAAGCTCAGGCAAACAATACTTTTAGAAGAGAAGGATGCAGACACGCAGGATCTACTCCAAAAGTTACTCTGCAAATATTATCAAAGGAAAAACTCTACAAAACATGTTGTAAATTTATAAAACATCCTTTATTGAAAATATGGGAAAGCACTCACATAAGGCAATTCTGAATCTTCCACTTGACCGTTCTAACATGGCTTGGACAAAAAAACTGCTATGAATACTTCCTTTTATTAAGATGAGTGATCTCATATCATCCCTTCTCAAACTAAATTAATATTGTCTAAGATATATCTAGTGTAAATAAAATAAGATTTCAAGGTGGATAGTAAGTGACAACTAATATCTAATCTTAAGAGAGATTTAAAATAAGATTATATAAAACTTCTAAAAGGATGATTGGTCTCTAGTTGGTAATGAGATTTTGGTCCTAAAGTTTGATATTAATTTGATGTTATTTTGATTAATAAGTTTTGTGAGAGTTACTCTGAGCAATTTCTAGATAATTTTTTTGTAAGTTTGGATTGACGACATCCCATAGAACTTGATATAATTCAAAGGGGAGGCTATTAATACCAATGGAATTATTAACATCCATGTTCTTGATGGCCTCCTAAAATTTCTCAATCGAGAGAAGACAATCATATTATCTTCCAGAACACTTGAAATTAGTATTTCCATTGACACACTACATAAAATTTATTCAAACACACCCAAATATTTAGATGGAGATCATAGACACACTTACTTTATAACACAAAGCTACACTTTGCCTTTCTTATTTTTAACAAAATTTTACTTTTCAATTTTTGAGAAAACCTTGCTATTAACTCTACTGCGTCCTATAATTATTATATATAAATATATATAAATATAAATATAAATATAAATAAAACTAACTTTCCTTAATTAGATTGAATATATATATATAGCTTAAAAAGACTTTCAATAAATATAATTAAAAAAACCATAATTATTATTAAAATATTAAAACTTTTCAACCAGTTAGTTATATATAAATATAAAGGGGCTTTTATATTTTAATCTAAAATATCAAACAAGTATATCAAAATAAGAAAGACATGAAACGTCTCCAAGAGAATAAAAGGAAACAAGGAAAGGCTAAAAAATTCACATTGATGAAAACCCCAATCCACTCCATAAAACAACCTTTAAACTCATTTTATAATTATAATTTTTTTAATCTCAAATACTTTACTCAATTAGAATGACTATATAAATAATTTAATATAATTAATAGAAAAAAATATTAAAACTTTTGAATAATTATTATAGATATATTTTATTTATATAAATAATTTAGATTATAAAATAATATATATTTTAATAATAACAATACTAATAATTAATGACCAAAAATAATTTTAAATAAATAAAAGACTTTAATTTTGAAGTTTTAATTTAAATTATTATATAATTTAAGAAACTACTTAATGAATATCCAAATGTTAAACTAAATATTATTGTTGGAATATTATACATGGAAGATGCACTATTTAACAAGATATTTTAGATTGTAATATAATATACTTTGTATTTTATTAGTTTTATAAGAATTACTTTTCTATTGAATTATTTTTCTTTAAATCAATTAAAATGTTTGAAATAACTTTTTTAAAATAGATTATTGAGGGTTAAGGGGTCTCTTACCCAAAAAAAAAATGAATGAACAAAAAACCAATCATTTTTTTTAGATAAAAATCTACAAGGAAATGAAAAAGCTAAAACCTAGCTAAAAACAAACTTAAACCTACCAAGGGGAGAACAACCAACATAATGTGTACCCAAGAAAGCCTATTAAGGCCTCTCTTTCCCTCTTTTGATATGAGAGCGGAAAGTCATAGGAAGCGAGTCTGAATCCAACCTTCATTTTTTCTTCTTCTAGACTATAGTCCATTCATCCACAACACCTGATTTACCAAAATCCATAATATAAGCGGGAATATCCTCTAGAATAATATCCCTATCCTCAACCTTAATTAAATTTTTCAAAAAATTTCACGCTTCAACACTCTTAGACACATTGATCTATTTAATAAGAATTAAAGACGTGCTTACCATACTTATTTCAAGAACTTGATGATCCACTCTTTGAGAGCCAACACCACCTGAACTTGTGAGAATAAGGTGAGGGATCACAAGAGAAACTAATAGGTGTTCAACAATTGCATCCTTCTACCAAGAAGAGTCTACAACATCTAAAAGGCAATCCCTCATAGCCCAAGGTTTGTGTCCATCACCAATCATTAACTCTTAACTCAATAGAAGCAGGGAGATACTGAGATAAATCTAAACTAACCAAGATCCACGCATATGTGGTATGAGAGAATCTAGAAGTAGAGGTGTTGATCATCAACAATTTACAAAGAGAGCCACCAATGGACAAAAGACTGGAATCAACCCAAAACTAGAGAGAGAGGTAGGGCAATTAGACCCAAACAGTCCTGACCTCAAAATAATCTATCAAAGGGTTGAAGGATGGGCACCAAGGTTTTTTAAGGAGAAGCTTTTGATCCCAAGACCAAAATTTAGATAGAGCCGCTATGTTTAGATCACCCAACTAGTCAAATACTACAATAAAGAAACTCATGGCATAAGGTATATCTCCAAATTCTCCTACAAGAGGGGTTGCCATGAATCTAAAATCCACTCATATAGGGCATGGAGGCTCGGCTAGAAATTATCAAACCTAAAAATTAAATCATGTATCAAACCATTTCTCATTCAAAATAAATTATTGAAATGCTCCTTTGAAGGATACCACTGGCATGGTTTTAGTTGCAACTAGGGTCTTAATAGTGAGAGTATCTACTCACTCCCCATGGGAAACTGCATAAGCAAAATATTTCATTTTAGCCATCCCATCTTCCTCCATGGCCAAGCCCAAATAGCTGATACCATCTGAATGAGGAGAGGACAAACACTTTGGAGCATCATGTAACTTGATAGAGATAGAAATTTCCTTGGCTAGCTCTTGTCAAAACCCTAGAAAAGGATTGGATTGCCCCACGCATTCAACTAATGAAGAAAAATATGGAACCCTATATGCTACAATGAGATGAGTAGGGGCCAAAAAATATGGAGGTGGAGGGGCCATCTATCTAGCCAAATTCATAGAGGAAGAGGCAATAAGGGCTCCTGATGAGGGAGATAATGAGATAGAAGGAAGGCGCAAAGATCTTGAGTGCTTCAAACCGCTCATTTTTGGTGATGATAAAAATTCTAAAAACTATGAAATGGTATTATTTTACCAATGTATAATTTAATATTTAAATATTAAATATTGAGATGCTGACATTCTATGTAATTCAGTGATTCCATGTGAATATTGTTTGTTGAGGCACACACAAAAAAAATCATCTAAAATTATAATATATATAAGATAAAATGCTTAAAATAAATAATTATTTAATACTCATCAAAATTTGTCATATACATTACATAAAATGTCAAATAATAAGTACATAACATTTTTTATAATTACATGAAATTAGTTACCCTATAAGAGTTTCAATCTCTCTTCCCCAACTTTCCAAAGTTGTTTTCCATTTTTCATCTTTTCATAGCAATCATATGTAAATGGCGGTAATATTCTTAGTCCTTCCAAGGAATTTACATGATATATAGTCACAAATGTTAATTCTATTTTTTTGACCTATATCAAATGTGGATTTTGGAAGAGTCAAACCTTGTGATTTGTGTATTATTAATGCCCAATCCAACTATAAGGATAGTTGATTTGTGTGTCCCCTTTGTATTAGTGCAATTGGAATTGTATATGGAGTTTCATCTTCAAATAGTATTTTCTTAGTAACTATCAAACTCATCTATAACATATGTCAGTGGTTTTAGTGGGGCACTCCCAAGTTTGTATATTATACTTCTAATATACCTTAGAGATCCATTTACAACACTCACTTATATCCAAATATTGGAAGTTGACATGACTCTTACATCAATAACAATTAATAACTCCACATAAAGTTCATCATTTGAACCTCTTGTTAGTGTATTGGAAGTATTTCTCAATATTTTTTCATTCACAATCATTTGTCCAATCAACGTTATCCATATTTGGTGTTCCATCTAACCATATCAACTCATGCACATGTGGTGAATCTCTATGTTGTCATTCATATCTAGATCAATAATTTTTTACTTTAATTACTTTTTATAATATCTCCTTACAGGAAATTGAATGTCACAAGTGCATATAATGTGCCACTATATGAGGATAATCAATATTATTCTATCTTCACCAATTTTTTGATTTTTGTGGATTTGTCAGTGGGGTTACTAGCATTAGTGCATGTAGATCAGGCCAATACATGTCAATTGCACTCAATGTGAATATAATGGTAGGCAATCAAATTTAATGCAACCTGTCCATTAATTCACCATGACATTTTACCTAATAAGACTTTGTACCCCTCGTTGCGGTTCCAAACTACATCAAACGATTAACTTAATG
The DNA here is from genome assembly GCA_037957365.1 of Torreya grandis. NCBI lineage: Eukaryota > Viridiplantae > Streptophyta > Pinopsida > Cupressales > Taxaceae > Torreya > Torreya grandis. The sequence goes on along the minus strand of JARHVA010000219.1, from coordinate 5,059,776 downwards.
GGAGTGGGATACATTATGCATATGCTCACATAATTCAATAAAGGTGATTAACATATCTTTAAGGATTTTTTTCATGAAAACCACAGTGAATTTTGTGCATAATGTCTCATGATCATGTTCATTATGTAATATCTAAATTATGAATGTCAATCAAAACCGTGATCCCTATATCGAAATAGATGTTTAAACAATTAATAACAATGTACTTATTTCAACTATGGTTCTATCTGATCACATATTCCATCATGAAACAATATTGGAAATTCCATATTTCTTAATGTGACATACTCATTTATAGGAGATGTTCCAATCCCTAGACAATCAATCAGTATTATAGGATCTGCATTAGGGTTATTTACCCAAACATGGATTAATTTCATCTCCTTTAGGCATTAAGGGGTTTAGAGTCCATTGACATTTTGTGATCAATGATATTTCTTTCATACATCTCCATTAGTGGACCCATAAATACAAATTCATTTGCATCATAAAAAATGTGAAAATTGGTAACTTGAGTGTGGCTTGTGACACCCAACCCATAGGTCCCTCTTGATTACTTTCATGACTCTCATAGGCATATTTTTACTAATTCCCAGTCTTCCATAGCCTTCTAGACCTAATCCTAGCTCAGCTAGACCGTTCTTTCCATGACAAATCTATCCTCCCAGGTCCCATTAGCTCAGGACTATAGCCCCTAACTTGGACTATAACATTAGGCCCTCTAATGTCTGCATTCAATGCTCCTTTCCAAGTGAAGTTTTACCTCCAATGGTCAGTTGCTTCTTTTTCTTATCCCTCTTCTTGTTAACTTAATATGAGCACATTCAACCCATGACCAACAGATCCCTATAAAAGCCTATTCAAAGGTCATTCGAAAAAGGTTGGCAAATATCATAAAGCAATCAAGAATACAAGCAAGACTACTCAGGCATATTTCCCTAGTCTTTGCATACAAGAAGCCCATCCTACAAAAATATTATTCAAATCCTTACACCAGTCCCTAGCCACCTCAAGCACATCTAGTTTTAACATTTTGTATTTTCAAACACATAACTGCACAAAGCACATCAAGTGGGAGAAATACATATGGCTTGATCCCTCTTCAAAGTATTGGTATGTAAGCAGTGTGCCCACACAAGGGGTGTAGATACATGTTCAATGCATCTTAAACACACTAACCCCCCTCTACCTCAAAGTTTATCAAAGCATAATAGAGTCTAAGGTTTGAAGACTAAATCAACTCTACAAGAAGTTTCACAGATATCCAATAGTCAAAATTTCATAGGCAGGCTTACACAAACACAATGAACAAAACCCAAAAAACTCAGATCTCTTAGACAAAAGTGACAGAAGAGGACTATAACACTGGACTCCAAGGTGTCCTATTTTGATGCTCTTATTCAATCAATAAACAAAGTCCATACCCTGATTTACGATAGTGTCCCAGTCTTACACAATGAATTTCAGACCTTACAATAGCCGTCTTAGTTTATAGCTAAGTCTTATTTTATCTCCCTTATTACTATTTTTAGAAAAAATTAAATTATAGTCAAATTATACAAATTAGTAACTTAATTATTGCATATTTATTTACTAATTTTATTACTCCAAACCCTTAACTAAATTAGGATTAATACTCCAATATTTCCAAAACTATTAAATCATTTGGTGAACCTGACTTACATTGTTCGCACATAAAAACCCTAGAAACCCTAGGGTAAATTTCCTAATGATTTTTTCTATATTTTTCTAATTTTTTACCTACATAATAAAATCAGAAATTAGCATTAAATTTTAAAATTTTGTAGTATTTTTAATATATATTTTCTTTCAAACCCTAGTTACCCATACTAGGTCTTGGTATTTTCCTAGTATTTCCTTATATTTTTTTGATTTTTTACTTGCATAATAAAATAAAAAATTAATATTAAATTTTAAAATTCCATAGTAATTTCAAAAATTTATTTTCCTCCCAAACCCTAGTTGCATACACTAGGTCTTTTCAAATCTAGAATTTTTCAATTTTTTACTTGCATATTTAAATAAAAAATTTGCATCAAACTTTAAAATTCCTTAGTAATTTTAAAATAATTTCATTCAAAACCCTAGTTGCATGTACCATCTCTTATTTACTTCTTGAGGTATCACCTTACACATTTGTGAGCTTCGTATCCTTTTTATGTATATTTTATTTCCTTGCTTAGATTATATTTGTTTAATATTTTCTTTCATTATTCAAGTTGTTTATCTTATGCCACCTAAGCTCCTTGCATCTCTCCTTCGAGATGAAGTGCAAGACTTAGTGTCAACCCTCCTAAATTTACCTAGATTCCTTCAACTCGACCATATACCATGGATAAAAAACCAACTCAAGTTCTTGTTATAGATTCTATATATCTAGATTATACCAATTTCAATGAGGATAATTTTGATAAAGAGCAATATGAGAATAATAATGATGATACAAACACTAATGTTCATGACCCACCACATCATAATTTTGATTCAACTCCACCAAATATTTGATCCTACAATTTTTTTGAGAAAGACTTAGGGAACATCCCCAAGACCATATTCTTGTTTTACAATCTATCATGAAAATAAAAAAGACTAAACAAGTTGAGTCTTCTATTCGTTCAAAGTAACCAATTACAAATGACATTACGGGGGCAACTATGTCTTAATAACCCCCTATGACAACCCAACCTTCCTCTATGCCAACAACTATAGGCTAGTACATCTTTGTCTCCTGATGTGGTAACCTTTGTGTAAGAGATACGATCTCTTTAATCCAAGGTTCTAAATCTTAAGAAAAGTGCCCTAGACCTACATAGGATTTAGATTCTTTTTCTCTACTGCATACACCATTGACACATCACATTATTTTTGCGCCCTTGCCATAAGATTTTGTTCAACCCAAGCTTGCTCTATATGATGGCAAGGCTGATCCAGAGACATATTTGAGAGCCTTTCATATAGCATGCTTGGACTATGTGCCAAATGACTGGCTACTTACCAAGATATTTCCATGAAGTCTAAATAATTATGATTTACAATGGTACTATAGTCTATCAAATCAATCAATCAATGCATTCAATCCTTAGCTAACATGTTCCTAGCTCATTTTAGCATCAACATTGGTGATAAGATTTCATATGCCCAAGTTGTACATTAGAAACAAAGTTCAAATGAGCATCTCACATATTATGTTCTTTGATATAAGACTATTTTGGCTAAGATGACTAGCCCCATGACTAATCAAAAGTTACAAGATCTCTTCAACTTCTTTACACGAGTTAATAATGTTCAAAAGGTTCTCTTCCTTCACTGAATTGTGTCACACACTAAAGGAAAGGGAAGTCAAACTAATTACAATGGGCAAACATAAGTGCACAAACATATAAAAAACAACAAATAAGAGTAATAACAAAGTCCCATACAAAGTCAAGGTCAATGATATAAAAATTCAAAAGCAACCTATAGTTAATGTGGCTTTTGATCCCCCTCAACGAGTGGTTTTATCAACACCTTTTTGGTAAACCTTTACCAATCTACCAGTTTCTCCAGCCAGAGTTTTACAATAGCTATTGGAATGTAACATCATATCTCTCCCTCATATTTGGGAAGTTGATCCAACAAAGCCTCTTCCATGAGGATATGATCAACATGCATTTTGTGAGTTTCATAGGGCACTAGGCCATGTAACAAATAGATGCATCAGTTTGAGACACAAAATATAGGACTTGATAGATGGTAATGTTATTGATCTTGGCACTTCAATTGAGCCTCCTCAGGCAAAGCAAACACAAGATAAAGCTTTGAAAATCTTTTCAAATCCTTTTCCACATCATTTTGAATAAGAGACAGGGGATACATCATGTGTTCACCATGCATATCATGCACATCCTCCACTAGATACATACAAGGCACCTTAAATTAAGTTACATCCTTTGAACAACATGATTGGTGTATATAATTTTAGAGTTTCATTTAGACCTTCCATCTCCTTCTTAGAGCAAGAGATAGTCGAGGATGATTTGGATTATCATGCACTCTTTATCAGAGCTTACATTCATAATCATCTTATTCATAGTGTTTTCATAGACAATGGATCCATTATGAACATATGCACTATGACATTATTGTAGAATTTGGAATATTTAGAGTAGGATATTATCCTGACAGACACAATTATCAGTGGATTCAATGGGCACATACATAGTTCATTGGGTGAGATTGTACTTCCTCTACAAGTTGGTCCAACACATGTGGCCACACCATTTATTATAGTTCCTAATGTAGGAGTTTTTGATATGTTACTTGATCGAACATAGATTCAAAAACTTTGAGCAATACCTTATACAATGCATAGATGCATGAAATTCATTCACATTAATCAGGGTGTTACAGTTGGTGGAGTTCCATATGAGTTACCACTCCCCACTTCAGAGCCATCTTCTATAGTGCAGTCACCAATTTTAGTTTCTCCATTAGTTTCAATTATTCCTCTAGTTTAGATTTAGACACATGTGAGGCCTCCATCACCAACACAAAGAGTTTATCCACTTCCATAGAGGTCTCTTTTAGAGTAACCATAGTTTTAGAATTCTAGACAACTCTCAGCTACAATGTTCACACCTAGGGTAGTATCATTGAGGTCTCATGCCTCTACACACATAACACATGTTTAGTGAGATTTTTCTACTACCATATGGGTCCTTAAGATCCCTATAGTTCCATCCACTTCTTAGAGTTACAATGGGAACCCAAAGTCAATTTCCACTATAGATATTTTAGAGCATTTACAACATACATAGCTTTCAAAGCCACAATCTTAGTCCTTCCATCATGCTTCATGATCATGCATGATCCCTCTCCTTGATATAGGACACCATGATAGGGAGTCTCTCATGAGACTCATCAATTAATATAATCTCTTCTCAACTTTACTTGCATATATTTTCTTTTCAATTTTTTGTACATAGTCTCCTCATGATTGATTGTACATAGTTTATTTAAAAAATACAAAAATATTAAAAAAAAATTAAAAAACACCAAAAACATTTCAATTGTATGCATCGTCCATGATTTACATTTATACTACCATGATAGACTTACATTTGTTGTTCTATGCTATTGTTTCTCAATTTATCTACATTACCATGCTTCACTTGATCTTCTTTGAGTGTGTATAGTGACATTCAGATCCTTGATTGCTTCACTTTACCCATTGATGGGGAATCTTACTTTTACATTCGAGACATACATTAATATATCTACCCACTAGGGGCATCTTCTATATGACTGCACCATCTAGGTTATGTCATTCTTACACCACACACTCTAGTTATCATGATGATGTATATTACTTACTAGCTTACATAGATTACTCTATTGATATTCACTAGTATATAACACTTGTGTATTTCTTAGCATCTACCTAGTCTTGTACTACATATTTTGCATACTTTCACTTCTTGCTTTGATTAGTTAGATTTGATTATATTTACAACATTTACATGCTTTCCTTCTTTGCATTGTGTAGATAGATGTGATTACATTTCTCAGTTCTTGTTTTATCTCTTGTGTATGCCTTAGGACATTTGCCAATGTTATTTATTTGTACTCTTCTATGTGTTTGTAGCCCTTGTGCCAACCTTGCTTATTTTCAATTGTATGTGTATGTGGCATTTGAACATGCCTTGTATGTTTGCTTTATATTTTGAATGACATGCATTCATGTCCCTTGTTTGCTTGACCCCTTCGCCACTCTTGTATGCTTCTTGCTTCTTGCCTTGTGTGCTTGTTGCTTGTTTGCTTCTCAACTATTTGTAATGCCATGATCCACACCATGCATTATCTTGCTTGCTTGGATGCCATTATGAACATCATGCTCCATCTCTCCTTAACAACTAACAACTAAAAACTAACAACTAACAACTAACAACTAACAACTAACAACTAACAACTAACAACTAACAACTAACAACTAACAACTAACAAATAACAACTAATAACTAACAACTAATCAAATTTTTTAATTTCAATTTAGTATACTACACATGCTATTACATTGTTATATCTATCTAGGCATACCCCTATTGATCTAATAATTTCTAATACAAACACTATTATATCTTGAGATATCTTGTCAATTATCGTTACTATATGATGTATTTTTGTAGCATAACACACTTGTAAGGCTATTTATTTTGAGGGAAGTCATTGAAGGGTCTTCATTCCTATGCTTATAAGAGGGGGAAACAAACATGGGTTTTTGTCATAGAGATCAGAGCTCCTAACAATAAAAAATTGAGCTTTCAGAACACACAAACAACAACTAGACTTCAAACCAGGTAGACCAAACTAGACAAATAGTGATAATTTTAGAGTAGTCATCAGATTTAGCCTAAGACAATGGTGTCAAAATTGGACTATAGTGCTGGGCCCTCTAGTGTCCATTTTTGATGCTCTTGTCCAAATTAAAAAAAAACTAAACTTTCTAGAAGTGGGCAAAAAAGTAGGTTCAACTATAATTTTGCATATGTAGACTAGTTTAGAATCAACAGTTTTAAGTACACTTTTGCTTAGAGAATCTAGATATAGGGGCATCATGTGCGACATGATGACTCTCACTTCAAGTTTCAAATATGGTAGTTAGTATAACTTCTAGATCATAATCCATGTTTTAGACACCAGTGATTGGGGGCAATGTACACGATGCACTTATCTTATTTTCTTTTTGAGTTTAGTACATTACCCAAGCATTCTCAGTAGTTGTGTGCCTTATTCTATCTGCAGGTGGTTGACATCATTTTGGAGTGGATTTTATATAAGCTTAATGCACCAATTTTGGAGTGGCTTTCGTACAATCCTAATCTCTACCTTTTAGAGTGGTTAAGAGTGGCCTAGTCTTTAGCATATATTCGGCTATCCACACCAACATTATCAGATTATAGAGCATTCATTGGCTTCAAGAGGCATCTTATACAACACACATTCATACTAATATCAATTCATAGCTTCACTTCATGAGATAATGATGGATTCTAATGGCACATTTGATACACTGACAAAAGATTGGTGGATAGTGAAGGAACACATAGAACATTATTGAAGGTCCCGTCACTTACTTTTCTATTGAAGTGTCATCACCCATGAGAATTAAAGGCATGAAACATGGCTCTATTTTTGAAAATAGATATTTTAAGGCGATCATGTGATAGGAATCACCTGAGTCAATAACCCAAGTCGAAGGCTAAGAAGCTACCATAACAAGTGACTTGCCCTTATTTTTACCCTTTTTGTTGTCTTTAGCCTTTGCAGAATCTTGTGTGGTTATGTTTTGAAATGAGGATTCAAGAACATTGATGTTATTCTTCTCAAGCATCTTAATCAAGGTGTCAATCTTCTTTTTCATGAATTGAGATTCATCATGCCCAAGTTTCTTATAAAATTTGAATTTAAATGTCTCCTTCTTAGGTTTCCTACTTTAGGATGACTCATTTGATAATGCCTTAGGCTTGGAATCTGATTTCTAATTCTTTTTGTACTCATGATCTAGTTTAGACTCTTTTTTCTTCTATTTGTCACTGCTAGAAGGCTTCTTCTTATCTTGATTGACAATCAAGGCATGTGATTTTGAAGACTTTAGTGCACCCATTTGAACCAATTTATCTTGCTCTTGAGTCAGATCGATAATAAACTCATCGAATGATTGCATTTTCTAAGTGGATTCAAGTGCATGTTTGGTAGCATAAAATGTAGAGATGAAAACTGAATAGTCATGACCCAATTTTGCAAACATGGATATAATCAACTGGTCATCTATTTTCTAAATGCCATATTATTTCAATTGTAGTCTCAGTGATTTAAACTATGTAAAAAAGTCTTGTAGGGTGTCATAGTCACTTGGGCTCAATGTGATGAGCTTATTCTCTAGCTCATGACCCTTCATGATGTCTTACACTCTAAAAACCTTGTCTACGATGGTCCAGGCTTCGTTGAGAGTTATGCAAATTCAACATAAAATAGGAGGTCGGGAGACATTGACAGGCATAAGAACCCCTAGGCCTCATCACATATTTTATACCACTTAACCTTTTTTTCATCTGTAGATGACTTAATTTCCTCACATGTAGTGATCTGATAGAGTCCTTTACCTCTCAAGATGAACTGCATTTTAGACTTCTAGTTGAGATAGCTAAATGGTGTGAGTGGTTCAATGTTTATATCCATTAATGTAGATTAGATTGAGACAATTTATAAAATTAATATGGAAGCAAATAATATATTGCACATAGTATAAGTACCCCCTTGAACTATCAATAAGACCCCCCTTAAGTTACAATGTAACATACACTTAATATTGGACATTAGGCATCACTGAAAATGCATCTATGAACAATTAGTGTGAGAGAATATGAGAGAGACATTGGGCAAAGACAATAATGCATCCACGAAGAAATGTAGAAAAGGTTTGAAGTGAGTTTTAATCTATTATACCATAAAAAAATGGATTTTACAAAGGGCCTAAAAAATAGCAACAATGCATAAAACTTGAAAAAATTTGCACTTAAAAAAAATAGCACCTAAAATAGAGCTATGGATTGAAAGTTATAACACTTACAAGTTCTTACTTTTACATATTCCTAGAACCTTTCCAAAAATGGAAAAAAAATTTAAGTAGAGGTACCCCACAACTCTGAGTAGTAATGACACTTCGAAAGTCTGAGTTAGTCTCGAAAGAGTAATCTGTATTTTCCAGACTACTTGACTTTTGCAAGTAATTGGCATTTAAAAACTTGAGTAAGCTAGTAATGACCCTTCAAAAACTCAAGTTTTTCTGGGAAGAGTAATTCAGAGTTTCCACATTGCTTGACTTTCGTAAGTAATCAACCTTTGAAAACCTGAGTAAGGCAGTAATGATCTTTAAAAAACTCAAGTTGGTCTGCATTAGTGTAAATTAGGTTTTTGGACCTGCTTTACTTAACTTCATAGATTTTCAAGTAAATCAACTCCACAAGTTCGAGTTGGTCTACAGTAGAGTAAACTAGGTTTTTGGACCTTCTTTACTTAACTTCACAGATTTTCAAGTAAAGCAACTCCATAAGTCTGAGTTGGTCTGTAGTAGAGTAAACTAGGTTTTCAGACTTGCTTTACTTAACTTCATAGATTTGTAAGTAAAACAATTCCACAAGTCTAATTTGGTGTAAAGCTAAGTAAGTAGACTTATCAAACAACTCAACTTAGAAAAGTGAAGTTACTCACTGTTGAAAGTCTGATTTGGTCTACTGGCTAAGTAACAACCCTTCAAAAGGTCAAATTAGATAGTGAACTCTCCAATGCATGCAATACAAAGTAGATCAACTCTAGAGCTGAAGTTATGACCACCTGTAGATCTAAGTAATGCAAAGGTTTAATGGTATGTAAATTGAGGCAAACTAAAAATGTCTAAAATACTTCAGCAATGGAAATTTTGCAAGAGACCCATTTGAGATTTCAACCTAAGGAAGAAAACCCAAAAGGCATTTTTTCACAACATAGGATGTATAAAATTTTGCATAAAATAAAAATAGGGCCTTTGAATGCTAAAAAAGAAAGGAAAAATTGATTGTTCCAAAACAAGGACATGTTTACAATCGATCCCAAGGTTTTGGCACCTTATAAAACCAATGACATAGTGATTTTTGAGATCTAAATCTCTAGTAGAAAGTTTTGCATGGATTATCTAAATAATCCCACCAAACCCTTCTTTTTATTGGAATAACGAATGTAACAATATTTCACCACAAAGATTACTGCAATACTAGCAAACCTAGCTCTGATACTATGTTGGATTGGCTATGATCTTGGATCCTTTCATAGAAGATTGAGAAAATCTATGTATGGAGAAATGAAATCACATATAACTTGCAAAAGAGGAAGAAGTTTGTCTTCACTAAACAATATTAAAAAATATGACCTGCTTGCATAAAATCACATTAACCTGTCTTACCTTCTAAAAAGGAAAAGTGAGGTACATATAGGAAAAAATAGGGAAACATGAGGAAGCCTCTAATTATCCTAATTAGATAATTACATTAAAATATAATTAGACTATGTGACCATTTTAACCTAAGGAAACTTAATTGACATAGAATGGCCATAAGGCCATGTAGGCAATATTAGGAGGTGACACATTTGTACACCAACAAAAGATTGGTGGATAGTGAAGGAACACATAGAACATCATTGAAGGTCCCATCACTTACTTCAACTGATACTTTAAACTGCTACTGAAATGTCATCACCCCTGAGAATTGAAGGCATAAAACATGGATCTATTTTGAAAATAGATCCTTCAAGGAGAGCATGTGATAGGAATCACTCGAGTCAATAACCCAAGTTGAAGGCTGAGAAGCTACTACAATTGCCTTGCCCTTGTTTTTACCCTTTTTTTTGTATTTACCCTTTACAAAATCTTGTGTGATCATGTTCTAAATTGAGGATTCAAGAATACTGATATTATTCTTCTCAAGCATCTTAATCAAGGTGTCAATCTTCTTTTTCATACATTGTGATTCATCATGCCCAAGTTTCTTACAAAATTTGCATTTGAGTGCCTCCTTCTTAGGTTTCATACTTAAGGAGGACTCATTTGACAATGCCTAAGGCTTGGCATCTGATTTATGATTCTTCTTGTACTCATGATCTAGTTTAGACTATTTTTTCTTCTATTTGTCACTGTTAGAAGGCTTCTTCTTATCCTGATTGACAATCTAGGCATGTGATTTTAAAGACTTTAGTGCACCCATAAAAATTAGCTTATCTTGTTCTTGAGTTAGATCGGTAACAAACTCATCGAATGATGGCATTTTCTAAGTAGATTCAAGTGCATGTTTTGTAGCATAAAATGTAGAGATGAAAATTGAATAGTCATGACCCAATTTTACAAGCATAGATATAATCAACTGGTCATCTATTTTCTCAATGACATATTGTTTTAATTACAGTCTCAGTGATTTAAACTTTGTTAAAAAGTCTTGTAGGGTGTCATAGTCACTTGGGCTCAATGTGATGAGATCATTCTCTAGCTCATGACCCCTCATGATGTCTTGCACTCAAAAAACCTTGTCTAGGATGTTGCAAACTTCGTTGGGAGTTTTTGCAATATGTATAACATCAAAAGCAATAACCACTTTATGTAGCCCATTGTTGACTATAATTATTAATAGATTATCTAAGCATACTCTTCACTGTATCTCATTGGATAGTGGGAGTGGAAGTGGTAAGGTTTGTCTAACAAAAAAAATAGATGCCTCTTGACAATGCTCTCGAGGAACTTGCATTACTGATACTAAAAAATATGGCATTAAGTAAAAGATGGTAAATGAATTAGTGGTTGTTTGTGACCACTAAGTTATTTATTTTTAAGATGTCTTGTGCAATTATTATGTAATATATGAGTTAAATTGGCAAGAATGGCCATATTTAGGAATATTTAGTGCCTAAGTTTAGCCTGTTCCCCTTTAACCATTTTTCCCCAAAAAATTGCCAATGGGTCACTTGTGCTTTTGATGATTTAACATGAATATTGTAATATTAGGACAAAATCAAATCCAAACAAATTTATTGTTGGATAAAAATGTGTATTTATGTTTCACTTACTAATAACACTCGAGTTTATGGTATGTGGACTTTCCATTTTATTTTAAAAGGTTTGTTGCACTTTTTTACCAATTTTTCTATGGGTATAGAGGTGCATGATATTTATTTTCTCATTGCAAAATTGATATGATAACTAATTTGTCTTAGTTATGTTTTTTCATCACACTACAATGATATATCATGCGCAAAGCCTTTATTTATACTTTATTGCTCTTATGGATATTTATGCAACAATTCTATTTTTAACATTGTCTGAAATAGGGAATGTGAACATATGTTTGCAATATTTTGATTGAATTTTTGAAGTTATCTATTGAAAGACAATCTATAACTGTAAATACATACATGTTTATTCTAGAGTAGACTTTATTTGATGGGGTTATTTTTTTTTTTGCGTTAACTGTAGTATACTTACAAGTTGAAAGATTTATAAAATGTAGAAGGATTTTTTAGGGCACAAGTGATATATAGATGTCTCAAATATGATAGGAGGATCAATAATTTCACATCTTATTTTCATTGGGGATGAGTCTCATAAAATAAATCCACAATTGATAAAATTGAGAAATAGATTATAGGATTAAGTACCAAGCTTTCAAAATATTCATTTAGAAAAAAGCCACTTCCTCATCTACTTAACTACATCCCAAAGTGTGAAAGTGCTAGTTGCCTCAACCTCATATCATCAATAGGTAGAACTTTCTAGGTGTGTTTGGGTATTACATTATCTTATCCTGCAACATAATGGTATGATTTTTAAACACCTTAATTACTGAAGCACATGCTTAAACCAAATAGTGTTGGAAAATTTATAGCTCTAATGGATGCTATTAGGAAAGAAGATAAAATAAATGTGTGTAGGCCCAGTAGGTAAGCAAACAAGCAACACAATAAAAATATAAAATACTAAAATAGGGTAGGGTAGAGTTTGACTAAAAAACACAAATATATATAGATACACACACACACACACAGACACAGACACACACACACACACACACACACACACACACACACACACACACACACACACACACACACACACACACACACACATTAATGCTTAAAATATCTATTACAAGATTCTATTAATAGCTACAACTATATAGTAATGACACATAAAAAATCTCTGATCCTTCTTATCTTTCTTCTCACTGCTATCAATAAAAATATTCTTGTCTTATCTACTCTGCCTCCTTCTCCTCTTCTGGACCCACTACAGATTGCTGTTATTATAATCTCCAAATTGTTGCCTTATTTTTTACCCTATTCTATTCTCTTACATGTTGCTGCTCTGTTGTTCCCTTTTCTATGGACCACTGCTCTTCTCTTTTTGCTCACACATTCTCTTCTTTCTCACTTTTTTTGCATTGAATTAATCCCTTATACAATACATTCTATTTTGTCTTTTGTCTTTTACTGACATACTCACCTACTCCACTAATTTTCCCCCAATGAAACAAAAGGGCTCCAATTTCAAATTTGAAAAAGGGTGTATTAAATGACTGGAGCTAACATAATCTGAAGCTAATTGAGCAGTGGATGGAAAGTCAAAAATAAATAATATTTTAACACTCCCCCTTATTTTTAACCTTCATACATGGTTAGTTGGGATTTTATTAGTCTCTAAAATCTCCTTATAACTTCTCTCCAAATTTATAAATGCTTCTATACTTATTTTATGCATGTCAAGAGCTTCTTTAGTGAAGTTTGTAGCTCTGCTGATGGATTGCCTAGCTATACTATTGAAATCCATAGCTACCCTACCAAAATCTATAGATGGATTGTAATCCATAGCTACCCTACTAAAATCCATAGATAGACTGACAAAATTTGTTTTTGGATTGATGAAATCCATAGCTAGACTATAATCCATAGCTAGTCTGCTGAAATCCATAGTTGGATTGATGAAATCCATAGTTAGACTGTCAAGTTACATAGCTACCTTACCAAAATCCATAGCTACCCTGTTGAAATCTGTAGCTTTGCTATAGGACTCTAGAGCTACCATAACACTATGTAGGCCTAATGCTACTACATTTATGACCCCTAATTTTCCTCTTAGATGCATGAAAGTGTCTTTAGACAAAGTCTTAGTAAAAATATCAGCTAGTTGCTTATCAGACTTAGAAAAGCTAAGCTCTATGACATAATTTTCAACTAATTCTTGAATGAAGTGATACCTGATTACATTGTGTTTTCTCCTAAAATGAAACATAGGGTTTTTTGATAATGCTATGGATGATATATTATCAAAATAGACCATAGAATATCCTTGTTGCTCCTATGCAAATCAAAAAGCATCCTTCTCAACCATATATCCTGATATGCTACTGCATTCATTACTATGTAGTCCACTTCAGCTGTAGAAAGTCACACTATGGGTTGTTTCTTTGAAGCCCAAGATACGGATCTTGAATCAAGATGAAACACATACCCTAAAGTGCTCTTACAGTCATCAAAGTTGCCTTCCCAATCACTATCTATGTAACCAATAAGATGAAACTCATTTGTTGTTGTATATAAAACACCATAACTCTTGTTTCATTCACGTACCTTAATATCCTCTTGCCCACTTGGAAATGTGTCTCCTTTGGCATCTCCATAAATATTTCTATGAGACTAACTACATACATGATGTCCAACCTTATTGTAGTGAAATACATTAGGTTTCCCACTAGGCTCTTATAACATGTGGGGTCTCCATTGTTGCTGCAATCATCTTTGCACAACTTAAGACTTGTATAGACTGGTGTGAACACAAGCTTGCTGTCCAACATCTTGAACCTTTCCAAAATATCATTTGCTTACCTAGTTTTAAATATGAATATGCCTTAATCTATTTTATTGACTTCTATCCCAAGAAAATACTTTAAAAAGCCCAAATTAGTCATGTCAAATTCCTTTTTCATAGACGTTTTAAATTCTTCAATGGACTGATTTACATTTCTGGTGAATATTAAATCATCCACATATAATACAAAAATAAAATTACCTTCTTTTCATGCTTTGATGTATAGTGTGGGATCACTTGCACTCTTTCTAAAAATGTTTCTCAACAAATATGATTCTATATGGCTGTACCATGCTCTTGGGGCTTGCTTTAGCCCATACAATGCCTTTTTTAGCTTATATACTTTGTTCCCATGATTGAGAATATCATATCTAGGTGGCTATCCCACATAGACCTCTTCTTCTAGCACTCCATTCAAGAATTCCAAATTCACATCTATTTGATACACCTTCCACTTGTGTTGGGTAGTAATGGCTATGATTTCCATTATGGTTTCTAGCCTTGTTACTGGTGAAAATGTTTCATTATAATCATGTTTGGGCCTTTGCTTGTAGCCCTTCACTAGTAGCCTTAACTTATGCCTATCTATCTTACCTTCAGGAGTAGTTTTTGTCATGTACACCCACTTAACCCCTATGACCTCTTTTCCTTTTGGTAGGTCCACTTAATCCCATGTGTCATTTTTCTCTATGGCATGCATCTCTTCATCCATTGCCTCACACCACTTGCTGTCCTTGATTGCTTCTTCAAAGTATATAGGATTAGCTAATAAAAAGAGTGCATAATTTATAGTTTCATTCTCATTTTGATCATACCTTGACTGATCATAAACTTCTTGCAGGATCCTTATCCTTACTTGGCATTGAATTGAGTTGGAGGAGGATGATGTTGACTCTTGAATAGCTCCTTGACCTCCATGATGGATGTTACCATTAGATGAATCAACCCTATGTGAAATAGGGGTCAAATTTGGTACATTGGTGGATGTACCACCTGCTTCTTTATATTTAACAAAGTGTCTAACAACCCTTATTTCCATATGCTCTTCTTATTGTCTCTCTTCCCAAGCTTCATGCTCAATGAATTGAACATCCTGGTTGATTATGAGCAATTTGGTGATGGGATTATATATATGATATTACTTTGATTGGTAACTATAACCTATGAATATGCACTTCTCACCCTTATCATCTCACTTCATCCTTCTTTGCTTGGGAATGTGTACATATGCCACACAACCAAACACTCTAAGGTATTCAACACTTGGCTTCTAATTGCTCCGTGCTTATTCAGGGATCACATCCATTACACTCTTCATGGTACAAATGTTAAGAAATTACATGGTTATTGTTACAACCTTAGCCAAAAAATCATTAGGTAAACCGTTTGCCTTTAGCATGCTCCTTGTCATCTCTTGGATGGTCCTATTTTTCATCTCAACCACACCATTTTGCTATGGTGTATACCAGGCTATAAATTATTTCTTTATGCCATGATCCTTGTAAAAATTCATGAACTCATTGGAGATATACTCTCCCTCTCTATCCATCCTCAAAATATTGATGTAATGACCACTTTGCTTCTCCACCATGGCCTTGAATTGCTTAAAGGTCTCAAATGTCTCCTATTTGTTCTTCAAGAAATACACCCATATCTTTCGACTGTAGTCATTTATGAATGCCATGAAATAGACATTCTTGGATAGGGAGTGGGTCTTCATTAGACCACACAAGTGTGAATTCATCAATTTTAAAGGAGATCTTCATTGGACCACACAAGTCTGAATGTATCAATTTTAAAGGAGATCTAGCTCTCTATGCTTTACCCACATGAAATGTACTCCTATGTTGCTTCCCCAATATGCATCCTTTGCACACCTTGTTTAGTTTTTCTATAAGGGGTAGCCACTTCACCATGTGTTTCTTGTGAAGAATATTCAACCCTCCAAATCTTAAATGCCTATACCTAAGATGCCAAAGAGTAGACTCATCTACTATCACTATTTTGAATGCTACTACAAGCTCACTTTACATTCTCAATAGAAACTTTGATTGCTTGTCATATTGACTACTGTAATCTACCTAATGCAGGCAATCTTATCAAAGATGATACACTCACCATTCTCAAATATGATCTTGTACTCCTTTTACACAAGTTTCCCTATGCTAATAAGGTTGTGTTTCAACCTAGGTACATAGTAAACACCATGAATTTGCCTTTTGTCACCTTGTTTGGTGCAGATTAAAATTCTACCCTTGCCCATGACAAGAACCTTATCATTATTTCCCATATTTACCTCTAATTTTATTGACTCATCTATGTGGCTGAACATCTCTTTGTTCCCACTCATGTGATTGCTACAACCACTATCAAAATACCATGTTTCTTTTCCACTTTATTTAGTAATGCTACATGTTATAAACAAGCTTCCACCTTTTTCACTCCTATTAGTTTAAACTTCTTGTGGATGAGTGAAATTTGAATTTTTATTATTCATGTCATACTCCTTTATACACTCACTTTCATAGTGCCCATACATCTTGCAATAATAGCATTGGATGCT
Organism: Torreya grandis; assembly: GCA_037957365.1. Lineage (NCBI taxonomy): Eukaryota > Viridiplantae > Streptophyta > Pinopsida > Cupressales > Taxaceae > Torreya > Torreya grandis. Next base: position 5,042,770 of record JARHVA010000219.1, on the reverse strand, counting down.
AGTTTTATCATACCTTTGTGTAGATCCACCTCTAGAAGTGTTGTTACTTCTTCCTCTTCCTCTTCCTCTTCCATGTGACTCTTGATGGCTATGTCTTCCACCTTCTTGACTGATACATTTCTTCCTCTTCCTCTATTGTTTGATTCTCTTCCCCTTCCTTTCACATTCATATTGGTCTTGAATGATTTCTCATGGGAGGAGGTGGTTGACCTATTCAACCTTTGTTCATGGGTTTGTAAAGAACCCATTAACTCATCCACCATCATTTGCCTCAAATCCTTTAACTCTTCTATGGAAAAAAATATAGGATCAAATCTAATTGGAAGGCTCCTCAACACCTTCTCAATGACCCTATGGAATTCAAGGTTGTGACCACATGTCTTTATTTGATTGACTATGTTCATTGTTCTTATGAAGAAGCCATTGATAGACTCATTCTCCTTCATTTGTAAAGTCTTAAAGTCCCTCCTTAAGAGATGTAACTTGAAAAGCTTCACCTTGTCACTCTCTTGATAGGCATTTAACAAGATATCCCATGCTTGCTTGAAATGGACAACTATTGCTATCCTAGGAAAAATTACATCAACCAATGCCATTTGTATATAACTGATTGCTTTGGTATTTTTTTGCTATTCTCCTTCAACACATTCCTTTGTTCTTAGGTTAATGCATTGAAGGCTGTCATGTCTTCAACCTCATTATACCCAACTTCAACCAACTCCCATATCTCTTTAGATTTGAATATAGTTTTCATTTTGATGCTCCACACATCATAGTTTTTCGCATCAAACATAGGGGGATGTTTTCATGACCCTAAACTTCCTGCTACCATGTCTAATTGGAATATTCACCTATCTAGCCTTCACCTATAGCTCTGATACCATTTGTTAGAAAAATTTATAGCTCTAATGGTTGTTGCTAGGAGATAAGACAAAATAAATGTGTGCAGGCCCAGTAGGGAAGCAAATAAGCAACACAATAAAAATATAAAATACTGAAATAGGGTAGGGTAGAGTATGACTAAAACACACAAATGCACACACACACAAAGATATATATAAATTAATGCTTAAAATATCTATTACAAGCTTGTATTAATAACTATAGCTGTATACTAATGACTCACAAAAAACCTATGATCCTTCTTAGCTTTCTTCTTACTACCATTAACAAACATATTCTCTTGTCTTATCTACTCTGCCTCCTTCTCCTCTTTTAGACCCACTGTAGAATATTGATATTTGAATCTCCAAACTGATGCCCTATTTTATTCTCTTATGGGCTGTTGCTTTGTTGTTCCCTTTTCTATAGATTGTTGCTCTTCTCTTTCTGCTCACACATTCTCTTCTTTCTGATTGCTTCTATGTTTAATTAATCCCTTATACAATACATTCTCTTTTACCTTTTGTCTTTTATTAATATACTCACCTACTCTAGTAATTTCCCCCCAATGAAATAAAAGGTATCCAATTTCAAATTTGCAAGAGGGTGCATTAAATAACTATAACTAACACAATCTAGAGCTGAATGAGCAGTGGATGGGAAGGCAAAAATAAATAATATTTTAACAAATAGGAAATTTCTTGGTAATAGGATTACTTGCATCTTTTGGGACTTGATAGGATAATATAGCTAAGGCCTTTATTATAGAGAGGTGAGCAGGAAAAAGTTTTTTAGTTTAATCCAGTTATGCCAAACACATTATAAAATAATATTTGACTTTGTGAATATCTTGAACATTATTTAGTGCAAAATGGATTGACCTTTCACAATTTTAATAGCTACTAGATAATTATAATTGGTAAAACTTGATTGGAATTTAGATTGGGCAAATGCCTTTTCAAGTTTTATGCCACAACCATTGGCATGCACCTCTTGGATTCTCTTGAGATAGGACTTAGGGCTAAAGGCCAAAATATATTTTGATAGGCTACCAATGTTTCAATCATTTTTTGATTTATTGAATCCATTATTGAGAAGGATAATTAAAGGTCTTATGACTATTCTGTCTAGGTTGACTTGAATAAAGACTTAAATTCTATTCTATAACATTTTTTTGACCTTGTACATAAGAAATTAAGATTGAGATATAAATTAGTTGTAAAAGGCCATAAAAATACTTTGTCACACCATTCAAATAACATCTAGGGAACATTAGAAAACTAATCTATATTGACCAATCCCTTCAGAACCAAGCTAAGGGATAATTTACCTAGAGGGCAATGCCTAAAAGGTTAAAAGGTAACGGGTTTAAGACTGATTTTAGTACAGTAACAAGTCTAAAAGGACATATTGGCATGGATTAGAATTTAAGGCCACAAAAGGGCCACCTAAATATGATTTAGAAAAGTTAGCACAATAAGAGGGGCAACTGACATAATAAATCTAAAGGTAGCAAGGAGTAAACCTAAAATCTAGGTTAGGGACTTCAAGAAAATAAAGCCTGGTAAAAAAGGGGAGAGAAGTGTAAAGTGCAATTTACCTCACTCAGAATGGGTAGTGTGCATAGTGAAACAAATAAAAATAGAAAAGGGGGAGAGAAAGGGCACAAATAGTATTAGAATAAAAGAGAATGCTAGTGGAGTTGATAATCACCTCTAGTTGTAACGATTTGTTATGGACACCCTTAATTTATGATGTGATGAAATCTAAAGTTAACATGGGCATTAAAAAAGTCTGATCCTAACATATTACCACAAATATTCAATAGCCTCAAAATAATGCCTTATATGCATTAATTTACAAAAATGAAATTCAAAGACAAATCCTTTAGGTAAGAGGGTCTAGTTTCTTACCTTTGGTTCCCATAATGTTAAAAAAATAGCCATGCAAATAGTGTCAACAAAGACAATATAGGTGGTATTGGGGAAAAGTAATTATAAAGATAATGGTGATGATATAGATGGTACTGAATAATAATTTGTTTAGTATAAATAAGACATTTTATGAATAAGAATCAAGTTTGATTGGTATGTAAGAATTAATCTAGCTGCAACATTGGGTAGATGCTGGGGGAGATTATTGAGTTTATGAAATCCAACTCACAAGGGAAAGAGATCACTGGATAAATTTGAGTCAAAGTGAGTTTCAGTTTGATTGGATCATTAAGAAAATGCATACAAGAGTTTGAGTTGCATTTTTTGATACCCTCAGTCAGAGATCAATAGGTTTTTATGTGCTAAATTTCACAACTTTATGTGGTCTTATTTTCCAAGTTGTGCCCTCCATTTCCCATTTAATATCTCACCATATCCAAGGCATGAAACCCTTACTCGAGCTCAGTCCCTCATCTCATAACTTGAAGGCTACACTCATAGTCTCAAAACTTAAAAATTGTATTAGCAGTGTTGGAACCCATGGCCTACCCGAATAGCCCCTTTTTGTCTGGTTGTTATTATACCAATCATAATACAACATATAAATATTAAAATTATGCTTCATTCTTATAAAATCACAAAAAATCAAAGACATGAATATTTAAAATAAAACTATCAATGAATATTAGTAGAATAACTATGCAATATAAAGAACAATAGGTGAGCATGTCTACCCCCTTGCTACTTACTTTTCTTATTAAATAGTACATATAAGGCAAAGTAGGGCCTTCCATCATAGAGATTTTTTAGAGTGGAGCCTTCAAGGAATCCTTTAAACTTAGATATTTTGTTGGTTATTAGTAAGACCTCAACAAATTATTGATAATTAACTAAGGTGGTTGGTTAGAGGCATTATTTTTGGGAGGGTTTAAATTGGTTGTCTCATAAGAGGGTGCCCCATTTTTGAATAATAATGTAATGGTATTCCACTGATGAAATAGGTGATCAGAGAACCTCTTATCCCAGCTCTTGGAACATAGCCCAATCGGTATTAATATTAGCATGACTTGGTATAAAAAAGTGCCCTAAAGTCTTGTAAATGATGTCTTGTGTTGGTCCTTAGGAGTTATTTTGATTTTGTTATAACTTGGGAAACTATCCATTAATGACAATATCTCATGCCCAATGGTGGAGTCCAAAATCATGTCTATGTTTGGTAATGGACATTCATCTTTGGGATATGCCTTATTTATATCTTTGAAGTTTGTATATATTCTAATTTTGATTGGGTTATTTGATACTGGTACAATATTAAATATCCAATTTGAGTAATCTATGGGACATATGAAGCCAAAATCTAATTAATTTTTTAAGTCCTCCTTTAATAATAGTGCTACTTTGGGATGCATTTTTATAACTTTTTGCTTTATAGGTTTGGCATCCAGATGAACCACAAGATGATGCACAATAAGTGAAGGATCAAGCCCTGACATGTCTGGATAAGACCATGAAAACTTGTCAAATAATTATTTAAGCAAAAGTGTGAAGATTTCTTGTTATTATTGAGTTAATGATGTAACAAGCTTGACTACCTTAGAATTTTTCTCTGTCCCAATGTTAATTACTATGGTGTCTTCAACTAGGAGAGTATATTCTTCTTGATAAGTCTTATTCTTACGATGTTTTTATTTTAATGATTTAATGATGAGATAATAATTCCCCAAAATATGAAAAATCAATTAAATTATAAAAGTGCTACTTTAGGATACATTTTTATAAGTTTATGCTTTAAAGGTTTGGCATTTGAATGAACCATAAGACGATGTACGAAACGTGAAGGCTCAAGCCCTGAAATGTCTGGATAAGACCATGAAAACATGCCATAATTATTTAAGCAAAAGGGTGAAGATTTCTTGTTGTTATTTAGTTAATGATGTAACAAGCTTAACTACCTTTGAATTTTCCTTTGTCCCAATGTTAATTACTATGGTGTTTTCAACTAGGAGAGTTGATTCTTATTGATGTCTTTTTATTATGAAATTTTTATTTTACTGATTCAATGATGAGATAATAATTCCCCAAAATATGTAGAATCAATTAACTCAATAAAAAAATCCTTCTTTCGATTGCCTGCTAGAATATGGTCTCTTGTGCTCAATAATTTAGATATTGCTTCATCATTTTGAAAGTTATCAAACATAGGTGTTGATTGTTGGTCCCATTGGATGAGGTTTGGATATGTTAGGTCAATTTTTAAGACAATGATTTAGTGTAATGAGTTGGTCATGGATAGATCTTCAAATTAGCTATAGATGGACAACATTTTAGTGTTTGAAGAGCTTGCCTTAGACTCACTAGAAGAGTCACTTTGGTAAAGTGTTGTGCTTAAATTAAGTGGGATAAATCCTATACCATGAGAAACTTCATTAGATTTGAGAGTGATTGGTTCTATTTATCCTTGTTCATAGATTCCAAGGCCCTTGCCTTTATAATTCATTATATTACACATGATGGATTTGTCTATGGGATATTATTTATTAAGGAATCAAGTAACTTGTTCATCGAAATAAGTATAGGAGGATTTCAGATCTTTAATTTTTTCATTGGTAAGAAGACCATATTCTACAAATGATGTTTTTCCAAAGTTATGAACCACTTAAGTATCCCTTCGATAATGGGGCCTACCATGATTTTTTAGACATATATGGATTTTACCTAATAATTAACATCTTAGATTTCATATTCACCCATGCCTTTGTGAACAATTTTAAATTGGGATGGAGGAGATAGTGTGGTTTTTGAAGTGGACGGTTTATTAGATGCTTAAATTGTAGATGGAATATCTATGGAAGTGGATGTGGATGGTATATTCAACCAACCACCAAGTGGATGTGTTTGAAACAATGTGTCAGGATAGATATATTTGTTAAGCTTTGATGTTTCTTCAATAGGAATATATGTATCTTCTATAAAAGGGTGATAATTAGATTTTTGATAATGTCCTTCCAATAATTTGTAGTTTTGGAAAGGTTGAGGATCATTTGGTATGGTTAATTCTATTCCATCACAAGAAAACTTCATGAACTAGTGTAAGGTCGGTGGTTTAACATTCCTAAAGTGGATCTATGGATGACCAAGGAGTAAATTATAAGGTAAATATAAGTCAAGCATATAAACTAATGTCTCCTGAATGAAATTCCCCACCATCAAAGGAAGATGTATGATACCCATAGACTCACGCTCATTATTGTCATATGCCTTAATAGTGATAATATTTGATTTTAGTTTAGTTTTAGGATACCCCAAATATTTGATTAATCTTAATTTACACAAATTCAACACTGAGCCATTGTTTATAAACACCTTTTTTAATTTGTGCCTATAAATTATGACTTCTTTATACAAAGGTAAATTATGTATAAATCCCATAGGAGAGATATAAATATGATTGAATGTAACATGTTTTTATGTGGATAAGTTTCTAACTAATGATTTAAAATTTGACGGATTGATGCCTTGAAGGACTCTTGACTCTTGAATGACTTTATAAAAGAGATATTTATATAAAATAGAGGTTTTGAGAAGCTCTAAAATGGATATGTGAGTTTGCATCTTCTCAAGATGGTTTATGATATCTTACTTACTCTCAATTTTGGGAGATGAAGCACTTAGGATGGTAATCTTGGTGTGTATTGTGGTAATGACACAATATTGGGATTTTGAAATAATGATGGAAATGTGATTTGTATAATCAACACAATTGACTATAGAGTCAAAAGGGTGATTAGTTTGATTGACATTACTTGCTTGAGGTTACTTCTATTTTTGTTTACCATGTCCTTGATCATGTTTGGGAGATGAATCTTTATATATACCCAAATTTTAGTTATTAGATGATGTGGATGGTTGGATTTCAATGTCTATGTCCCCATAATCTATGAGATCTTGGACATAATGTTTTAACCCATACATTGATTAGTTGAATGTCCCTTAATCATATGGTATTCATAATATTTTGTGTCATGTTACCACTTGAGTTTAGGAACATTTTATTTGAAGGGTTTGGGGGCCATATGATCATGTTCACAGTGACCAGTTTTCAAAAAAGTAATTCATAAGAATATACCAATTGGGTGAACTTATGCTTGTAGTTTTATTTTTTTTGTTGACCACCAGATATTTTGATGTTTTTCATGGGTTATAAGTTTTGAACTTGTTTGACATATGTAAAACCATCACCTACCATGTTTTCATGTTTGGTGAAGAATTTAGGTTTGTTTATTTGGTTCAAATAATTGTTGTCATGTTTAAATTTTTTGATAACACCCTTTGTAATTAAAGTTAGTTTGATTTGAACTCTTTTATTGATGATTTAATAAAAGTAGTTTGGACAAAGAATTTGTAAGTGATGAGATAAATCTAAGTTAAGGTTATTTGTAAAAATAGTGGTACGTTCATTTAAAAAAAAAGGACCATGGAAAATGCCTTTCCAATGACCTCCATATTTTTATTAAAGAGGCAAAGGTTTTACCATTTCATTATTTTGTGTTATATAGGTCAAGCATGGTCAATTAATTTTCAACATTGTCTAAAAAATGATGAACAAAGTTTTTGGATAAGTTTTCAAAGGTGGAGTTTCATCCTTTTAGTAATCATGAGATCCATTTTAGGGGTTGACCCCTTAGATTACTTGGAAACATCATTAACATGTATTCATTACTATAGTCAACATCAACATATGCCATATAAAATTATTTAAGATGTTTTATAGGATCACCCTTACCTTTGTACTCATCAAATTTAGAGAGTTCAATTTTTTTTTGAAAAGGTGTTTTCATGTTATTTACATCATATAAATATGGACAAATTGCCTCAAACTTGTATTATTTTTTCCTAGAAAATGTACCATCTTGAAATCCTTGGATCTTATCCTTCATGTTTTGCCACTCTTAAATGAAGTGTGACAAGAGTTGATTACTTTGTAATGAAGACATAAATGTGTTATAAGTTTGACCCATAAATGGGTTTAAATTTATGTTGGCTTGTGAAAATGAATGTTGATTATGGGGTGGATTGTTGATAAATTGATTGGGAAGTGCATTGAAAAAGGGATTGACATGTTGTGATTTTGTGGAGGTGTTTGGGTTTGTTGGGTTAGTGGAGAAGTTAGGATTTGTTTGATTTGGATTGGTGGTGTAATTAGGATTTTCTTGATTTATGAATGAATTTGAGTTGGTTTGATTTAAGGATGGATTGATAATTGTGTTTTGGTTCATGTATGGATTCGAAAGAGTATGTGAACAAAGAATTTTATTTGATTAAATGTTGTGATTAGAGAGTTGATGTGGATTGAGGTTTTAATTAATATGGATGTGTGGGTTTGGATGCATGGGTTTTTTTATTTTGATGTGATGGGAATAATCCTACAAAATAACATAGATTGGTAAAACTTGAAAGTTGATGTGATGTGCTTCCTAAATAATTTTTTTGATGTTGATTGGTGGGTAATGACATGATGTACTTCCCAAATCAAAATTTTGATGTTGATTAATGGGTAAATTTGAGTAAGCATTTAAGTTTTTATTTTAATTTGATTGATTGATGTGTGAACTAGAATGAGTGTTGAAGTTTAGATTTTGATTTGTGTTGTTGATTGGTTAACTATGGAAGTTTAGATTTTGATCGATTAGAAAACTTGAATAAGTGTTCAAGTTTGGATTTGAGTGATTATTAGTTGGTAAACTTGAATGAGTATTCAAGTTTGGATTGGATTGGTTGATGTTTGGTAAACATGAATGAGTATTCCAGTTTGGATTGGATTGGTCGATGTTTGGTAAACTTGAATGAGTATTTAAGTTTGGATTGAATTGGTTAATGATAGGTAAATTTGGATTCACAACCAAACTTATAATTGGGTTAGAACTTGGATTAACCAAAGGATTATTTATTTTATTAACTTGGAGATTTTTAATATCTTGGTTGATTTGATGGGTATGGGCCTCCATAAAAAACCCATGGCTTGCTTGGGATGATTCCTCATTGAGAATGGATTTCCCCTTATCTTTGAAGACTTGGGTATTGGAATTGGAGGAACCAATGATAGCCTTGGTGGCCTCTAGAGAGCCTTGTGATGTGGATTGGTATTGAATGGGCGATGAATATTCTCTTCTAGCTATTAAGTTATGTTGATTTTAAATATAAAAAAATGGTGGAAGCCTGACGCCTGACACCTAACCTCAAGGCTTAGAATAAAACTTCATTATTATTAGACATGATGCATTTATTAAATAGACAAGAAGGCAAAATGGCCTTGGGGATACCTTAATATTGATAAGGCCCCTCTTCTTCTTTATTGTCATGGATTTCATGTATTTCAATATGATGTCCTTAGTTTTCTTGACTACCAAATTAAAAGGGGTCATTGACAAAATGCTCATCCCTAAACCTATAAATATTCAACATATCCATGTGACTCATGATAGTAGACATTACAAAAAAAAATTATTTGACTAAAATTAGGAAAAAGATAAATACTTAACTCTAAAAAAGTGAGAGACCAAAGTGACTAAAAGTTGTTTGATAACAATATACTTTGAGTTTTGATTTTTAGGACTAAACTCATGATTTTTAAATATTTTGGATTATAATTGATTTATTAGTTTCAATACTCAAAATAATTTTGGTTTAAATCAAAAGATTTCAACACATGGTAATTCACAAGGAATCAAAACAAACAAGTCCTACTCTAAACATACATGCATTACACGAAAATGGGTAAAAACCAGGCAAAGAGACTTGAATAACTTGTAGGTTTTTCCATGTCACTTGCTTGTTCATTTGCATTAGTTGTGGCCTAATGTTTCAAATCACTAACCATGGAGGATACTATCTTTCATATAGACCACTAAGCCCAATTTCAGGGGTGCATGTAAAATAGCTTCTTGATACTAACCTCTAACCATTGCACTACAAGTTAGATGAAAATAATAGATTTATTGGGCTTAAAGTTTAAACAATATTATCTAGGGGAGTCCTCTGTATACATTTTAGTATGTTGAGACTCAAAACCATGGGAAAAAATGATTTGATGGACACACACAAATGGGTTTAGTCCCAATGTACCCGACACAACTATAAGAATCAGTGTGTTGATGTTACAAAAATGAAACTTCAAGTCATGCAATTTTATGGAGGATGAAACCTCCTCACTTCATGATGTGCGTAAAACATAACATTACTTATTCAAAAATGATATCTCTAACTCAATTTATAAACCCTACTAGTACACAGGTTATCTTACCACATGGTGGTGAAATCCATGATTGATAGAACCCCTAAAAATAAAAATAAAGAAGACTAACACTTGTCTTTGATTTTTAGGTATTGTCACCAATGTGATTTTAAGAGAAGAGCATACATGTAAGTGAGTCTTGGGTAATAATTTTTTCAAATGTTATTTCTGATTTTTTGAGTATCATTATCAATGTAATGCAATGAAAAAACACATGCAACAAATGCCACATAATTGTTTGGAAATTATAAGGTTAATTAACCTTGAAAATCTAAATTTGATTTAAGTTATTAAAAAAATGTTGAAATAAACAATTTTTAGAAATCTTGAAATAAAATGAGAAATCTAAAAATAAAATTTAAAGTTGAGATTATACTAGCTTTCTTTGATTTGTCTTTGATTCATGGCCTACAATAAAACTTTGACTAAAATTTCAAGGTAACTTGCAAAAAGTTAGCTAAAAAAGACAAAAAATTAATGCTCTATAATGAATTCACTATTACATAGTTAGAGAAAACAATGAATTCATTGGTAGTTAGAAAACTTAGAAAAATAGAAAATTAAATATTGAAAACAAATATTTATACAGGGATGTCACTATTTTTGATAAATTCTCTGAAGTTTGAGACAATTTTGTTGAAGTTCCTAATGAATCCATTCAATTTTATAAAGAATCTTCTAAAATTAATGACAATTTCATTAAAGTTCCTAATGATTTACTGAAGTTTAAAATAATTTCTTTGAAGTTTGAAATGATTTCTTTGAAGTTGATGATGTTATGTAAAAATGGTTAAACAAATATAAACCATAAAATAAAATAAGACTAAGATAGAAGGGGGTTAAAAATACCAAACACACAAATTATTAGAAAAGTGAAAATTTGCAAAAAGCAAGAAAAAACACATGAATGATTCCGCTATTATGTAGAACAAATTCATTGTTTTATAGGTTTACAAATAAAAAACTCAAAAAAATAACATGAAATAGTAAAGAAAATCTCCAAGATAAGTATTAAATTTATATGCACATTAATATCAATAAAAAAAAATTGAAATGACTCTCTAAATGCACTTATGATGTAAAATATGAGGGACAAAGTTCCACTGGGTGTCCTAGAATGTATGAATATAAAATATAGAATGTGAGCTAACTAAGAATTAATTTAAAAGTAAATTCTAATCTAAACTAAAATTAACTTCAAACATAGAGCAACAAGAATAAAATAAAAAATAAAAGAAAACTTACAAAATGAGATGAAATTTTGTCACTTCTCCATTATGTGATCCATGGTGGATTTACTCTTGGATACTAATGTGGTTTTTCAAATATTTTCAAAAACAAATATAATCAAGCAACATTTTGGTATGAAATTGATTTGGATGGCTTTGATTCACTTTAAAATTTCAATAACATTTCATTAGCTTGAAGGTGGATGATCGAAAGTGATGGATTGCATATCAATTTATAGAATTACAGGAGGCTAATCAAATGGTTGAGAATTATTTGAATTTATCAATTTATTAAAGTAAACTAAAGTGAGGAAATAATCCTCATCTATGAGCATATGACCAATTCCATGGGTTGAGAATAAAGGGAGTTGGTTGAATGAGTCAACAAGAATGGGTCAAGTTAGTTGGTTGAGTCATCTTGGATGTTAAAATTTTCTAAGATGACTCATAAGGTAGTTGAGAAAGTCGAGGAATTAGTTGGATGAGTCAACACATGATTGAGACAAATGTGGAGGATGTTTGAGTGAGGTGTAAAATTTGGATTTTGTAATTAGTTTTAGAGAAAAATGATTTGTATGATTATAATTCATTAATTAAAAATTAATTAATCATTTGAAAGTGGATGAAATTGATGTTAATTTAAGATTTAATTGGGGATGGTGACGGGTTAGTGTTAAAGTGAATTTCAACACTAAATGGTAAAATTTAGGTGTCTACAACTACGAGTGCCATGGTCACCATAGACTCTTCACACATAATGGTCATCTTATGAATGATGTGTTCCTTCACCCACCACTTATTGGTTGTTGAAAGGATAACTCTTATGATTTATCCCATGATGCAACCGTGTGGATGCTTTGGGAGGCATATGGAGAGTGATGTTTTTATCTTACCTCTGGGAGGTAATTGAGGCTTATAATTTTCCTTCTCTCATCAAGTGGCTTCCTTAGCCACATAGTATTGTAATGTGATATTTTTGTGAAATTATTGTGCCAAATTCTAATTTAATTTGGTTATCATTTTAAATTTTTTTGATACCATCATTTTTGCTTCTCTTTGATTTAATTTGTGATAAAAGAATTATTTTATGATTATTGACTTTATTTTAAATTGAATTGAAATATTTTGTTATTTTTATTTCTGATTTTGTTTAGTGGCCAATTGGAGTTTGATTCAATCATTGTATGGAGTTGATTTCCTTTGAGATTTTATTTTTTAGATTAAATGTTCGGTTCATATATGTTTGTAATGTGTATGTTGTTCACCTTGTATGAGTATGTGGGTGAAGAAGTAGTTTGGCATATAATTATTGGGTCAAGATGGTTACCTACATGGGTGGATTCATGATACCATCCCTCCCACCCACTAGACATGGTGGTTACATGATATTATCTTGCTTCTTGGGAGGTCTAAGTAGATTTTTTTTGGAAGGTC